>CM062804.1:375698905-376038664 GCA_031772625.1 Pinus tabuliformis
AAATGCTGCAGAAAAGACAAGAGAGATTAAAGTGTTAGAAAACAAAGTGAAATCATTGGAAAAATATCTTACTTTTGACAAGCCTCTAACAGAAATCAAGAAAATTCTTTGGGCCAACATCACTCAATCAATAAATGATGCTTGGCCATCAATTCAAATAATTTTTGAGCAAATTGATTTAGTGAAACTAGCTCAAGAAGAAATTCAAAAGACAAGGGCAGAATTAGGAAATATGCCTGAGGAAGCCAACAGGCTCATACAGTTTTTGAATACCAGGAATAAGTACCAGCTTGAAGAGCTGGGCATTCAAGATAGAACAGGGACAATTTTGGAAATCAAAAGGGTTTTTACTAAAAGAACTCTGATGCAAAACTTAGAAAGAAGGTGCCATGACATGCAGGAAGAAATTAATGCCTTCATGAAGAGATTTGATATTTTACAGAGTAAAGGGTTGCCAAGTCCTCTAGTTATTCATGATAAACTAATGAGTCATAAAGACTATGTGGAGAAATTGAATAAGTATGTAGGCAACCAAGCAGGTTCATCAACAAGTGCATCAGGAACAAAAGCATTGCCTACAGGCAGAGTTCTCTATGACAGTCTGGAGAACTTGTTCTATGTCGAGCATGAGATGAAGCACTTGTTCCCAATTCAACCTACCTTTTTCAGGTACACAGAAACTGATGAGACCCTGAGAAAACTTCAGAAAAATAGATTGCTAGAAGCAAAATGGTGGGAAGACATATTGGAAATTTTGTAAAATTATCCTTGGTAAAATGTAAATTTTGGTTATTTACTGCAGTAAGTAATGGTAAAGAAGATGAACAGAGATCAAACAGGTCGAAGTGTATTAGAACAGGTAAAGAGTATCAGTGAAAATAGGGCAACCATCACATAGTTACCAAAGAAGACAGTAGCAAGCCAAATCATAGGGCCTACCTCTAGCACACTCACAAGAATAGGAACATCACAACATTAGTTTACATTTTCTCCTATCTTCAAGGCCATTTGTCTCTATTTTCTTGTAAATTATTCATAGTCATCCTAGAATATATCTCACTCTGTTATGAGATATTTTTTGTAAATTTTTTGTATAAATACTCCCCCAATTGGAGTATTGAGGGTGGATTCGTAGACATTGCTGTAATATTGATTATTTTGGAATAAAGTGTTGTTGGACCAACTTTTGTATGGCTTGCTGGATAAATAATTGATGCAAAGGACTTTTCACAGATTTCTTGAGTCAAACACCAGATCAATAAGTCCTCTATACCTTATGTTTTAAAGTTTTCCTTGTTTCTTATATCATCTATGTTTCATATCTGAATGATAAACGAAAAAGAGTAATTCAGAAAATGCTTGATTGCAATCTGTTTTCAATCGTTATTATTCTCAATGTTTTCTTCTTAACTAGCATAAACAGTGAAATCTTAATTGCTCCTGTTTTCTAGTTTATTCACTTTGATTATTTAGTAAAGAATACTTAACTGCTCTTTATTAGTAATCATTCAAGTTCCCTCTTTTGAATAGGTTGAAGGATTCTTAACTGCCCTTCACCCATTTTGAGTCCATTCCATCTATTTTAAGTCTTTATTTGTTCCCTGTTTGATTACCTTGCCCTGTGAAACCATCCCTTGTTAAGAAACCAAATCTAGTTAAGCCATCTTCTTTGACTCCATTAGCCCAATGGCCTAAACTACTCAGTCCTACCCCTCTGCTATTGAATCTCACCACCCAAACTCAACCAAAACTCCTAAACTTCATAACTAGCCTAATATCTTTCAAAACCAAGCTAAATCATAAAGAGAGAGCCCTCTCTGAGTACAGATTGGCTAGATTCAGTACTTAAAAGTTGGTTTGCGATTACCTTGGACCCCTTTCCTCTTCTCAACAACTTCAAGGAAAATCTGAGTGATAACACTACCAACCGAGCTTTGTATTTCTCCAACTTTCCTTCTGCATTTGTCTTCTTCTTGAACACCCATTTGCTGCCAATGGGTTTCCTTCCAGCCGACAACTCCACCAGATCCCAAGCCTCATTTTTGTGCAAAGATGCCATTTCATCAACCATGGCCTCTTTCCAGAGTTTTCCATCCTCTGAATCTACTACTTCCTTCACAGTTCTGGGATCATCATCAGTAATAGATAAAGCAAAATTTGAACAGAAAGTAGATGGACTATACCTTTCTGGCTGCCTTCTTTCTCAAACTGATCTTCTCACACCCGGAGTTTGTGGCTCTTCATCTTCTGATTCCTCCTCTACTGTAGAGTCTGATTCTTCCTCCTTTAGCTCAAACTCTATCTTCTCAGGTTCCTTTGGTTGGACTTCATGTTTAATAACATCTTTCACCTCTCTAAAAACCACATCTCGGCTGTACACAACCTTCCTTGTTACTGGGTTCCAAAGCTTATAACCCTTTAAACCATCCTTATACCCAATAAAGATGCACTTTTCAGATTTACTATCCAACTTGGTTCGTTTCTCCTTTGGAACATGTACATATGCATCACATCCAAATACCCTTAGATGTGAAAGAGAAGGTTTCTTACTAGTCCATACCTCTTGTGGAGTTTTATCCTCCAACGCTGATGAAGGTGATCTGTTGACCAGGTAACATGTTGTCTCCATTGCCTCTGCCCAGAATTCTTGTCCTAACCCGGCACCACTGAGCATGCTTCTTGCCCTTTCCATCAACGTCTTGTTCATTCTTTCTGCAACTCCATTTTTTTGAGGTGTATATGGAGTAGTCTTATGTCGTGCTATACCACACTTCTTACATAATTCTTCAAATTCCTTACTACAAAACTCTCCACCGTTATCTGTCCTCAACACCTTTATCTTCTTCTCTGTCTGGTTTTCCACCAGAGCCTTAAATTCTTTAAACCTGTCAAAGACTTTAGATTTCTTCTTAAGGAAATATATCCATGTATTCCTTGAGAAGTCATCTATAAAGATACATAGTACATAGACTTACCCAATGATGGAACCTTCACAGGTCCAAACACATCACTGTGCACAAGTTCTAATATTTGTTTCGCCCTCTTACCACCAGAGGGGAAACTCACCCGATTCTGCTTCTCATATACACAATTTTCACAGAAATCAAAATCCAGAGAGCTATCACTCATACCTTCTACCATACCTTTACCATGAAGTATTCGAAGGCCCTTATCTCCATTATGTCCAAGCCTTTGATGCCACAGCATGGTCTTCTCTATAGAGACCACTAGATTTTCTGCTCCATTTTCAGGAACCACGAAATTGTTGCACCGATCAACAACAGTGCTACCTTGCAGCTTGTACAGAGTTCCAATCCGAACTCCCCACATCAATACCAGTGCTCCCCAAACCATCTTGCAAGTTTCCTTTTCGAACACTGTTTTTACACCTGCATTATCCAACTTGCTTACAAAAATCAGATTTCTAGCCAATGCAGGAATATGCAGAACACCCGGAAGTGTTCTAACCCTTCCACCTTGAAACTTCAACTTTACTTTTCTGCGACCAATGATTCTAGCCTTCCTATCATCCCCTAAGAAGACATCACCACCATCATATTTCTCATACTCGCAGAACCACTCTCTATGGGGAGTGAAGTGAAAGGATGCACCTGAGTCAATCAACCATGCCTCATGATCTACATGTGTACTTGAAGAAGCCAAGTACACATCCCCACCTTCATCTGAGGTGGTTTTCGCCTCTGTAGAAGGAGCATCATCAGATCCCTTTCCTTTATTAGAAGCTTTAGATTTACAGTCCCTTTTGTAGTGCCCTTCCTTTCCGCATTTCTAGCACACCACCTTTATAGGTTTTCCTGGAGATTTAGATCTCCCACTCGATGACTTATTTTTTTTTCTATTCTGGGACCGTCCTCATATAGACAAGGCATCACCATTCTGGCTCTCCATATTTTTCCGTCTCATCTCCTCCGTCAGCAAGGATGAGACTATTTCATCAAACTGCAAGGCAGTTGCATTGCTACCTATTGCAATAACTAGACTATCCCATGAATCTGGTAGAGAACACAACAAACTGATGCACTTATCTTCATATGAAATTTTAATATCAACAGATGCTAACTGACTTACCACAGTATTAAATGTGTTCAGATGCTCTATCACCGAGTCTCCATCTTTCATCCTCAGGTTATACAGCTTTTTCTGCAGGAACAATTTATTCACCAGAGACTTAGATTGGTACAAAGTCCCTAACTTGTCCCACAAAGCCTTCGTTGTAGCTTCCCCTGATACATTCAACAATACTGAATTTGAGGCACACAATCGTATTGTGCTCTTTGCCTTTTGATCCAACTTCTTCCATTCTTCATCGGACACTCCCGTTGGTTTAGTACCCAGATCTACTGCGATCCACTGATCTTTATCCACCAATAGATCCTCCATCTTGAGTTTCCACAACTCAAAACTCTAACCATTAAATTTCTTGATCTCTATCTTTCCATTGCTCGCCATCTTCTTTCACCACCAGAATTGATCTCGCAGATCTCCCACTGAACGAGGTCTACCACAGGCCCGAGCGAAACCCCTCAGCAACAAAGGCGTCCCCTTGAAGCCAAAACAGCTCTGATACCAAATGTAGGTTTTAACTCCATACAGAAATTACCTGCTTACGAATTCTAAAACACATCAAATAAACAATTCGAGAGCGTAACACATAAAACACATATACATAGAGATTTTCCCCTGGATCCCAAAACTGGGACGACCAGCTTGATTTTTCATTATGTTCCTTTCAATGTTACAATACATATTTATACATGCCGAAGCGTCCAATACCATGGACCAAAAACCATCCCGTCCAAAACCATGGACCAAAAAACCATCGTGTCTAAAACCATATGCGAAAATCATGCACAAAACCATAGGTAGATCCGCCCAACCTAACATAGGGTCCAAAACCAAAATTTTCCGAGGCGCTGTGCCGGACCCCATAGATTGGGGTTATCTGCACCCCTCAAACCCCCTGTGACTCCCCTCGCTACACAATCGGCACAACAAAGGGGGCTTCGCCCCCTTCTAATCCCCCGGTTAACTACATGGGGTAGTCGTGGAAAGAATATAACACAACCCAACAAAAAGAACATAAGAAAAAAATTCATATTTCCTCTAAAATTTCGGTGATCAAGTATAGAATATTTCGTTATATATCTTCTAGTTTTTCGGTAGATAGAAAGAAGTTCAGATGATGGAACAGAAGGAAGTTCGGATGGGTCCCTCTATGATTTTGGAAGAACAATAGCAACAAGTAGTTCAGACTACCTTCAAGATTGGTGTGACTATTTCGGTGCCCTAAACATGGTCACAAATTTTTGGTAAAGGCTACAGTTTGGTAAGTTCTATTCACAAAGTTTTGGTGAATGCTACATAGGTGAGTTATGTTCATCTATTTAATTCAGATCACAGTGACAATGACAAGTAAAGGAGCATGAAAGTAAATGAGAGAATTCATAGTCGACCACAGTCATACATTTTAGTACTATGATGATCATGACAACGAGAAAGAAGATCTTGAAGATAATGATGAGAAGATCTTGATAAGACAGTGATGTGAAGACAATGTCTTGATGCAAAGAAGGTCAAAGTGAAGGAAGAATATTGAAGAATAAAAGAAAATCAAAAGAAGCAGTGTCTTGGTCTTGGAGTGGCTAATAGGTCAAGGGTCTTGGTCTTAGTATTCGTCAATTGCAATCTCTATAAGAATAATTTGTGCGGGTTTTCCTCTCAAAGAGTGACAGGTTTTGGCCCTAGATAATAACCTACATGTTGTGTCTCTTGTCTATTTATGTTCTTGTATTGGTTACTATTTGATGAAGAATAACACTAAGAATCTAACGTAAAGAAGATCCTAATCTAATCAAGTAAAAAAAATTCACAAGAAATCACCAAAGAAGAGAAATCAAATAATATTAATGCCCTAGATTTCTCAACATGGTATCGAAGCTAAGGTGTTGAAGTCATAGGAAGGGCATCTAATCAAAGACACACTCAAAGATCAATTTACAAGAAAGGCATAAAAACAAGTCAAAGGTTATCAAAGAACAAGATCTACATTGAAGAATCAAACTCTAGGAAATATACAACAACAAGAGCCTTTGTTTCTATAGTCATCATCAAAATGCCACAAAGAACCTCATCAAGTTGTATACAAGGAAAAATATCTCGAAGGAATTTTAAAAATGAAGATCACATCCTCTTGGAAAAAGTCAAAACCCTAGAAGCATTTCTGATCCACACTACAAGAGAAGTCAAAGTATATTGAAGGAGAGAAGGCATTGTCACCATTTTAAAAAATTATAAAGAAGCAAGGATCATTTCCTTTCCCTAGGATAAGTTCATCCAAAGAAGAAAAAAATATTCTTCATCAAAAGGAGTAGCATTTTCTATTGAAGAAAGGCTTTCTCATTTGGAAGATGATCATGCAAGAGGGAGCTCTAATACATTTTCTTCAACCATCATCAAAGTGTTCAAGGTGAAAATTTCATCTTCACTTGTAAAGTAAGCATATTTCATTTTTAATCAAATTTGGTAAAATGAATTTGTGTTTGCAAGGAGATCTATAAGTTGAATGGGTCATCAAAATTCCTTGCATGGAAAAGGAGGATAGATATAGTCCTCTACGAAGTTGAAGTCATTGAACATATCAAAAGGTGTCCTCCGAATTCATGGAAAGGGATACATATGAAAGATCCCCTCATATAGAAATAATGGAGACATCAAAGAGATGCATATGATAAACTCATTCTATGAAGGTAAATAAGGTCACATGAACTAGATCTGATCTACAGGCATGAAAGGATGAAGGATATCTTCATGACATATCAACTACAAGATCTGGGAGAGATAAGAAGATAATCATCATTGATCTATAATGCACTAACTGATAATAAAGGTAACAGATATCCACAGGGATAAGAAAGTTACCTCATTCAACTTGTGGGTTCTATGCAATATAAGAAGAAGACAAGTTGAGGTCAAAAGTGTTGAACGATCAAATAAAAGGATTCAGACACTTTGTCAAAAGGAAAGAAGAACATAGCTCAAATTCAATGCAATGAAAATTATAGGAAAGAGTGTCCTTCACTTAAGAAGTACAATAACAAGAAGGATAGAGAAGAATTCCACTTTAATGAAGAAGTGGAGGAAGATGAAACAATGAAGTAGAAGCATTAGAAGCAAGAGCTCATGACATCACCATAAGGAAACATGAAGGACCATTGGAACAAAATATGTGGTAGTCAACTTTGGAAGATATAGCTCTTGGTGACCTCATTGGAACATCAAAGGAAGAATTCATCTAGGACAAGTCTCATCATACATCGGTTTAAAAGGGAAATATCTGTTGAATAAGGTTATGCGAGATGGAATCCTCCTTGGAGGTTTCACCAATCTAGAGAGGAAGCAAGTGTTGCATCAAGAACTCCAACTTGTGGATTTCATGGGATGATGGTATGATGTCATGAGAGATGAAGTAGATCAAAGGGTTGAAGATATTTTCAATCAAGGAAGCTGCTGAAAGAAGCCTAGATGACCTAAAGGTAAAATGAGGTATGTATGCTTGTATTTAATATTATAAATTCATGTCGTATGGTTGTAGGTAACAAGGATCACTACTTCTATTTTGAGAAGTATGATCAAAGGAAAGGAATCTTCTCCTATCAAAGAATGTCGGAAGGCATACATCACACTAGATGAAATCAACATAATATGTTCTGATATGAAGTATGAGGTGGTTGATTACGATTGAGGAACTCTGATTGGAAGACCATGGGAATGAAGTGTGAAAATATAGAAAGAGATCATGATAATATGCAACGAAGGTTGAAGGAATTCAAGATCCGAAGTCCAAGAATATTTGATTAGAATATCTCCCGAAAGGATATGAAGAATCTAATGGAAGTCGGAAAAAGATAAAGACCCTTGACAATGAAAATTTGTGGGAGATGTGTCAGTCTACATGCAAGATGTTGATCCTTACAGGAAGATGTCATGGTGAAAGATCATCACAAAGGTAAATATGAACTTAAGTGTTCAGTGATTATTTTTTAACTAACATCTGGTTGGGCTTATGTAGGACTGTTAAATGGAAGGTCTGTGAATGACTTCCAAGTAGACTATATAGAAGGATGTAATGTCCTTCCAAGAAATATGACATGAAAGCAGAATGACATGAAGCAAAGCTAGATGGAAAATTTGATGGATCACTTTCTGATGAGTTAGGGACATGAGTAACTCATGGAAAAAAATGATGGATGATCTGTGCCCTATATATATAAGTTCCCAAAAGTTGAAGACTCCTTAAAATAAATTCATGACATTAAAGAAAGGAGCTCTTCATGCAGTTGATTATTTTAGGATCTCCACATGAAGAGATGCTATAGGTTAATGGTTAAGAGGGATCCTGAGAAGAAGTTTCTTACTTGGAAGAAACTTGGAAATTCCTAAGCTGGAAGCTTAGGTACATTCCTCTGTGTTAGGAATGAGTATATTAATGGAATAAAACCTCCTGGTATAAGAAGGAGCGATAGACATGTTGTTCTGTGTATCACCTAAGAAGACATAATGGAGGATTGTGTAATCATTTGGCATTCGATGCTCTTGTGAGATGAGATAGGGCATCCCATGAAATAGTGGTCGGGGAGGATCGATATTCTTTGAGGACTAGGAAGTCCAAGATAAGAATAGTCCTCATGGAGCATATCCTGAGAGAACCCGGGTGGGGTATGTTATGAGAGGGAAAATGATGATGAGGGTGTCTATAAATCATTGGGTCTTGCCAGCATTGGGCTCAATATCTTGTGGAGAGATGGGTTGTTAGTCAAGGCCTTTCTATATAAAAATGTTGTTTGGTATGATGCTATACAAATGAGTTACAAATTTGAATTCTTCTTATGAGAAATTCTTTAGATTGAGAATGACCAAGTACCATTATGAATACCTCCCTAGTTAAGAGGGAGTGTTGTAAAATGTAACTAGATTCAGTCTTCATAATGATGTAATAAAATTATTTTTATGAGCCTTGCTTCATGGGTTTCATGAGAAAGTGATTTTATTTTTAGATGGATCCCATTGAGAGCCTTAGGATTTGTCATTAAGGTAAAAAAATTAAAGTCATCTATGAAGAGCTATTCTTGAGCGTATGTAAAATGTATATGAGTCAATCTAGTATCTAGAAAGCCCTCCAAAAGACAAACATAGTCCTCTTGACTTGATGTCGACCTGCAATATGAAGAAAACAACTTATGTCG
The DNA here is from genome assembly GCA_031772625.1 of Pinus tabuliformis. Classification (NCBI taxonomy): domain Eukaryota; kingdom Viridiplantae; phylum Streptophyta; class Pinopsida; order Pinales; family Pinaceae; genus Pinus; species Pinus tabuliformis. Next base: position 375,708,169 of record CM062804.1, read on the forward strand.
GCTCACCAAAATGTCACACCTATTCAGATGGTAATGTTGTCTTAATATATGGTTGAAAAACTATAAATAGGAGGCTAGGCTCCTCGTAGAAATATAATGAACAAATTTCACATTAGGACACTGAAATTCAAATAAGTCTTTAAGATTTTCGTATAAGAACAAAAGACCATAATTCAGAGTTCCTCTAAAATTTAGGCGATCAAGTACAAAACAGTTCGTTATATCTCTTTGAGTATCTCAATAGATAGAAAGAAGTTCGTATGATGGCACAGAAGGAAGTTCATATCGGTCCCTCTATGATTTCGGAAGAACAATAGCAGCAAATAGTTCATACTACCTTCAAGATTGGTGTGATTGTTTCGGTGCCCTAAACACAGTCACAAAGTTTGCGTAAAGGCTATAGTTCGGTAAGTTCTATTCAAAAAGTTTGGGTGAAGGCTACATAGGTGAGTTCTCTTCATCTATGTAATTCAGATCATAGTGACAATGACAAGTAGAGGAGTAGTGAAGTAAATTAGAGAATTCATAGTGCACCACAGTCATACATTTTAGTACTATGATGACCATGACAACGAGAAATAAGATCTTGAAGACAATGATGAGAAAATATTGATAAGACAATGATGTGAAGATAATGTCTTGATGCAAAGAAGGTCGAAGTGAAGGAATAATTATTACACAACATTTTTCCATTGCCCCTGTACTCCCCGTCCATGATCTTGGAGGACCTCTACAGTGAACCTAACATGCTTTCCCATCATGAAGAAACTCTCAATATGTCCCTCTTCATGAGCAGAATAATTCCCCTTTGCATCATTTCCCAAGAATCTTCCTTTTATCCTAGTTTACAAGATCGACACTACTGACCAGTTTCCTCTTTGCACTGATTTGCAAAGATTAAAACTAGCCCTCGCGTCATACGGAGCGACTGAGCCCTTTTACAATCGTGTGGATCCATTTTGGAAGGTTTTTAAATAAGGAGTTGAAGCTTCCATGTCTAGAAGCTTCATAACAGAATTCTGGTAGATGGTTGGGCCGAATGGAGCCAAGGAAGTCAGTTTGGGTTCCTTTCCCCTATTAGGATGGAACAAACTCAAGAGATAAGACCTTGTCCCATGATGAGAGGAACCATCTCCCATCCATGCAAGCTATATAAACCTCTCTTTTTCCCAAGCAAAAGCTAGTTGGAGTTTTTGAGTAAGTTTGAATAATAGGCAAGTCATCTATAGCTTGTAGCTTTCTAGTGTATGTTTGAGGGAGAATAGTTTGTTTTTGGTTTGGTTTGAGACTAGAAGGAAAGAGGACTTAAAAATTCCATTGTTGGGGATATCCATGAAGTGCTAGCAGAAGTGTGGGAACCCGGATACGTCGGAGGAGACCAACAACGTCAAGGCACCAGTTGTAATCTCTTTCTGATTTATATAAATGCAACTATTGATTGATTTCCTACATGAAGTGTCATTTTACATCTTTATGGCTTAATGTTCCTTGACCTATTAAGTAGGCTAAATACAATATTGTATGCTATCATGTTTGTTGTTGTGTTGTTTGCTTGTTTCAGGTATTCGAAGGAAGGAAACAAAAGATAGCTGGAGTGAGGAAGCAGGATCATCACCAAACGGAATAAAATTATAAGAGGTAGGCCCTATTAATTGATTCTAGCTTAAGGAGATTTTACATAGATTGTTTGTTTGTGGCTAGACCCGCTCTCTCGGGCTAAAGGAATTGTTTGTGTCTGCATTGAGAATTTACCTGCACCAAAAATTGGTGACTCTGCTGGGGAGCCAATCCTTCTATTTGATTGATTTTCATTTTATGGTTTTGTGTGAACTTTTCTAGTATCACCATTTCCATTTAGTGTTCTCTGCTTTTCCTGGTTTACTACTATGAGCCTGGAATTTAAAGTGGAAAGTCTGGTCTTAGCCTTTGAATTTTTTTTTCTTGAATCCTCGGTCAGCGTGTTTATTTTTTTGACAGTCACGCCGATCAGCAAGAATTTCTCAAAAACAGTCACGCCAACCCCCTCCTGGCACTTGTTGTTAGTTAGGTAGTCGCGCTGATTCCTGTAGGTGGAGATAAGGGTTTACTGTAGATCATAGCCAGTGTGTCTTGCCCTTCTGATTTTTATCGCTCAACTTGTTTTGACTGTGTTCTCCTTGGTTGGAAAGCTCTTTTGGCTTGGTTTGTGTGCTTGTTCGTTTTGCATTTTCTTCACTTGGTTTCTTGATTTCTTGGATGGTTTATAACCCTAGGGCATCTAGGCCATCATCCATTCACTTGTTTGTGTGCTCAAAAAGTCAAGTTGATAGTCAAAGTTGCTCTTTGCATTTCATTTGTTAGTCCTTTTGTTGCTTTGATTTCCATTTAACAAGTTTGAAAAGTTTCGTTTGGTGTTTGAGCATCTCTTTTCGGGCATAGATCACATTGCCCATCTTGTTTTTGGTTCAGTCTTTGCTTCATTAGTTTGAAAGGAATTCTCTTTTGTGCTTTGTGTTTGCTTGTGATTGATTGTATTGGAAACGTTTCATTGAAGTGAGAAGTGTTTGTGAATGATTCATTCTGTCATTTCATTGAAAATACATAATTCTAGTTTGTTGAATCATTATGTTACATTAGTTAGCATCTTTAAAGGCTAGAGTTGCATCGTCACTTGCATGGGAAAAGAAATGAATTCTCTTTACTAGTGAAAGGACTACTTGAAGTGCATTTGATAGGAAAGTTAGGAATTGGAAAGAGTTTTGTCATCATTTTGTTTTCAAAGGAGAAATAGTGAAAAAGTCATTTTTCTTTCAATTGCTTGTTTTGTTGCATTTGAGTGTGTTTTCTACTCTCATTAGTGTAGAAAATTCATCAAATTGAAAGGCTCTTGTCTCATTTAGCTGCATATAGGTGTTTTTTCGAGTCACATCGATAAGGCCTGAAAACCGAGACATAATTTAAATATCAACTCTAAAATGTACCCAATTAACCTAAGGTGCATTTGAAATCTAACGATCACATTTTAGAAGGTCTAGGCTAGAGACGTGTTCTGACGTCTTAAAACCTAGCAGCTGTCATTTGCTTTGGTACTAGACAAAGCTAGTATGGACTTGTGCTCCCTATACCGTCGAGTATATAATGGGAGACCCCACTAGGTTGCAATCCTTTATCCATAGGAATCCGAGTCTATCACCTTGTAAACATGATACACCGAACACAACATTCGAGGAGACTACCTGCACGTACTTCTCGGTTCGTTGGGAGGTATTTTGCAATTCACGGTTACCTGGTAATCCCTTTTGCCTAGATCATCCTGAGTAGTCATTTTGATCTTTTTGACTCCCTAAATATAAAAGATCATTCGAGCACTTGTCCTTTTGAGCTCATTTCAAACCAAAAGTGATAGAGTCACCTTTGCTTCTTTCTCGACTCTTAAAACATGAAAGAGCACCCGTTTGTTTTTGCGTCTTAAAAAATTATTGTCCACGATCTTATAACATTCCTGTTAGTCTTTTTTTAAACCACATAATGAGTATACATTTAAATACAATTTAAATCCCTTGAATTCAATCTCTCTTTTGGTTATTTGATACAAAATCATCGTGGTTGAACCAACTGGTTCGCCTAGTTCCTCTTCTTGTCCTCTGTCTAAAAGATTGTTTGAGGAGCCTTTTCCTGAATTGCTGCAGTCGCTTGAGGACCAAGGTGTTGAGCTTGGAATTGTTCTGAGTATTCAACCTTTGTCATCTCGTCCTCCCCCTTCAAATACTGGGTCATTTTCTGACATTGGCCCGAAATCTCCAGATAATCCTATCTAGACTCCTGAGAGTCCGCCAACTTCTGAAGGTCAACTTGGACTGGTTGTTTATCCTGTTGTGATATCACCTCAGCGTCCATATAGTTTGTACGATCAGCCAAGTATTCCTTTGGAATTATCCCCTCAAACATCTTCAGTAGTCCGTCATTGCCTGTTTTCACCCATGGAATCAGAAGGCAAAATCCTAGTCTCCTCTCTGGGTCACTTGGAGGTTTCCACTCCACGCACAGTTGAGAAGCAGGAATATCCTTTCCCTCCTGAAGGTTTCCCTTACATGGGATGCATTCCAACCAGTGTTCATCCTGAGTTACCGTGTAATTACGTGACTTTAGCTCAGTTGGTTTTGGGCATGCCTACTGCCTCATCACTATATCATAACCCTATTTGGGCATCTGGCGCTATGCCTACCACAGGTCCGTTCATTCAGAACCCGACCTCCCAACAGACGGTGATTTATGCAGTTACTTCAGTCCCGGTGCAACCCACCATTCCAAATCCTCTTGTTTCATTAATTTAAGTAACCCATCTGGTTCAACCGACGATCTTGAGTCATGTCGCTGTTAGTTATTCGATCCCTCTAGTAAGTGGTCAGGTTGTGCCACCGCTTGGGGGGCAGAGTCCAAATGTTTCTATGATGTCTGGCACAACCAATGTGAGTGGCTCACAACCTCACATGGTTAGGATGAACCAACCCTCTTCGGGTGCCATTTCAAATCCTACTGGATCAAGTAACGTCCAGTACCAACATCCCAATGTTGGTTCGTCTAGGTCAAGTCACGACCAGTACCAACAACGCAATATGGCTCAAGGTCAGTACCAATCTCCTTATGTTCATTATGGCTCATAAGCGATGGCTAATCTGCCATACATCCCTTAGACTGGACCCTATGTATAGCATGGTCCGTCCACCGCGCCTGGTGAGTATGGCTAGATACAATTCAAGAACTTTCAAGGTGTCATTTCGGGAACTTTCCAAGTACCTTTGCAGCAGTAGGGACAACTCCTGCAGCAATAAGGGCAACCTTCGTTGTAGAAAGGGCCATCGATGCAGCAGCAAGGCCAACCTTCATTGCAGCAAGGGCCATCCATGCAGCAACAAGGCCAGATGATGCCGCAACAAGGACAACTACAACAACCGTAGGGGAAACCCTCACAACAATTGCAGCAAACCATGCAGCCGCAAATGCAGTATGTGCCACAATCCTCCCAGCCTATGCCTTTGCAAGGTCAAACTCTACAACCATGGGGACAACCTTTACAGCCGCAAGGGAAGTCCTTGCAGCAACAAGGTCAACTTGGGCAACAGCAACCCTTATACTCATATCAAAAGGGTCAACCCTTACAAGGGCAAGGTCAGGGTCAAGTCCTGCAGCTGTAGGTGCAAAATCCTTATGTCCAAGGGCAACAGGTTCAACCTCCTTTTTTCCAAGGATAACAAGTCTAAAATCCCTATGTCTAAGGACAACAAGTGCATAATCCTGACATCCAAGGGCAGTAGGTCCAAAACCCTTTTGTCTAGGGGCAGCAGGTCCAAAACCCTTATGCTCAGGGACATCAGGTGAAAAATCCATATGTCGAAGGGCATCAGGCTCAATAACCTTTTAACCAGTATGTTTCTTATCAATAGCCTCTGGCCAGACAGTTCCAAGGCTTTCAAGGTTAGAATTCCTCTTACAGGCAAAGGTAACCTACAGTCGGGGAAAACTCAAATGCCATATGAACAAAATCCTCCACTATGGGGAAAAATTCCTTACCAGTAGGGATGGGCCTCGCCACATCCCTCGCCATTTGGGCACCCTTATCGACCTCAAATGCATTTCAATACCCAATTTCTATTCTTGGCTACGCTGGAATTGCCAGATGTGTCTAGACTCATGAATGACCTGATTCTTCATTCGCCATACTGGCCTCCAGTTCCATCCAAGATTCTGAGCGATTGTCCAAAGTTTGAAGGAAAAGCGAAAGAGGATCCTCAATCCCACGTGATGACATATCACCTCTAGTGCTCCGCGAATTCCTATGTTGATGATTCCATTAGTCTTGTTCTTTTCCAACAAACTCTTACAGGTGTTGTAGCCAAATGGTATATCGAGCTACCTTGAAATGAATTTAACACTCTCGCCATGGCCTTTCTCACACATTTCCAACTGTCGATTTGCTATGAAACTGGCACCCATATGCTAACGTCGCTTAAGCAAGACACTATGAATCACATCTTCGATCACATCCATGAATGGAGACGTAGGCACCGTCTGATTAAGTTTGAAATTGTTGATCAGTTGTTGACTGAGTGGTTCACCAAATCATTTGTCAACAAAATTGCTGAGGACATTATTGTGGGTGGATTCGTCACCGAGGAACAAACCATCGCACGTGCCCAATATCTAGACCTCATCTATTCACAATCTAACATGTTATATGATGTGTTACCTGATGCACCTAGACCATCATCTAATCTAACGACATCTAAGTCTCTAGCCACACCTCCTGTTGATGGAGTAATTGGTTTAGTGACTCAGACCCCTACAGAATCTTCTTCCAAATAGAAGTCGGTCTCCAAAATTGCTCCCAGTGACTCCTCTCGCAATTCATCTGGCCTTGGTAAAACCTCGGAGGTTCACGTTGTCTAGTCTACCATAGCGGATAAATCCTCTAAGGGTAAGAAGAACGGAAAAGGCAAGGGTAAAACCAATGCCCCAAAACAGGGTCCTCCCATATGGTGATGCTTCCCAACAGAAACTCAATTATCCATGCCTCATCTGTGAGGAGGATCACTATACTAAGGATTGTCCCAAATGGTCCGAAGTTAGTCATTTGCTCAAAGGGATCCCAACTGTCTTGAAAGAGCCCTTTCTGTCCCAACAGACTCAAATGGTAGATGAATCTCAGTCATCCGCTTCCTCGGGTTCACAAGTGTTCATGATGAGTACCCCGATCAACGTGGCTACCAGGTTGAAGGATTATCAAACTCCTACCCTGTTAGCAGGGAAAGAAAAAGAAGGTACTCCTTCTTCTTCTGCCCCGTCCTGTTCTGGTCCTCTCCATTTAGAGTGACCCAATCCTGATTCCGCCATTCAACCACCTTCTCGGGGTGTGCTTCGAAAGTCCATGTACAATCCTAACACTCGAGCCGTTCAACATTATAACATTGTTGAAGATTTGGCTCAAGCACCATCAGCTATGTTTTCTCTCGAGGTCCTTCAAAGCTGTCATTATTAGCGAAAATCATTACTATCGGCTATTGGGGGTATTGATCCAGCTGACTCTAATCTCATCTGTTGTTACCTAGAAAACCACGTTCTGTGTTTACCTCATCAAATTTCCTTTCTCATTCAAGTAATCATAAATGAGAAAACCATTCATAGGACCGTCATCGATGAAGGTGCTTCTACCTGCATCATGTCTGTCGCTTGTTGGAAGGCAATTGGTTCTCCTACTCTGAACTAGTCCCCTAACACTTTGGAAGATTTTGACAGGTGTGATTCTCAACCATTCGGTGTCCTTCCCAACCTTGCCATTACTTTGGAGGGAAAGATGATACACGTCGAAGTAGAGATCGTTGATGCTAATCTTAACTACAATCTTCTACTCAGACGATGCTGGACCCATGTCATGCATGCTGTAGCCTCCTCCCTTTTCCATGTGATTCGTTTTCCCCATCAAGGGAATATAGTCACAGTCGACCAACTATCCTTCTTTGCCTCTTCCTCCTCGGATGGAAATGTTCCATATGTCAAGTACATCAGTGCTCCTTATGAGAGTGTGGGGGTAGGACTCTTTAAAGATCCTGCCTTGATGGGCATATTTCCACTCCCACCTCCTCATGTTGCCTCTATCAACATGATTTCGGTCAAGTTTGATCCTTGGGTCATTCCTTCACCGGATCTTGTTGATACATGGGGTGAGGTTATGCCGTTAAGTCTTGTCAAAATTTATTACGTGGAAATTGTTTCAGCTTCACCTTTGGTATCCTTTGATCATCCTATTTTGAGAACATCTCTCGATGCGTATTCTCAATCCCCGTGGCTTGGTTCTTCGGAATCTCCCGATCCCTTAGCAGATATTTTTCTTTCTGATGAGAGTATCATGGAAGTAATGTCTCTAGAGGAAGTACCTTGGAACGACACTCATCATCGTTCCTCATTCTTGCCTGGCCCAGCGGTCATGTCTACTTGTCTCGAGGAGTTCTCCTCTCAGTTCCTGTCCCTACCACTTCAGACGTCGATCATGACTCATGAAGTTTGGTCGGAAGGGAACATGGGTAACATTACCCAAACGATGCCAATTGATATTTCTGTCAAACTTGGTGTCATTGAAAATGTCCATATCGAGGTAACTTGTTCTCCAAAAGAGATCAAGATCTATACTCGTCTGTTCCAAGAGTTCCAAGATGTTTTTGCATGGTCATATGAAGAAATTCCCAGCATTGACCCAAGTATAGTCATGCATGAGATTCCAACTTATCCTCATGCGAAGCCTGTTTGCCAACGGCTTCATCCAGTGCACCCTAGAAAAGCGGCTGCCATTAAGGGTGAAGTTGAAAAACTTCTGAAAGATGGATTTATTTATTCGATCCCTCTTACGGATTGGGTGTTGAATATTGTACCGGTGACAAAGAAACAAGGCACTATTCGCATTTGCGTTGATTACCGTGATCTCAATCGTGCCTGTCCTAAGGATAATTACCCCACTCCCTTCATTGACCAGATCATTGATGAATGTGCTGGGAGTGAATTCTTTTCCTTTATGGATGGTTTTTCTGGCTACAACCAGATAAACATTGCGTCGGTTGATCAAGATAAGACAACCTTTATCTGTCTGTGGGGGACCTTCACGTATAAAAAGCTCCCTTTTGGCCTTAAGAATGTTGGGGCCACATTTCAGAGAGCGATGTCTTATGCGTTCCACGACATTCAAAACATTGTTCAACCTTACTTGGATGATCTCCCTGCTCATTCTCGTAAATGTCATGATCACCCTGATCATCTCTGGCAATTTTTTCTTCGCTGTAGACACTACAACATTCAACTGAATCCACATAAATGTGTCTTCTATGTCAAATCTAGATGATTCCTTGGCTTTATCATTTCTAAAGAAGGCATTCGACTTGATCCTCTTAAAGTCGAGGCCATAGTTAACTTACCCCCTCCATATTCATTGCATCAACTGTAGAGTTTGCAGGGAAAATAAATTTTCCTCCGTCATTTCGTACCGAACTATGTTGATCTAGCTTCAAGGTTCACCCGGTTGCTCAAGAAAGGAACCTTGTTTGTTTGGGATGAGGCTGCTCAAAAGTCTTTCGATGACCTAAATAATGTCCTCATAAATTCTCCTTTGCTGCATCCCCCGAACTATCATCGTGATTACTTCCTTTATCTAGCTGCAACCTCTAGTACCATTGCTATGGTGCTGGTACAAGACGACGACGAAGGCAATGAACATGTTATTTACTACCTCAGTCACAATCTCCTCAACACCAAAACATAATATGCTCATGTCGAGAAGTTGGCTTTGGCTGCCGTACAGGCTGTTCAGCGCTTTCGGCATTACATTCTACTCCACACTACCACTGTGATTTCAGAATGCAACCCCATGACCTACATCTTGACTCATCAGTTGCTGGGGGGAAATTATTCGAAGTGGATTTTTATCCTCCAAGAATTTGATTTGGTGTTTACTACTACCAAATCTAAGAAATCATTGGTCTTTGCTGAGTTGATTTTCTCCCTTCCCTCTGCTTCTCTTCCTGCTGGTGCTGAGGAGCAGCTCCCAGATGATACTCTTTTCTTAATTAGCACTCTCGACCCCTGGTATGGTGACATCATTTTATATCTCCAGACATCCACCTTCCGGTCTGCGTTGACCAAAGATGATCACCGACGCATTCGGCATCAATCTCAACCTTACCATATCATTGGAGATAATTTATAGCACATCACTGTCGATTCAATTCTTCGCCACTGTCTCACTTTCAAGAAGGCTGAGAGAGTCTTGAATGACTTCCATTCTGGCACATGTGGCGGTCACCTGTTTGGATATGCTACTGCTCAAAAAATCCTTCGCGTTGGTTATTTTGGCCCTCTATCTTCAAGGATTGCATCCTTTCTGTTCTCAAGTTCCATGAGTGCCAAATTTATCAGCAAAAGATGCGTGCCCCACCCGCTCACCTACACCTCGTTCTTACCATTGGTCCTTTTTCCAAATGGGGCATCAAATATATGACCTGTAACCCTCGTTCGATCAGGGGCATGGGTATATTATCGTTGCTGTGGACTATTTCACCAAATGGGTTGAAGTGATGCCTACATACTCTGCTGACGGTAAAATGATGACTCAATTTCTATTCAATCATGTTATTTCTAAGTTTGGAGTGCCTCAGGCCATTGTCACTGACCATGGCTCCCATTTTTAGGATTACATGATGGCTGAGCTGATTTCTATGTTGGGTCTGTGCCATGATGGCTCAACCCCATACTACCCTCAGTCCAATGGCCAAGTTGAAGCTGTGAACAAAGTTTTGGTTACAATGATTCAGTGCACCATTGGGATGCACAAGTCAAATTGGCATCTCATGCTCTTTTCAGCTCTATGGGCTTACTGAACCTCGACCAAGGATGCAACTGGATTCACATTGTTCCAACTAGTCTATGGTCTAGAAACAACATTACCAATTCAGTGTGAAATTCTATCACTCAAGCTGGCTGTCGAACTTCTCCCCGAGATCTCACCTTAGGAAGGGAGTTTCTTGTACCTAGAATGACTTGATGAGACTCGTCGTCTTGCTCCTTTAGTCATCGAAGCATAGAAAAAGTGGGTCAAGTCCCATTTTGACTAGTCTGTCTCCCCTCGAGCTTTTTCTGAGGGCGATTTGGTTCTTCTGTATGATCAGGCTAATGATAAGCTGGGGGCAGGCAAGTTCGAACCCATATGGCATGGGCCCTACATTGTTAAATGTGTGTTACAGAAAGGGGCCTATGAGATTATTGACTATGAGGGAAATCCCTTAGACAAGCCCCAGAATGGGATTTATCTCAAAAAGTACTATGCTTGGGTCATCTTGCGTGGTTACTTTTGTACAATAGTGTGTTATTCATTTTTGTACAGTGTTGTTTGGTGTGTTGTTTTGCAAGCAGATTTCCTGCTTATTATTTTTTTGCTTACTTTGCAGATGTCGATGTCTCCTCACATAGATTTCGCTGATGGTGCTTGCCATAGTACCTGGAGTCTATCATCCACGACATGGGCCATTTATGACACCCATGGTGAGTTGATAATGATCGATCTTCAAGGTATATGTCTAGGTCAAAAAACTAATAACATCATTGAGTATAGCGCAGTTCTCGAATTTTTTTTCAGAAGGTATAACTCTTGGCATTCGAGAATTGGTTATCAACCTTGATTCATAGCTTGTCGTCCTTCAACTCTACAGGAAATATTCCATCAAAAACTCTCAGATATTGAGAATGTATCTACGTATTCATCTTCTGGAAAGAAATTTTGGTTACATTACATGTCATCATATTCCTAGACACATGAATACATTGACAGATGCATTAGCTAATTATGTGCTGGATAGACATTTGTAAAACATGTAAAAAAAAAAAAAGAAAAAAAAAAAACATTTATACCATAGTAAGCAAGGAATTACAACATATATATATGTGTGTGTGTGTGTGTGTGTGCTGGAAATGTTTGTCATACATCAAAGCCTCAAAAAACAATATGTGTGTTCAAAATACATCTATGGCTCACAAGCCTTATACATCCATGGCTTGCAGGCCTAAAAAATGTGGAATGCTAGACCTATGCACTAAACAGCATGATGTTCATGGTAGCATGTAACTGCTCGGACTACGTGAGTCAGCAGTTAGCGCATCCGATCTGATATCCCCATCGTATGCCTCTGGTATTGGCGTGCGACATCACCCATCTGGGCATACTCTGGGATCCCATGGATCAATCCCTCAAGATTCCGCACGATCTCCTCCTCATTGTCGCTTCCCTCCTGATAAGGAGTGACCTCGAACTGCTGAGCAATGTGCCTGGCGATTGGGGACATCCCGGCAAGGCATTCTGGTCCAACATCTGCATTCATAAAATCAAAATGTCATGAACACATATATCTCAAAAACAATAAAAAACATCAAAAATTAAAATTGTTTGTTTTTTACCTCCATCATCATAATCCTCCCCCTCTGGGAGTGGCATATCTGGATCTTTGCAGAAGTCGGTACCGCTGTAAGGCCAATCCTCCACTACGATCAGCTGTCGTTGTATCCACGAGAAAAGGTGGGGTTATAGGACATCTGTTGGCCCCCGGTAATCCTGGGCATCAATGCACTCCAACGGACCATCCGTGGGTCTCGTGGCATCGGCAGTTCCACCTCAGCCAGCTGGTAGTGGAACAACGAAACTCGCTCCAGGAAGAAGGTCACTAGCACAGACCCGTAGCAAAACTGCTTCAGGTTTCCTACCTTAGCTTTTGATAGCTGGCGCTTCATGTTGACTTTCATAGCTTCCGCCCAGTTGAAAATAGTGGGTGTCGTATAGTTGATAGCATATTGAAACTTTGACTTGTTGGTCTCATGCTACGCTTGGGCCCTAGCCACTCTATTGATGGTCAACAGTAACACTCTTAGCACAAGATCTCGAATACTCATAATCTCAACCTTGTCGCTTTTTTATTTGAGTTCTTCTAGGAAATGTTCTACAAGTAGCATGGTCACACTTGCCCCAATCGGCCTTGACCTGACTGGCTCCCCTCTCCGGGACAATCCTGTGATGAAATAAATTTTTGAAGTTTGCAACTCCAGCTCTTGCTCAGCAATGATGAAAATTTCCTGATTCACGTCCCAGAGACTAATCAGATACCATAGCAATTCGGGTTGAGCCCAGTAGACCTGGTGTAAGGAAGAATTTGAGGAGCCCACAGTTCCTCAAAGCATCCAAGCAATTTGGGTCAGCCATTGCTTGAGTGTCAATATCCTCATGCTCACGTTCCTTCCAATCCACCATTTTTCACAATTTTTTCCCTGCAAAAACCATATAATCAAGTCAATAATCATCTTTGGCCAGAGAAATTTGGATTCAAATGGAAAAATTGAGCAAAAAAAAGGAAAAGTTTTGTTCACGGTGTCGACACGACTGTTTTAAAAACAGTAGTGCCGGCAGCGCGATTGATAGTTTTAGAAACCCCCGATTGGCGCGATTCTATGCCCGGAAATTGCGCCGACCGAGGGAATTTTTTTTTGACAAAACATCCTTATGGAATCCAAAAAATGGATAAAAATAGCTGAAAGAAGTATGAAAATGGAGCTTAAGGTCTTGGCTCTTACCTACAACTGACGGCTCGGCAAATGACCTCCCGGATCTCCCAAAATATGCTCCAGAAATATTAGGGTACAAGTGGGTAAAAAGCTCTTCACACAAAGGTAAAATGGTAAATGGTAAAAAATAATTACTTTTCCCTCCTTTTATTCATTTTTTCATGAATATTAGGGTTTTTAAGTATTTCTGAGCTATTTTGCCTCAGAAACTAGATAATGCATTTACCTTCTTATGCAACGACAGGTGACCGATTGTCAATGATGGTACCGGAGTCACATTTTAGCCTTTTTCTCGACTCGTAAAAATTAAATGAAAAGATCGCCGAGTATTTTTCCCTTTTTGACTCGTAAAAGAGAATAAAAATGGGGGGTCCACTTTCAATCTCTTTTTCGACTATTTAAACATGAAAATATTGTTGAGCTCTTGTCATTTTGAACTCGTTAAAGGCTGTGAAACTTCGTTCGCCCAGTATATGTTTACCCCTTTCTGGGGCTGGGATGAACTGTTTACGAAAAAGGTACTCCTTGAGTGAAATGGTCAAGCGATTCTCTCAAGTATCATTTTCTACCTTTTCGGGCTCCAGAGACACAAATGTACGAAAATAGGCCATGTGGAGTTTTCTTTTCTGTGTATTTTTCAAACTCTCTAAACATCAAGTTACACCTTTGTCGGACTCGTTAAAACATTAATGACATTGGATTCATCACCATGATGAATGTGAGCTTCTCCTTCCTAGGGCTCATTAAAATTACTAGGTCGGATTCGTCCGAATGATGAACTTAAAGTGCAAGCAAAAGCTACCCCCTTCAAGCTTGCGATAAAAAATAATTGGGGTACCTACCATAAATGGTGGGGGAAAATTGGAAATTCTATCAGTCGTGTCAATAGCTCTCTTGAACATGACACTTTCTACTTCGTGTCGGGTTGGGATATCCTCCTTTTCATCATTGACCTTCTTGGGTTGGGCCGTTCATTTTGCCTTCCATTTTATCTTTGCCATGTCATCATGACCACAATCCTATGGATCCAAAAGCTGCCAAACTCTGGAAGTGTGTCACCGATATCTTCAAGAGTTATTCCCTCTGTAGTTACACTTACTCCTGATTCTTTGTATTATCCGAAATCTTTTGCATCCCTTTGTCTCGTGTTGATGATGTGGGATACATCATGGCCCTCCTTCGACATGGTCGCTTCCTGTCGACTTCAACTCATTATCCAGAAAGTTGATCGAGAGACTCCTTTCTAGTACCTTAGAGCTTGCATGCTCTAATGGCAAGTTCTTCGCACTCGACGACAAGCTCACATCATTGCTTTCGATTAGGTGATTTCATGGGTGTTCGACATCAGTTCCTTTATTCACATTACATGAACTGTGATGCTGGTACCGTGAGATCCATTGTCATTATTGGTGGTTTCTCTCGCACTTGTTAACATTTCACATCATTTATCAGTAATCAATTGACTTCCTAGCATGTTTGACTTCAACACATTCATTCACATGTTAGGATTTGTACTTTGATCGGGTCGTTTGGAGCGCAAGACCCTGGGCTAATATTACACAAGTCCAGGTTGTGAGGCGATGTGACATGATCATGTTGATATACATGTCCCTTTCAGATGGATGGCTGCGACCATACGTTGGTTCCATTATGATCCTTTCTATTGGATTTTGTGTCCATGCCTTGGATCCATTTACATGATCATTCTCTGGATGGATGTGTCCATACTACGATTCATGTGTCATTATTTAGAGTCTTCAGTGATGCATATGTATCTATTCTTGCTTGCAGGTTTTCTGATGACGAACTTCGGTTCCCTGCTTCCACTTATAAAGCATTTCACCCCTCACTCTAGTTCAGCCTTCACACTTTAGGGCGTATCTGCTACACAACATTTTGCCACTGTCCCTATAATACCCGTCCACAATCGTAGAGGACCTCTACAGTGAACCCGACATGATTTCCCATCATGAAGAAACTCCTAATATGTCCCTCTTCATGAGCAGAATAATTCCCTTTTGCATAATTTCCCAAGAATATTCCTTTTATCCCAGTTTACAAGACTGATGCTACTGACCAGTTTCTTCCTAGCGCCAATTTTCAGAGATTAAAACTAGTCCTCGCACCGTACAGAGCGACTAAGCCCTTTTCCAGTCGTGTCGTTCCTCTTTTGGAAGGTTTTTTAAATAAGGAGTTGAAGCTTCCATGTCCAGAAGCTTCATAACGGAAGTTTGGTAGATGGTTGGGCCAGATGAAGGTGAGGAAGTCAGTTTGGGCTTCTTTCTCCTATTAGGATGGAATAAACTCAAGAGATAAGACCTTATCCCATGATGGGAGGAACGTTCACCCATCCATCCAAGTTATATAAACCTCTCTTTTTCCCAAGCAAAATCTACTTGGAGTTTTTGAGTAAGTTTGAATAATTAACAAGTCATCTATAGCTTGTAGCTTTCTAGTGTATGTTTGAGGGAGAATAGTGTGTTTTTGGTTTGGTTTGAGACTAGAAGGAAAGAGGCCTTAAAACTTCCATTTCTAGGGCTATCCATGAAGTGCTAGTAGAAGTGTGGGAACCCGGATACGTCGGAGGAGACCAGCAACATCAAGGCATCGGTTGTAATCTCTTTCTAATTTATATAAATGCAGCTATTGATTGATTTCCTACATGAAGTGTCATTTTACATCTTTATGGCTTAATGTTTCTTGACTTATTAAGTAGGTTGAATACAATATTGTATGCTATCACGTTTGTTGTTGCTGTTGTTTTCTTGTTTTAGGTATTTGAAGGAAGGAAACAGAAGATAGCTGGAATGAGGAAATAGGATCATCACCAAGAGGAATAACGTTCTGAGAGGTAGGCCCTCTTAATTGATTCTAGCTTAAGGAGATTTTCCATAGATTTTTTTTTTTGTGGCTAGACTCGCTCTCTCAGGCTAGAGGAATTGTTTCTGTCCGCACTGAGAATTTACTTACACCACAAGAATCTCAAAGAAGAAAAGACAGTCAAGAGAAGCAGTGTCTTGGTCTTGGAGTGGCTAATAGGTCAAAGGCTTTGGTCTTGGTATTCGTCAATTGGAATATCTATAAGAAGAATTTGAGCGGTTTTTCCTCTCAAAGAGTGAGAGTTTTTGGCCTTGGATCATAGCCTACATGTTGTGTCTCTTGTCTATTTATGTTCTTGTATTGGTTATTGTTTGATGAAGAAGAACACTAAGAATATAACATAAAGAAGATCCTAATATAATCGAGTAAAAAACATTCACAAGCAGTCACCAAAGAAGAGAAATCAAATAATACTAATGCCATAGAATTATCAACATCTCTAACACTTGAATTCTCAACTCTAATAAGGTAACATATGACATAATTGGTTGCATGAGGTTCTTGGATGTATAGTTGCATTTTTTTTCATCGTGTGTTGTAATAACAAAAAATTTAAGTGGGTGGATGTCTCAATGTTTTTCCACTAAGTCATGTAGAGCCTTACATCCTCTATAAATAAAAGATGAGTGGCTTATTTATCCTATTGTTTAGTTTTAAATTGGGTGACTGCGCTTAATTATCTATTCAAGGGGCATTCGAATGTGTGAAAAATTGGTTAATAAGGTTATGAAGGTTGTAGAAAAATATCTCTTATATAATATGGAACTATTGAAGAGAATCGCTACTCAAGGTACATGGAAATATTTTTAGGGCCATGTTGCTTTCATGTAAAAATTGGTGCAATTCAAAGATGAGGCTTAAATGTGATTAGTGGGATCGTTGTGAAGACCACAACTAAATTTAGGAGGTTTAAGAAGGTTTTGGGTATCCAAGTTACCACATATTAAGGGTGAAAATGGATATAGATGGAGTGAGAAAAATAATGTTTAAACAGGGGGAAGGTGGTGTTCATTCCTTCTTGGTTTTTGCTTAATGGAACCTTATATAAAGACCTATGTTTTTTTTGGAATGTCAGTTTTACTAAATATTTGTTAGATATGTGGTGTATCCTTTGTAAATAGATGTGCATCCCATCAAGACACCTTTTTTGGGTCTATAATGGGTGTTTTTTTGGGACATGGTTTTATATCCATTCTCACATAATATTGGTACTCGATAAGAGTTGAATGACTTTGCAAAATTCCTAATTATTATATTTTGAACTAGTTCAGAAAAATACAATGAAAAGACGTGAAACTTTGAGTTTATCAGTTTTCTTGGTTAAGGGTTTCCAAGGTAAATAGCATGTGTATTGTGTATGCATGTCTTTGTTTACTTTCCATTTTTTAACAATAAAATAACATTTCTTCTCTTGCATAGTTTTATCCACTATTTTCTTTGGATTATAATTGGATGGGATGTAATACCGGGATAAGACATTAAAGTTTGAGGTAACATTTTAAAAATGTTAATTTGGGAAACTTTTGGGTTAGAAATGTTTGCATATGGATGGGTAAGTTGAGTTTTTTCCATCTGTTGATTTTCTAGTGCTAAGTAGACAAGCATAATCTTTTTCTACTTATAATTACTTCTAATGATATTTTCGCAAATTCCAAATTATCATTAAGCAATTAAACTTCAAGATATTCAACTGTAAATGCAACAAAATAGTAGCGATCATAGTAGAATTGTAAGACAATATACACCATAAATTTTTCACCTGGGAAACCCAACCTTGGGAGAAAACCCAACAAATGTTTCTAGGAGAAATATTGTTCAATTCAACAAATGTACAATATGATTTTTCTAGTCAAACTGACAACAACAGGGTCAAACCAAGTTTAAAAACTTATAAATACATCTTAATTCTACCTAGAATTTTGTCAACTCTTACCATAACACTTTCAACCAACTGTGCCCATAACACTTTCAGTCAACTCTTACCATAACACTTTCAACCAACTCTGCCCATAACACTTTCAGTCAACTATGCCCAAATTTGGTCAAACTACCTAGTTAAGGTTGCGGTCAAACTGCTTTAGAAAGACTCGATCAACTGTGGTCAACTTTGCCTTGGAAGCTTCGGTTAAACCTCATTCAAGATTGCAGTTAACTACTTTATAAAACCTCAGTCAATTTTGGTCAAATCTGCCTCAAAAGTTTTGATCATACTACCATAAACATACTTCAGTTACACTCATAAATTTGGTCAACTCTGTGCGTCATAAATTTAGTCAATTCTATGGTCAACACAACTAGAAAGAAGTTTGGTAAACCCTCCAAAATTTCAGTCAAATAGAGAAGTCAAAGATGCAGTCAAACATAAAATATATAGATTTGGTCAACATTCGCCAACTTCATATCTCCTCCTTATCCTTCATATGTGTGAACATAAGACTTATTGATTTGATGCCAAATGGAGGAGGTCAAATGGTGTATTTATAGTGATCAAATCATGTGGGTTTTGACCAAGGGACAAACCCATTCAACTAGTGGGGCTGACCTGATAGTTTGGATCCTACATGAACTTGTAAATAATAAATTTAATTTCTTTTAAATTATTGATTTTAATACTGACCATAGCTAGCAAAAATCAACACTCCCTCTACCCTCTAGTCAGGTACCCCTTGGAAATATGGGGGAGCACTCTAGACCTTGATGCTCTCTGGACCATTTAGGCACTCACTCCATCCACTAGCCAAACACCTCTTGGAAATATGGATCACTCTAAGCCTTGATGATCTCAGGACCATTCCCCCTAACCAAATTACATGGCAACTTGATCAGTACCTTTGATCTAGGGAGAATGTGTGTCCTTTATGCTACAACATCAACACTCCCTCTAATTGAGGGAAGAATTTGTAACCCCCCACCCCACATTTATCCACCTTTACAAGCTCTCCAGGGTAAGCATGAGCTGAGTGCTACTATGACATAAATCGACCTCCAAGTTCCAGTTATGGAAGTGGGGGTAACAAAATGAATTTTTTTTGATACCTCTCAGGAGCACTAGATCACCCATAAGTCAGTCCACATCCTCTAATGACCATAGCCTGAGGTGGAACTTCTTTTTCACTAGCTTCACCTCCCAATCGTGCCCTTGACACACTATGTATGTGGTTATGAGGCTCCAACTACACCCATAAGCCTGTCAACATGTGTTTATGACCCAAATTACTTAGTTCTATGCATGCGACGGCGATATCTATGCCACTTTTTCATGCTAGCCTCTAGACCACTGCCTAGAACTACCTATGAATTTCTAGAAACCTAACTAACATAATAACAATGCCAACCATTCAAAATTTGAGCAAGATCTTGACCTAGACATGCCTAATACATGATAGACATTCCATCAAACATATGATAAACATAGAAGCTATAAGTCATGAATGCATATCTGATCATAAACTTTTGTACTTCATCTGAGAATCACCAAGAAGAATCTATGCCCTCTCAATCTAGTTGAAACAACACTTATTATCCATGCATTCATCAACCATTGAAATACTTATCAAATTGTGAACAAGAGCCATAACTAGAGCACAACATAGAACCATGCATATAACCAACATATAACCAGAATAGGAACCATGAAAAATCTTCCATAAAATCAACATAATAACAAGTACATGTTCTCATTAATTACATCAGAATAATAGCTCATATTAACTTAAGAAAAATCCAACCAATTCAGGGACTTCCACATACCACCTGACCATAAATTGGGCTAAACCAAATCTTTCTTTCATCTAATCACCCATGTGCCATATTCCAAGCATGAATGTGGGATATCATGGGATAAATAAAGACATAATCAGCCAAAGACTCCAGAGGTTAAACCACCTCCACCCTGAAGATACCGAGATCTCACCTAAACTAGTCTCGAGATCACAAAACTAAACCAAGCATGGATGCCTCATAATTTCTTCACCATACCTTGAGTGATTTTCCTGTATCTACCCACCTATCGAGGGATTCCAAGAGAAACCCATATCCACCGCAAATCCTTGGGTATTTTCCTGAGACCACGCCACCCAGTTCCAAAACCTTCTGACAATCCAAATCTCAACCAAGAATGAATCCCACCACACCATGGTTATCCAAGAAATGGCAAGGCAAGGCTGAAACCACTGTCAAACCAGGAAAAACCCATGACAATGAGAGAAAATGAACCAAATAAATAAATGCATGTACCATGCATTCACATCCCACTAAGGAAATCACACATGCAACGTTTTACTTGCAAAATATTTATGTTGAATTTGTTGATCCAACCTTCTCCTTGTGCTCCCTTGTGTTCCTTTGCATTCCTTCTCCCAATCCACGTGAGCACTAAAATGCTCCAAGAATACTCTAAGTGTGCAAGAGTGTATGAGAGAGAGAATGAAAGGAGGATGACAAAACTGAATTGAAAAAAGTTGTGAATTGTTTCTCTGATGCCTTTTTATCATTGATTTCCCATTTTCTTTCATTTTCTTCTAATTTTCCCTTGCATGCAATTTTTTGTCTCTTCACCTTCATTTTCTCCTATTTTCCTTTATTTTCATAATTAAATGCCAATTATTGCCTCTTTTCCTTTGCCAATGCCTTTTCCAATTTCCATAGACATTAATAAACCACAAGTGATGCCCACTTAAGAGTTTTCCCAACATTCAACTTGGAATATGTGTCCTGTGACTTTGGGTCTTATTTTTCCTTTATTATCCTTTATTACATGAAACTTTAACCTGGAGCCATTACAAACCCCTCCCCCTTGGGGGAACACTGTCCTTGGTGTTCAATGATACTTATGGCCAACGAAACATATTGTCCGTGGAGCTTTATAATA
Source organism: Pinus tabuliformis (assembly GCA_031772625.1). Lineage (NCBI taxonomy): Eukaryota > Viridiplantae > Streptophyta > Pinopsida > Pinales > Pinaceae > Pinus > Pinus tabuliformis. Next base: position 375,729,041 of record CM062804.1, read on the forward strand.
CAACTCGTTGTAGTATTTACACTATACCAACTTCTAAAACATGATAAACATACCACTTAATGGAGCTTTATAACACAACTCGATACGGTATTTACAATGACCAACACATATAATTATACACAATTTCTTCAACCAACAAATAATCATATTGTTTATGGAGCTTTATAAACACAACTTGATACAATATTTACTATGATATACACACATATACATAATATGCACATTTTCTTTAACTAATAAATAAAAGGATATGATGCCCGCATCAACAACAGGGGAATATATAGGCTCACACCTCCACCCTAAAAAGTAGTACCAGGATTCACCTCCTTCCCAGGAAGTCGAAAATCCACTGCCAAAATCAAAGTTTTTCAATAATGACTAGTGCTACAATCCTTGTGCTACTTTCTCTCTCAGTGAAGAATTACTGACTCATTGTTCCCAACCAAACTCCCATTGTGATTATGATTCCATCTAGTAATGCTAATGAAAAAAACAAATTTATTCCCTATCCTTTCCCTCTCTACTTCCGAGTCCCTCGAGAAACCTAATCACCCCCTTCCATGCGGTCACTCACCTTCCAAGTTCCCCGACATCCCTTTCTCTGCTACATAGTCCCTCGGACGATCCATCCCTTGGCAAGGTTTCCTTGCATCGGAAGGTCCAAAAACCAAAGCATATCCTTGCCTCAAAACCATCATACCAGTCATAGCATGCTCATGGAAATCAATAAAGGCTATTGGGTACTATTGTCCCACAATGGCCCTGTTATTGATTGCTTTACCAACACACTATGTTATGTCCGAAATCATTTTATTGTTTCTCATTAATAGCTCGTCAATAATGCACACTATAAATTATATTTACTTCCTATCACATCAAGTCAAATTAGCTTTTTGATCAAATCATCATGTATAAATATATCACATCTAGTTAACTCAAAAATCAATCGTCATAAATCAGAATCATAGACTACGTGCATAATTAAAAACTAAAATAAAATACTGATACTTATCTTTCAAATGGTTATTTTCTTTTTCCTTTGTTCTCATATTTTCTGTACACACACTGAATTGATTTCCTAACCCGGAAAGCACCCAGTGCCTTCTCTTATCTTTGACAACATACACACACTGGATTTGTTGCTAAACCTGAAAAACACCTAGTTCCTTCTCTTCCAAAGAAATAATGGAATTCAAAGACTATACCACCTCCTACCTCAATATCAACAACAAGGACATCCAAAGACTATACTGCCTCTACCTTCAATATAAAAAACAAGGGCATCCAAAGACTATACCACCTCTACCCTCAATATCAACAACGAAGGCATCCAAAGACTATACCACCTTTACCCTCAATATCAACAACAAGGGAATCTAGAGACTATAACATCTCTACCCTCAATATCAACAACAAGGGCATCCAGAAACTATACTGCCTCTACCCTCAATATCAACAATAAGGGCATCCAAAGACTATACCACCTCTACCCTCAATATCAATAACAAGGGCATCTTGAAAATATACTACCTTTACCCTCAATATCAACAACTCAAGATTGGCCTCTTCCCAAGCTGTCTAGGGCTCCAGGGCTACTATCTCAAACCACAACCTCCAGGGATCTTGAGAACCAATTCCTTCACAACACGTACACATACACACAATGTACAATACAACACATACAACAACACTTGGTGTATAACACAACAAATACACCTACACACAATGTACAACACAACACATACACCTAAACCCTGTGTACAATACCACACATACACCTACACCCATTGTAAAACACAACATATACACCTACACCTGGTGTAAAACACAACACATACATCTAAACCTGATGTTTAGCCACCCCTCCCACATTTACACAATTTCACCGACTTGCTATGTTAAACATGAGATGAAGAGTTACTATGATATGACCCATCCTCCTTGCTCTAGTTAAGGAAATGGGGCCTACAACTGACCACCGACTAACAACTCACACCATCCCTTAGGGCTATAGGACACTTAGGGGCCAAATTACCACCCTAGGTAACCAAAGCCTAAGTTTAATTTTCTTTTCTCACAACTTAACCCCCAACTACATGCATGGCAAGGCAAAGGTGCGGTTGAAGGCATCCAAATACACACACAACACTGCCTGAGTGCGGTTGTGACCCGAAATTTCCAGTTCAGAGGGTATGGTCTTGAGATCTGAGCCACAATTCGAGGTCATCCTCCAGACCAATGCGCATAACTGCTTGAGACTTCTTAGAATCATTATTGACATGAAAACAAAGCTAAAAATTCAAACTCGAATAAAAATCTTGACGTAGATTGACCATAACATATTAGGCATTGTGTCAAACACATGAAAAATATATAAGCTATAGGTCATGAATGCTTATCTGATCATAATATTTTTAGATTCATATGAGAATCACCGAGAAGGCCCCATGCCCTCTCAACATAGTTGCAACAACACTTATTAGTCCATACATTCATCAACCAATCAATAACTAACAATTCATGACAAGAGCCATAGATGATACACATCATATAACCAACATATAACCAGAAAATAACCAGCATAGAAACCATGGCAACTCAACCATAATTGTTGGCTTGATGGCGCATGACTTAGGTTTAGAATTATCTGCGCCAACCAACAAAATCCTAACTGTTGGCCCTTTCGGAAACAACCCGCGTAGTGCAGGATGCGGTCTCATTTGAAGTAGTATTGAGGGATGACAGAACTAGGTTTCTACATCTAGAGGCCTATGTGATAGGTTCCTGCAATTCTTATGGCTTAGATCTACCTCCGCGCACCCTTAATCCTTCCAAACAGATAATTACTGTAAATGTACTTAAAAAACTTCCAGATCTTCGCGAAGGTCCTTAGTTAGTCTTAACATGCATTAATATTATAGATCTACTATTTTCACGTAATAAATAAGCATTAATTCATGTAAATTGTAACACAAAGCGAAGATACATAAACTTGCAAAAGTAATAAATAATGCACATATATATTCAATTAAGCTGAAAACTGTCTTTATTAAGTATAATTGTTCAAGTACAGAATTCTTTTCCCCACGCACTCAGCCTGCAGACTTACCAAGGTCTCTTCACACTCAGCTGCAGGAGCCTTCCCCTTTTAGCAAAGTACAGGAAACAAAACTTTCCTGCTTTAGCACCTTGCTCTTACAATGATTCTTCTCTCCAAAGTTACCTCCTTAGACTCGCTATGACTCATCTATATATAGCATTTTTCTTACAATACCATGGTTCGCGAACCATGGGTAGGTCTCAAAAGCCTCCTATCATCTACCCACCTAAGGGACTAAAGCCCCTTTGACTCATACTAACTTCGCACTCCGCTTCCATATTTCGCAAAGACTTTACACTTCATACAAAAAGATATTAATTTATACTCAAAATTTGACCCTAGGGACCTTATCCCAACAATAATATCACAAAGTAATAGATACAAATTCTCATAGATCACCATAAGGAAAATGTTCATATTAACATATGTAAATACCAACCAAGTTATGGACTTCCACATACCACCTTACCATAGATTGGGTTGAACTAAATCTCTCTTTAAACCAATCAACCCTGTACCATATTCCAAGCATGAATGTGGGATCTCATGGAATAACCAAAAAAAAACCAAACCAGGGCTTCCAAAATCCAAACCACCTCAATCCTCAATGATTCCACCTCCACGGTCGGACATCACTAACACCAACCATATCGGTCTCTACCCAAATTGTCCAAGGATCTAGGAACTAGTAGCTCAACCCACAACCTTCCAAGGCTCTAGATAATTTGTCCAACCTGACTCTAGGGATGAGTAACTCAACCCACCAAGGGCTCCAAAGCGTTTTTCCCACCCTAGGCTCCGGAACTAGTATCTCAACCCAATTTATTCCAAGACTTCTAGAGTGTTTGTTCCAACCCACAACCATAAGGAACATGAGCACCAATCAGAAAACAACAAGTGGAAAAACAAACAACACCATGGATATCCAAGAAATGAAAAGGCAATGCTAAAACCACTATCAATCTAGGAAAATATCACATGCATATACCATGCATCCATAAATCAGCAAGGAAATCACACATGCAACCTGTTACCTGGAAAGAAATCCAGTTGTAGTTGTTGATCCACCTATTCCGTTGCTGTTTCTTGCTTTCCTTTTCCTTCTTTCTCCAAATACAATGTATGCCAAATTGCTCCAATAATGCCCCAAAATTTCTCTAAGTGTGAAAGAGTGAGAAAAGAGAGAATAAAAGAGAGCTCCAAAACTGAATTGAAAAAAGGTTGTGAACTAATCCTTTAGAAGCATTTTATTATTGAGGCATATATTTTCTTCATTTTCCTTCATTTTTCCTTCAATTCCCCTCTCATGCAAATTTGTGTCCCTTCACCTTCCTTTTCTCCTATTTTCCTTTATTTCATAAATAAAATGCCACTTTGCCTTTTCCAATTTCCATAGCCATTAGTTAATCACCAGTGATACCCATCACTATGTTTTTTCCTACATTCAACTTGGAATACGTGTCCCATGACCTGGGTTTTATTTTATTTACAAGGACAATCAATTGGGGGTTGTTACAAACCCCTCCCCCTTGGGGGAACACCACTCTCAGTCTTCTACTACACCTATGACCAACAAACTGCTGAAAACAAAATATGTTGCCTATGGATCTTTATAACAAATCTCAATGTGGTATTTATAATGAAAAAATACAACAAACCATGAAAAACATGACAATCATACCGCTTATTTGATCTTCATAACATAACTTGTTGTGGTATCTATAACAACATCCATATACATATACATATACATATACATATACATATACATATACTAAAAACTAATTTGCCCGAACCATAAAATAATGAAAGATACATAGCCTACATCTTCCTCGCTTCTTATCCAATTTTCCTTTAGTCTTGTCATTACCTTTCCAACCCTTCTTAGGCTCTGACTTATGTTTAGACTGCTCATAACAATGTTTCAACTTCCCAATTACTTCCTCCAGTGTCTCAGGCTTATCATACACAATCTGGTTTTTAAATGCTAAAGGAAATCCACTAACGAATATTTGAACTTTCATCTTTTCATCCTTAAGATATGGTACATACCTAAATAACTCCAAAAACTTAGTGATGTGCTCATCATTTCATATATCCCATCTTCAATTTGTAGAACTCCTTAGCCTTACCATCATAGTATCTCTCTCACAAGTACTTCTTTCTGAAGAGTCTCTTGAATTCATGCCAACTCAATTCCTCTATCTTGATACCTCTAGCATGCTTCACATCTTCCCACTAGATGTCCACTTTTCCCTTGAGACTGAAAATAGCTATCCAGGCTTTCATATTCTCTATATAATCATGCAACTCTAAGAACTTCTTCATCCAAAGTAACCATGCCTTTGCATCTTCTACTTTCTTCAGCTCTCCATAGAAGGTAGGAGGCTTGGCTTTCTTGAACTCATTTGGTAAGTAATGCTTCTCATTCAACCTGTAAGGATGATAATGATGATGACCATGTTGTCTCTATGACCCAGACCTAGGATAAACCCCATATCCACCACCTCTCTTGTCAGGTGTATCCAAGAACCTACCATCTCTGACTATATCATCCATGTTTGACCTATGTCCTTGATGAGATATGCTACCATACGCCCCAATAGGGTTTTCCTCCTGTCCATAATTGATCCATGGTTGTCCCTGTCATTGAAAATATGATAAAATCTAAAGAATCACTGCATGGACCTCTTCTTTCTTTTCCTGTGCTATGGAAAGTCTTTTTAGTTATTGAATGATTATGTCATTATCTTCCTTGCAACTTCTAATCTTTGCCTTTAAAATTCTCAAAGTATTTGCTATGTCATGAGAGTACTCATCTCAGTGTTGCTCATCTGATCTATAAGGAGAGTCACATGAAATTTAATCCACCATCTTTCTTGTCATCTCTGATCTTATACTCTTGCAAACATATCGTTTCAGATAACCAAATATAAACATAATCCAACATACCATAGTGAAGTTCAGGGGAGGCTATCTCATCTACACAATCAATCCAGATTAGCATGATATATATATATATATATATATATATATAGATAAGGAAATCAACATATCAATCGTTTCAACATCAACATTATCAACCTCAACATGACGACACAATTGCAATAATGACCATCACCATGCATGCATAACAAACACATCGAGAACTAACATGCATGTGTAATAATCACATTCAGCACATCCAGTCCAAGTGTTTGAACCATGCTCTGATACCACCCTGTACCCACCCCTCCCACATTTACCCAATTTCATCGGTCTACGAGGGTAAACATGAGACAAAGAGCTACTATGATATGACCCAACCTCCTTGCTCTAGTTAAGGAAGTGGGGCCTACAACTAACCACTGACTGACAACTCACAACATCACTCAGGGATACAGGAAACTCAGGGGCCAAAGGACCACCCCAGGTGACCAAACCTTGAGCTAGGGCTACTTTTTTCACAATTTAACCCCCAACTACATGCATGACAAGGCCTGGGTGCAATTGATCCATTGGATAAAAAATATGATAAAAAATGAAAGTTGTCAGAATGGCTTGAAACTAGAATTACTGCGTAGATCTCATCGTTCTAAATCTGGCGCAACTCATTTCGTGGAAAATGGACGTAGTATGCTCCCAGAAACGAGTTCTAATCGATTTCTCAAACAAGTAAATTTTGGAAAAATTGTGCAGGCTGCCCAGTCAGCAGTCCGTACAGCTGACTGGGCTTGCTGAATGTGAAAGTGTGACTATGATTCAAAGATCCAATAAAATTTCTACACATGGCGGGTTCTGGAGGCGTTGACTGGGTTGAAGGTGATTAGTTAGTGGTGTGAATTGTGGACCAATCGGAGGTTGCCAACTGGCCCAGCTAGAGGCTGCTATGTGGCACCTCAGTGGCCACTAAAATTTTTTGGTAGGTTGGTTTGGAACCACTGGGGTTCAAACTTAGAACCTGTGTCAAACTAATCACCACCCTTACTATTGCATCAATTGTGGTCCTTGTTTAAAGGCCCCACAAAAACCTTATTTGAACATAATGTAGCAGAGATTTGGGTTAAGGGTTTGAGGGCTAGCCCCAGCCTTGATCACCATGCCCACATGGAGCAGGGGCGAGACCAGGGGCTAGGGCTTAGCCCCATCATACCAATTAAAAACATGCCATACAACAATGGAGTGGAGAACCAAGGGCGCAGCTGGAGGGGGCCAAACCCTGAGCGCCAGGCCCCAGTCACATGGGGCTCATTTGACCAGCGACGCGCACATAGGGGATATTAGAAAAATTAATGATCCCACATTTTATGCTAGTGATTCTCCAATTTGTCGCCCAGTTAGCGGAAAAGGGGGTGGATTTGTAGGACGGTTAGCCAGACTTGGCGAATTTGTAGGTCAACTAGCAGCAAAACTTGGGGAGCTCATAATTTTCTCAGTTTTTGATCTTTTTGGGAGTAGAAAGAGGCTAGACAAGGGTTTTTGATAACTTTGAAGCCTTTGAAGCTATTTTTGAAGCCATTTGAGCACTATAACTTGATGTAAACACCATTTTTATGAGCATAATGATATAGGCCAAAACATTGGAAGTTGGACTAGGAGACATAGCCCAGGAGGGGTGAACTCCTTCATCACTTTTCATTTCTTGTTTTCTATTATGGTGGTATTGTCTGCAATATTTTGCAATTTTTGAAGTTTAAATTCATGTTTATGTGTTTATGAATTTAACATAAGAGCCTCAAAACTCAAATTTAATCACTTTCAATTTACATAAACCTCAAGCAATTTCATATACAAATCAAGTTTGGTATCAAAGCATAGGTTCTTTGATGCTTTGAGGATTTATTTTTTTACATTTTTTTATGATTCTTACAAGGTTTAAGCTCAAGAGAGGAGAAGGAAAGCTTGTGGGTGCAGGTTCTCAATTTGGGACAAGGACAAGGAGAACACATTTGCCATAATCTCCACCACAAGTTTCATGTGAAGTTGTTACTGAAGCTTCAGTAAGCATATCTCATGAAGGAGGAGCTGATAACGTGCTAGATGATGATAAGGATTTCATAAAAGCATTCTTTGACATGAAACATATGGTCAAATTTCTCTATGAAGAGAGAGACACAAGAATGCACAGAGAGAGATCCAAGCCTCCAAAAGGAGAGGTCTCTTCAGGAGGAATAGGAGGAGATGAGGACAAACCTCCTAAAGGGAATGGAGGTAAACCACTATCTTCTCCACCTTCATCTTCATATTCACAATCATCTTCATCTTCTTCCACAACTACCCCTTCACAAACACCTCCACAATCCCCAAAGGGACATGGTAAAACTCCCTTATTGAAACTTCATATTAAATTCGAATTTCCTATGTATAACGGTGAGGTTAATGCTGAAAGACTTGATAATTGGGTTCGTCAACTTGAAGTATATTGTAGGATTCAAAACATCAGGGATGATGAAACAAAGATTCAGTTGGCTTGATTAAGGTTGGAAAGTGCTGCATTGATTTGGTGGGAAGCCAAAACACAAGAGGATATGAAAACGTATGGTAAGGTCTCAACCTCTTGGATATATTTTATTACTGCACTTAGAAGAAAATTTTATCCATTAGCTTATATGCAAAACGCTATTATGGTTTGGTGGAATTTTAGGCAATTAAAAGGACAAAGTGTTCAAAACTATACTCAAGAGTTTAGGAGAAGAGCACTAGTATTGGGTGTAGATTTGACAACTCAAGAAACTTTGTTAAAATATATTGGAGGTTTGCATAGTTATATAAGGCACACTATTCTCATGTTCAATCCCACAAATTTAGATGAGGTTTGGGTTTAAGCCACACATCTAGAAGCAAGAGGGAAAAATATTTCAGATGAGAAAAGTGAGAGTTCCCTTGAAATTGGAGAAAAAGGAAAGGGTAAGTTTAAGGGAAAGGGGAAGAAAAATGATTCTATTAAAATGGAAAAAGAAAAACTCACATGAAAACATTATTTTAAAAATTTCCATGAAAAATCATGCTGGAAACTCCATCCAGAAATGAGAGCCAACAAACTTAAAAACAAAGAGGAGGAGAAAAAAACTGCAATTATAGAACATGATTTAGGTTCTGATTCAGGAGATGAAACCAAGATTACAACGATGGGTTTGAAAGGTAAGAATATAGCAAGAACTATTCCTTCAAGTTGTTCCAATGATACTCAAAATGATGAAAAAGAATTGAACTTTTCCACATTAGAGCTGTTTCAAAGCATAACAAAATTGGCACACTATTTGATAGTGGTTCTCATGAAAATTTTATTTCTAAAGACTTAGTCAAGAATTTAAATCTAGAAACCATTCCACATTCAAGACCTTATCCTTTAGGTTGGATATGTAAGAATGCAAATTTGCAGGTGACAAAGAAGTGCATCCTTAGATTTGCAATCACTGCAAACTTTCTTGACGAAGTTGAACTTGATGTAGTTCCGCTTGAGATTTCTGGTATAGTTTTGGGAAGCCCATACCTTTATGATAGGAGAGAAATTTTTCATCGCCATGAGAATAAGTATCACTTATTAAAGAATCGAATTGAGTACATAGTTAGAGCACATCGTAAGAAGAAGAGTTTGTCTCTTATGCATGCTGGAAAAATGAAGAGAATTGGGAATGCAAGTCAAAGTTTTGCTTTGTTAATGTTCAAACATCAAGATGTTGTGAATGAGGCCTTTCACAGAAATTCATCAAATGAAAAATATAATTTCATTAAGGTTTCTAATGGTTGTAATAATTTGTTTCAAGGTTCTAACATTTTGCCTCCTAAAAGAGGTAAACAAGATGAGGAAAAATTGCAGCAGCATACATCATTGTTGAACAGTGATGGGAACAAGATGTCGGTGCTAAAGAGTGCAAAGGTCAAAGAGAAAGTGCTAAATCAATTTGACAAAGAAAGCATAGGTTCCACAAGTTTTTCTTGGGGGTTTCAAAATGGTGCATGGAAATGGTGAAAACACTTGGTCAAGAGTCGAGCCAAGTACAAGGCAAGACAAGCTAAACATCGTCATGTCAATAGTGTTCAAGGTGAGAAGAATTTCAAGTTGTTTAAGTTTCCTTTGATTGACGACCGAGGAAAGAATATGTTTGTTCCTTCAAGGATAATTTGCTGTTATGCAAATTCTAGGAAATTGTAGTAAGATGGTATCTACAATAGCAAGATAGTGTCTCCAGAATCAGGGAAAAAGATTAGTTTTCATGAAAAACTCATATTGTTGAATTCAGGAAAATTCCAGTGGGTTGAGACTGGAAGGGTGAGGGGATTGTACCCTCATCTAATTGTTCAGTAATAAAGAGATTTTTGGGTCCAAAATCTTCCAGTGGGGATGAGTGATCTATTGGATAAAAAATATGCTAAAAAATGAAGGTCATCGGAATGGTTCAAAACTAGAAATACTACGTAGATCTCGTCGTTTTGAATCCAGCGTAACTTGTTTCACAGAAAACAAACACCGCATGCTCTCAAAAATGAGTTATGGTCGATTTCCCAAACAGGCAAATTTTGGCAAAATTGTGCAGGTTGCCTAGTCAACAATCCTTATAGCTGACTCAGCCTACTGACTATCCAAGTGTGACTGGGCTTTAAAGAGGCAATAACATCACGACATGTGCCAAGTTCTGGAGGTACTGACTAGGCTTCAAAGAGCCAATAACATCATGACACGTGGTAGGTTCTGGAGGTGTTGATTGGGCTTCAAAGAGCCAATAACATCATGACACATGGCAGGTTCTAGAGGTGCTAACTGGGTTGAAGGTGATTAGTTAGTGGTGTGAAACATGGACCAACCAGAGGTTGCCACGTAGCCCAGCTAGAGGCTATCACGTGGCTTCTCGGTGACCACTAAAAAATTTGGAAGGTCGGTTTGGAACCGATGGGGTTCTAATTACTTGGAACCTTTGTCAAACTAATCATCGCCCTTACCATTGCACCAATCATGGTCCTTGTTCAAAGGCCCCATAAAAACCTTTTTTGAACATAATGTGGCAGAGGTTTGGGTTAAGGGGCCGAGGGATAGCCCCAACCCTAGTCAATGCGCCCACATAGACCAGGGGCGGGATGAGGGGCCAGGGCTTAGCCCCAGCCTCATAAGTAAAAACACACCATATGACCACGGAGCGGAGAACCAGGGGCACAGCCGGAGGGGGTCAGGACCTGGGTGCTAGCCCCCAGTCACATGGGGATTATGTGACCACTAGTGTGCGCGTAGGGGATATTAGAAAAATTAATGATCCCACAAGTTTCATTGGTGGTTCACCAATTTGTCACTTAGTTAGCAGAAAAAGGGGTAGATTTGTAGCACGATTAGCCGGACTTGGCGAATTTGTAGGTAGACTAAGAAAAAAACTTGGGGAGTTCATAAATTTCTCAGTTTTTGGTCTTTTTGGGAGTAGAAAGAGGCTAGACAGGGGTTTTTGATAGCTTTGAATCCATTGGAACTATTGTTGAAGCCATTTGAGCACTGTAACTTGATGTAAACACCATTTTTATGAGCATAATGATATAGGCCCAAGCATTGGAAGCTGGACAAGGAGACGTAGCCCAAGAGGGGTGAACAACTTCATCAGTTGTTGTTTTGTTTTTAATGTTATGGTTGTATTGTCTGCAATATTCTGAAATTTCTAAAGTTTAAATTCATGTTTATGTGTTTATGAATTTAACATAAGAGCCTCAAAACTCAAATTTAATCACTTGCAATTTACATATTAAACCTCAAGCAGTTTAATATAAGGATTAGTAGTTAAAGGCCTCCAACTACACACACAACACTACCTGAGTGTGGTTGTCACCTAAGATGTCCAGTTCAGAGGGTACGGTCCTGAGATCTGAGCCACAATTCTAGGTCAGCCTCTAGACCACTACCCATAACTGCCTAAGACTTCTCAGAATCATTACTGACATGAAAACAAATCTAAACATTCAAACTAGAATAAAAAACTTGATCTAGACTAACCAAAACATACTAGGAATTTCGTCAAACACGTGGAAAACATGTAAGTGGAAAACATGTAAGCTACAGGTCATGAATGCTTATCTGATCATAATAGTCTGAGATTCATCTTAGAATCACCGAGAAAGGCCCATGCCCTCTCCACATAGTTGCAATAGAACTTATTAGTCCACACATTCACCAACCAATCAATAACTAAACAATTCATGACAAGAGCCATAGATGATACACATCACATAACCAACATATAACCGGAAAATAACCAACATAGAAACCATTGAAACTCAGTCATCATATCATCAACATAATTTATACAAATTCTCATAGATCACCATAAGGAAAATGTCTCATATTAACATATGAAAATACCAACCAAGTCAAGGACTTCCACATATCACCTGATCATATATTGGGCTGAACCAAATCTCTCTTTTAGACAATCACCCCCACAAGATACTCCAAACATGAATGTGGGATCTCATGGAATAACAAAAAAAAACTAAGCCAGAGCTTCCAGATTCCAAACCACCTCAACCCTCAGTGATTCCACCTCCATGGTTGGACATCATTAACACCAATCAGATCATTCTTTACCCAAGTTGTTCAAGGCTCCTGAAACTGGTAACTTAACCCACAACCTTCTAGGGCTCTAGAGCATTTTTCCAACCTGGCTCTAGGGAATAGTAACTAAACCCACCAAGGGATACAAAGAATTTATGCCAACCTAGGCTCTAGGACTAGTAACTCAACCCAAGTTGTTCCAGGGCTTCCATAGCATTTGTCCCAACCCATAACCATAAGGAACATGACCACCAATCCGAAAACAACAAGTTGAAAAACCCACAACATTATGGCTATCTAGAAAATGACAAGGCAAGGATAAAACCACTCTCAATCCAGGAAAATATCCATGCCAATGACAACACATAACCAAAAAATCATATGCATATATTGTGCATCCATAAATCAACAAGGAAATCACACATGCAACCTGTTACCTACAAATCAATCCAATTGTAGTTGTTGATCCACTTGTTCCCTTTAACTTTCCTTCTTTCTCCAAATCCAATGTATGCCAAAGTTCTCCAAGAATGCTCCAAGATTTATCTAAGTGTGCAAGAGTGAGAGAAAAAGAGAACATAAGAGAGCTTCAAAGTTGAACTAGCAAAATGTTGTGAACTGATCCTCAGAAGCCTTTTTATCATTGAGGACTTTATTTTTCTTTTTTCTTCATTTTTCCTTCAATTTCCCTCTCATGCAAATATGTGTCCCTTCACCTTCCTTTTCTCCTATTTTCCTTTATTTCATAATTAAAATTCCAATTATGCCACTTATCCTTTACGAATTCCTTTGCCAATTTCCATATCCATTAATTAATCACTAGTGATACCCATCACCATGTTTTTCCCAAGATTTAGCTTGGAATACGTGTCCCATGACCTTGGTTTTATTTTATTTACAAGGAAAATCAACCAAGGGTTGTTATACAGTGTATAACAAAACACATATACGTACATAGTATAACAAAATGAATACACATGTCACGATACAAGGATTACACAATACACATAGTACCACATGCACACCACACAACATGTATGACATGTACACAACACGACATGTACAACATGTACACAATAGTAGTACTGCACATCTAGAGACCACACCATCTCTAACAAGAAACATTGCCTCTAGTTTCTTTTCATGCCTTACTACGTGGATCCACAACCCAAATCCTGGGTATTTTGTTCTTTCCACTATCCATGCTTATCCCAACATGTCAAAAATCAAACTGCTTTCATTCCACTGACATATCCTTCAACATTTCTTGTCATAACATAAGCATAGGAATAGTTATAATCACATAATATTAAATCATATCCACATGATACTAACCTCATAGATATTCCAGGGCTACTCTTCCCACTTGATTCCTCATAAACTAGGAACATTTCCATGCAATTCACCTGCGTAAGCAATCATTCTTCCACAAGAAAGATCCCTGATGATCCTGCAACACACACACACACACACACATAAACATAAGAATAATCACGATCACAACATAATTACAGTGTTCATAAGGTCAAGGTTTAGAAAAAATCCTTTATCCATGCACAACACACAACATTTAGAACAACAATTCCCAACATAGCCAAGGCATATGATGCCTCACATCCATTTTCTTTACCTTTCCTAATTACCTTTCTCATGACTTTCACGCCATTTTCCATTTTTCCTAATGGACCCAACCAACCCAACTGGATGTCATATTCTTGCCTTCAGTTCCCTTTACTCATGCACTAGGATTTGTCTAAGTATTATATTACCTGTTGGGTTTCATTAAGCTCTCCTCGAGCTCCATTAACTTTCCTCTTTCCCCATCAAATTCCCAAGACCCTCAAAACATAAAAGGAAATAACAAGAAGAAAACATAAAAATCCAAACAACCACAAATGGAGTGGCATGGCCATGCACTAAACACAATCAAAACCATAAATCAAGCTCAAACAAATCACAAAATGCTGAAAGAACAAACTTTTAATAGACACCATGACTCAACCCCCATGGTTCCCATTTCTTCAAAATGAAAGCTCAACCTGAGCCTTCTTCAAGATCTATGGTAGTCTCTTTTTCCATGCAATCCCCTGCATCATACTGCCATAAACACACATCTGTCAGTGCATAAATAAATATAAGAAAATACTAGTTGCCTCATCATGTTGTACCCAACATGCTACCATGCAACTAAGAAACTACACATATCATCTCTCAAGGGATTCCAATTCCCTTAACAAATCCAATTATAAATAAAAACTCATTATTATGCCTGCATCTAATCAACCATATTCCATGTATCTTCCTCAGCCCAAAGTGCTTCCACGCACTTTAACTTGCTCTATTACTCGGTCCTAAAGCATAAGCTCCTTCCACTACAAGATTTTTTAAGGATCTACCATGCACCCACTGTGCCACTTTGATATAAAGGAAAATCCTTCCTGCACAGTAATCTCCACTATAGGTTCAACACCACAATGGTTCTTTTCCATTGCCTTTACTCTATTGCTCCATAGGTCGAAACCCATGTCCACCCTCAATTGCATTGAACTTCTTATACGAAACCACATTTTCCTTATCACCTGCATCCTAAGATCATGGAACTCGTTGGCCCTTTTATCATAATACCCCTCGGATAAGTACTTCTTCCTAAAGAGTCTTTAAAACTCATCCCATGCAGCCATTCTTCTACCTCTTATGACTTAGTCAACCCACCATCAAAAGCAGGAGACTTGGATTTCTTGAACTCTTCTGGAAATTATTTCTTCTCACTGTAAGGATGTTGGTGATAATGGCGATGATATCTATCGGAACCAGAACTAGAATAGAATTTGTTAGCAATACCCCTCCTATCAAGTGTATTCAAAGATTAGCCATCTATGACTGTATCATCTCTATCCATCCTATTCCTTTTCTGATACCTGCTTCCAATATTCACCATTAGTATTTTCTTCCTGTACATAGTTGATCCCAATCTGTCCTTGCTTCTATAAATCTGAAAGTCTTTGATGAATCACTGCATTGACTTCTGCTTGATTTTCTTGAGCCCTTGCAAGTCTTTCTTGTGCCTCAATCAACCTTTCATTATTTGCCTTGCTACTTCTGATATCTACCCTCATGTTGGATACCTATACCAATAGGTTTCATATTTCATGATTGGCAAGGGAAAGGCCCAAATATGCTCTGCTTTGACTTCACAAAGATCCCATATTTCCTATAAGAAACAAGATGTGTAAAGTGTTTCTCCTTGATTCAAATTTGATGGCCTTGTTTCAATTTTGATGGATGATCCAACAGTCTAATCTGGGTCATGCCATGTTTTCAATTTCCTGTTATAGACTAGAGAAAGAAGTCTGTCCAAACTGCTTAATCTTGGCAGACAATTAGCCTAGGTAGAGAAAGTAAGGTTTCCAACTGTTTAATCTAGGACCTTGGAAGCAATAAGGTTAGAAGTAGATAGAAAAATAAAAGAAAAAGCCAAAGAAAAGAAAAGGCAAGTAAGGGTCTGCAAGTCCAAGTGCACCCTCCAAGAAGAAATAAAAAATGCTAGGCAAATAGCTGGGTAAGTAGTGGTGGTTGCAGAAAAGGCCATTTTCTCCATTACAGGCATGCTGACTATGATTCATCAAGTGACAAGGTGTGCATATTCATCAAGTGGCAGCAAAGACCATAACTAAACCTCTCTCCTTCCCTCTTCCATGTCATTTACTAATATCTCCTTTCAGTGGGCATTCCAAGGAACTATTTGTGGTTTTATGATTGAAATCAAATCTTTTGGAAGCCACATTTCTTGTCTAAAATCTTTTCATTTTGATCTACTCTTAAAACCAAGTTTGTTTCAAATGAACTTAATGGTTTCCCCTTTATTCACTTCCACTATCCATGCTAACACTAACCCTATTATATAAATCCCTTACATTACCTTTTTTCCCTAATATTACTAACACCATGGTGTATAAACCCCAACTCTTATATAAATATCCTCCACTTGGTATTATAGCCAATAAGTTACATGTCAGGGATCAGATGGCAGCTGGTCATCTTGATGAACCTAAGCTAAATCCCCCTTCTCCCTTGCAAATTCATTTCCTCACTTTTTGATCCTCATTTGCACATGAAAACCCCCCTAAAAGCCCAGTTTCTACCCTTACCCGCTTCAGAATGGCTAAAAACATCAAAAAACCAACATTTTTCGTTTATCCTAAGTCTAAAGGGCGGGTGCATTCCACTAAAATTCGTAAAAAACCCACCTTGCCGAGGTTCCCCGCCCTTGCACAGATCCCCAGAATTATTATTAAATAACTCTGCCGCTCCCCGTACCCGCCTATCGCTTCACTTTCCCGACGACCGTCCGATCGAGGAACTCCAGATCCGACGGCCTTTATCACGTCGGACCCCTTCCGACGCCCGATCATTAACTATGCTACCTTCCTATCATGTCAAACTCCCGATAACCGTTAGATCTTACCCCTTCAGATCCGACGGCCATCGCGGCATCGGAGCGCATCTGCTGTACGAATGATATCGTCCGATGGCCGTATTTTGACTACGTCATGCGGCAGCCACGCGTCCCCTCCTCAGCCCATCGGAGGTACCACTGACGCATACCGCCACCGTACCGTAGGCGGTGCGATATGAAACCGCCCCGGTTTCCGGTTTTACCGTTCCCGCTTTTATTACCTCACCGCCACCTTACCGCCGCGTCACTGCTCCGTCACCCCACGTACGCCGTCACGTCATTTCTCCGCTCAACCACTGGTCCACCTGTCCTGCCATCTCACTGTCCCCGTGGACCAACCAGAGGCCGCCACCTGGCCGAATGACGTCCTGCTGACGTCATCCGACCCCGACCCCACCTGTGACGTCATGCTGACGTCAGCACGAAAACGCGCCAAAATTAACAAAAGTTATATTTATGCCAAAAATCGCGTTTTTTTGCTATTTTGGGCGCAAGCTTTGTTGTCTGTTCTGCATGCAAATTCACGTCCAAACCTGCACCAGCCGTGGAAACGACCTCCGGACCGCTAGAACCTCCATCCCTCAAAGTGCTTGCAAGTTCTAACCGACCAGATTCTACAGGTACTTATCATTTGCACTCCAAAGCTCCATTTTTTCACTGAATTTCGGGTACAACTATTAGCAGACCTCCAAACTCGAAATCCACCATTAAAGGACCACTGAACTAGCATTTACACCAAACCACAGCTGCCAATACACGTTTATAGGGCCACATTGGGCAAGTTGAACGTAAACTTATCACTGGTTCGCGCAATCGTGAACCAGTCACCTGCAAGAAGCCAATTTGCCTCAAAAACGAACTCTGCTCAGGTCTGCAACTCACCTGTTAACTCAAAGGCAGTATTTCAACTGCTGCAGCCTCTACATTCACCCTTTTCTCAGAAATTTTCATTCTTTGCAAGAAACTCCGGTTGTGTTACTCTGCATTGTAACAACAGTCCTTGAAAAACATAATCTTAAAAAGAACCATGGATCCCCCTGTGGCTCCCATAGCCCTCAATGTAGCTCCTCTGAATGCCCCTCACAGAGCATTGGGCTGGCAAGCATTAGCTGACTTAGACTATAACATATCAGAAGAAATGCTAAGCAGGAGCAGGTTCCATCTTCAAATACTGAATGAAATTAAAATCAAACATCAAAATGGGACAGACATCTTGGGAATTTGGGATTCCTCTCTCCCAATCTTCAAGCTACCTCAGGTCAACCAATTCCCAGAACTCATCCACCTATGTGCTGAGTATTATGATGCATCCCAGAGGGTGGTGCTTGATTCTTCAGGTGCAGTTCTGTTTCTCATTACCCCTGAAGCCATCAGGGAAATGCTGCAGTTCAAAACAGATAAGAAGTTGGTCCCTCTATCATTAGCTGATTTGATAATGGAGGGAGCCAGAATGACAGAGGCCCAGATTACAAAGCTTAACCAGTTATTCATCAAAGCTGACACTGTACAAGCTCCTCCCATCAACTCTGTCTACCTCAACCAATTGGGTCTGCACCTTGTTGACATGATCAGTCCCATCCTGGGATATGATTCAGTGGAGCATGTGGATGAAACAGTCATGCACATAATGCTCATGTTTGCTCCAGGTAGAAAACCAGTCTGCTATGACTATGCTACATACATCTCAGACAAGATGCATGATCAGTTGATGAACCTATCAAGAGATAGGGTATTTAAATACACCTCCTACATATATCATTTGCTTCTATACTTCCAGCATGAGAAGTTCTCCTTCCCAATGAAGAGAGAAGATGCACAGGGAAATCTGAGATCTATGGTGTACTGGACCTCTGTTTTCCACCTCACTTGCTATTCTCCATACACCTACTGTGAGTTCATTGATCACTTCATTCATCCAGCCATGACTCTACTCTTGGGCTCACCTCCTCCCAGGTTGACAGATGAGATGAAAAGACTCCTGCAGTTATCAAAAGCATACAGTATTGGGGATTGGTACTTCTACCAACACCACACCGTCATCAGAATATATGGGTGTGAGGTGCCCCCATTTAGACTACCCAGATATGTGCCTATGAGGCTATTTGCCTTAGAATACTTCAGGAAGTTTGGCTTTGTGGATATGTTCCACTTTTCAGGCAAAGGTAAGAAGGCACAGCTAAAGGTTAAAAGTCAACTTGGCCATTTCCTCTATAATGAAAGGGATGAAGGATGGAAGGAAGCAGATAGAAAACTTGGGGGCTTTGGTCTCAAATACAGCTTCCTATGGAAACCTTATGACCCCAACAACTTCATAACCATGAGGAGGCTTAAATACAAATTATCTGCCTATGATCATTGCAGCCTTCCTCACATAGAAAAACATGCCAACCAAAGCAAATGGAGGAGAGGCACTTTGGAAGAAGCTGTTACTCAAGAAGAGCTTAATCAAAGAGCTCTAAGAAACCTAAAGAAGATGGCTGACCTTGAGTTTTATTCACAGGTCAGTTCACTGCCAAGCATACAAATTGGAGCAGCAGCGTCCTCTTCAACCGCCCAACAGCAAACTACAAAAGTTGCTGGAAAGATATCAGAGAAGGGAAAAGAAAAGGAGATGGAGGCAGAGCAGGAGCAGCAGCAGCAACAACAAAAACAACAACAGCAGCAAGGAGGAGGGCAACCTGAAACGCAGCAGCCTTTACAGCAAGAAAGAGTGGTAGATACCCCACCTACCACCGAGCAGCAGGCCCAAAATGTAGAACACTCGAGGCCTGAAAACATCACTGATGCCTCGGTCCTTCAAACTCCACAGAAGGAGGACCTAAGTAGGAAAAGAGACAGAGAAACACCCATGACTTCATCCATCAACCAAGGGGAGAAGAGACAGAGATTGAATGACTTCTCAGAGGATGATGCTGCAATCAGACAAGCAATGGGTATGGGCCCACCCAGCAGGGAAGCCTCGGTCAGTTCCTTCCACCAAGAACAAGACAGAGCCATAGGAGGGGAGGTCACTTCTTCCAGCCAGCAGAGGGAAGGAGAGGTAGGCATCAAACAGCAATTCATAGACATTAAAAGAAGAAGTGAGCCCATGAAGGTCAAGTTATATAACCATTTGTTGAAATTGGCTCCCTCCAACCAACAAAGATTGATGTCTGCTTTTGATGTGGACGAAGGCAAGTTGACAATGAGTCACTTCATACCCACAGCGCTCCAACCACAAACCACTGCAGATTATCTCAGGACTAATCTAGAGGTCCTGGCCAAGGATATCCATCCAATGGATAAAATAGAGCTGCACAAGCAAACTGGTGAAATGGTGTATGCAGCCTTGGCAGACAAAACGTTGGATAATTACAAATTAACAAGCAGCCTCAATGCTACAGCCTCTCAACTAGAACTGGAGAGGGCTTCATCTCAAGCAAAAGACAACAGGATAAGATCCCTGGAGGAGATCATCGTGGAAATTGGGCATAACCCAAATGACATCAAAGGGATACAGGAAATTCTGAAACTAAGGGATGCTGACATGGCTGCATTAAGGAAAAAAGTCAAGCTCCCAGCTACCATTCACCCCCAAACAGATGAGGTAGCTCAACAAAGGATGGAAAAGGATGCCACAGACCTGCTAATAGCTATATACAAGCAGCTCCAGCAGACACAAGAGAAATTAGGAGAATCTGAGGCTACTCAAGCGGCCTTACAAGCAGCACTAAAGCAAAGACAAGAGGGTCAGACTTCTCAGCCTCCTCCTCAAGTCATCAATCTTGAGGATGCTGCTCCTACTACAGTGCCTCCACCTCAACAACCTGAGCAAACAGCTACATCCACTTCAGCAGCACCTACAAGTACCGAACAGGCACACACTCTGGACATGCAGAAATTAAAAAATGAAATACAAGTCTTGGAAGCTCAGATGACAGAGCTGCATGAAACCAGAGATAAGCTGGCCAAGGTCAATGAAAGGCATGATAAGACAAAAAGAGAGGTGGGAGAAAAGGCCAAGGAAATTAAAGCCCTAAAAGACAGGATCAAGGAACTGGAGAATGAGCTCAAGCTAGACAAAATCATATCTGAGATTAGAGCAATGATATGGTCCAATATTGACCAATCCATCACCAACCAATGGCCATATATTGAGACAATCCATGAGCAACTAGAGCTCATCCCAAAGGCACAGAAGGAAGTTCGAGCATCAAGAGCCTTATTGGGAAATATGCCTGAGATTGCTACAAGAATGATCAATGTGCTCAACCACAAAACAAGTTCTCAGTTGGCCACCATTGGAATCACAAATAGAACTGAGGCTATTCAACTGATCAAAAGGGTTCTTACTCTTAGAAATCTGGTGCAGACATTGGACAGAAGAACCCAGGATATGCAGACAGAGGTGAACAGGTTCATGGAGAAATTCCAGGTATTGCAGAATAGAGGGCTCCCTAGCTTACTGAACAGCGGAGGGAAATTATTCACCCATGAACAGTATGCTAAAAGAGTAAACGTTTTTGCCTCAGCACAGATCAATGAGAAGGCCAGCACTTCAGAAGACACAGGGCCTATCACAGGGCAGATTTTCTATAGTAAGATAGAAAATCTATTTTTCATAATGAATGAAATTAATCACTTGTTTGATGTGGCCCCAAATTTTTTCAAATATACAGAAGCAGAAGAGACAATGGAGGCCATCCTCAGGCATCAGCTCCCTACACAGGAATGGTGGACAGATGCAATCCAGAGAATTTTGTAAACAGTGAGTCATTCACCAACTTCTGTTTTTTACAAATTATTATGAAAAGAACAGTTCAGCAAAGTCAGCATGCAGCATAAATCAAAGCTGAGCCAACTCAGCGGACGTAGCGGCCAACAAAGCAGTGATAGAAGACCACAGCTGGCAAACCCGAGAATGCACTGCGTAGACAAAAGTAAATGCGTATTTCCAGAATTAAAACAGAGTGATGCAACCGACTCAGTGACTCTCAAAAGTCAAAACAATCCTCTGACAGACATAAAGAGCATTTACGCTGCATTCAAAGTTGTAATAACTTCTTGTCTACTTTCTGAACGATAATGAAGATATTTTTCTCTCTCAGATGACTCAATGCCTGAGATATTTTGTATACACATTTCTATAAAGTCCCCTTCGCATGAGATAGCAAGGGTTGTTGTTGATTTCTCCTGAAGAATTTCTTATGCTGTAATCATTTTCTGAAGTTAATAAAGAAAGCAATGGAATTTCTTGGATGTCTGAAGTGTTGAAAACGTTCTGTGCCTGCTGATGACTGCTGGATCCCCGTGTATCTCACCATGCAATAAGTCTCTGTAACTCTCTCCGTTATTTGTTTGTTTGTTATAAATCCATATACGTTATCTGATTTCCAATATTAAGCAACAGAGAAAAAGAATAACTTCCAGGATTTACTCACTGAGTACCCTGAGTTCAGTCTGTGTTGTTTATAAATGTTTTCTTCAGCTGTAATCTATATAAAGTGTGATTCTTAACTGCTGCACTTTCAGAATACATCTTTCACAGTGGCCTTTGTCACAGGAATTCAAACTTTGCTCCTGTGCAGTGCGTCCACTTTCACTTCACCAACTTAATAGAAAATTCTCAATAGATTTCTGTTGGTTGACATGCACCACCATTCAAGTTTAATTTTGTCTGTTTAAATACACAATAGGCCTTGCAGTTAGAGCACCACCCAACGTATAAGATCATTTCACAGCATCCAGACTCCATTGCCCAATGGCATCTCACTATCTAAACACTACATCATAAGACCTGAAAGAAATCCTTCAACCAAAACATAAACAAAACCTGAGCATCATAGCTAGCCTAAAACACAATCACAACAGAGACAAATCATAAAGAGAGAGCCCTCTCTGGTTGCAGTTAGGCTAGGAACTGTAACCCAAAGATTGGTTAGTGGTTACCCCGGCCGTATTCCCTTGGGAGTCATAGGGAACAACCTGGGTGTTAACATAATTGGCGACTCCACTGGGGATTCTTAGGATTTTTTAATTACTATCTGTCTTCCAAAGCTACCATCAAGCCTGAAACTAGCCAAGAGGCCTTAGAACTGTTTCTGTACCACAGAGATAGCTTTAGGGAAGAGCTAATTAGGGAATCTTCATCTTAGCTTTGAAACATATATAGCCATTCGAAAATCTTCATCTAGTCCGTGCATATATAAAAAACTTCTTATAAAAGTCCTGAAAAAACAGTTAGAAACTGGCTCCCAAGAAAAACCCAAGGTACACTAGGGCAAATCCTGACCCTAATCCACCTATCACTGTTGATAATCCAAATACCATCCGAAAAAACATCAGGAAGCAACAAGAGCAGGACCAGCCTGCTATTTTGGCCTCAGTTGAAGATTTTCCCAACATTTCTACTCCACTCAAAGTCCTCTTTAGGTCTGTCCCAGGTTCTCCTAGTTCACCATCAACATCTCAAAGTCCTCCTCTTTCATCTTCATCCACTGCACATACTCCTTTAACCAGTCCCCCGTTTGTTACCCATCCCATTAACCCTGTTATACCAGTAATCCCTGTTCTCCCGTTTGTTCCTATCAACCCTCTAAATCCCATAAACATGGCTAACAGGTATGCACCTCTGCAGATACCAGCTAATGCTGCAGCTTTACCCCAAGACTACCAAACCAAAATCTCATTTTTTGACTCCAACGGCCCTCTGACAGCTGTTCAGCATGCTAAGAAGATGCAAGACCACTTTGAGACCTATGAAATAGATGATGACAGTGTCAGAATGAGAATTTTTGTTCAAAGCTTAACTGGGGATGTTAGAACTTGGTTTAGATCCCTGAATGCAAACTCCATTACAACTCCTGAGGAGCTTTACCAAGCTTTTACTAACAGATGGGAGAAGAAGAAAGATCCTCTCCACATACTTGGTGAATATGACACTATTAAGAGAGGTCCCCAAGAAACAGTTTTGGAATATTGTGCTAGGTTTAACAACGTATATAATGCTATCCCGCAGAACTTAAGGCCCCCTCCTGATTTAGCCCTATATAAATTCCCGGACGGTTTTGACCCTGATATGGCCTATCAGTTGAAGGAAAGAGATCCTCCAACCCTTGCAGAAGCTCAAAGGGTTGCTGTCACAGTAGAGGCTAACCTAATTGCCAAAAGAAACAGGGCGAAGTTGGAAAAAAGGACTGCCTTCAAAGAAGAACCCTCGGGCTTTGATCAAAAGCTGGATGCAATACTAAATAGCATGAAGAGATTGGGTGAAAGAGTGGAATCAGTTGAAAGAAAGTCATCATGGGAAGCATCACAAAGCAACCCTCCTAGAAATCCGAATTTTAGGAGAACTCAGAACCCAAACATAGGTAAGACAAGTGCTGACCAAGACATTAGACCCCCTTTTCAAGAAAATTATGCAGAAACTTCCACATCTAATGAACTCAATGAAGATCCTGAGATTAACTTAATGGGTCTTGATGGTAAAAGCCATGTTTTCTTAACACAAGAGGACCATGAGGAAGATGAAATCAAAACATTCCAAACTAAATCAGGAGAATCCTTTGATTTTAAACAAGGATATGATACTGCTGTCTATGAAGTCCATAAACAGTACAAGCTAAGGAGTAGGACTGTGAATGTAAATCAGCCTGACAAGATAAAGGATAAACAGAGGTCTAAAGAAACCATAGTTACAGAACCTAATGACAAAATAAACTTGCCTGCAGAAGAAGTAGTGGTTGAAGAGGTTACTGAACTATTGTCACCACTACAACAGCCCATGGCAACTTCGTCCTCTCACCCTGATTTAAATATTACCCCTCAAGACATGAGTAAAAGGGGCAGGTCTCGAAGTCAAGATGAAATCCAACAAGAAGATTTAATGAACAAAGAAAGGACTGCTATCCGTGACTCCAAAACCCAAGCTGACAAACCTTTTGACCTAGGCACAGAGATCGGCAAGCTGAAGATAGCAATTCCCCTCTCAGAGCTAGCCAAGCATGACATATACAAGCAACAGATCAAGAAATCCCTTCAACTCACTAATAGCAAAGATGATGTAAATGTGCTAGATGACACTCCGGAATTACTGTTTGGCCCAGAGGTAGATGGAAAAACAGTAGTCACAGGGATATTACCTTTTTATGTCAGCTTGCATGTTCATGACAAAATACTGCATAATGCAATGTTCGACTCAGGCGCCTCTCATAACCTCATGCCAAAAGCAGTCATGGAAAGATTGAACTTGGATATAACAAGACCATACAAAGACTTGTTTTCCTTTGACTCTAGTCAAGTCAAATGTTTAGGTCTAATAAAAGATTTATGTGTGTCTCTGGTCCAGTACCCTAACAAAACCATTCTAATGGACGTTGTAGTCGCTGATATCCCACCTAAATATGGGATGCTACTATCAAGATCATGGGGAGCTAAACTCCAAGGCTCCCTGCAATTAGACATGTCATATGCCACCATCTCTGTCTTTGGGCAACCAAAAAGACTTTACAGAGAAACGCTCATGAAGTACATGGTCAGCAGTGAAGAAAAGCCTCAAAATTTTCCAATATATGCTGTCCATTCAGACATAGACTCCTTCATTCTCTTCAATGACAGCGCAAGCCTCTCAAACAATGATATTGGGACTAAAAAACTCATGCAAGAACAAAACATTAATCAAGGAAGTACCACCCATAAAACATCAATCAGTCCAGCAATAGACATTGCCCCTACTCTAGTTGTCAAAGATTTTCAAACAAGTGATGAAACTGTCCTAGAAAACAAGCTGGAGAAGAAACCCCAACTCCTGCTTACATTGCCATCCCATGAACAGATCTCTAAATCTCCTTTTCAGCAAGATATCCTGTGGGTCCTAGAATTTGATGGCTCAGTTAACAAGTTAGGGGCAGGAGCTGGAGTTTGGATACATAACAAAGGGAAAGACCATGCGGAAGGCAGGGCTTATAGATTAAACTTTAGATGCACTAATAACATGGCAGAATATGAAGCTCTGTTACTAGGTCTCAAACTAGCAAAGTCATTACAAGCTCCTAGGCTCTCCATCATGGGAGATTCTGATCTAGTGATTCAACAAGTAAAAGGAAATTTTGTCACCAATGACAAAAGGTTGAGGTCTTACAGATCTGCTGTAATTGAACTATTGGACACCTTTTCTGAGTTCCTTATCACAAAAATTTCAAGGAGCCATAATCTCCATGCACACAGTTTAGCAACATTTGCCAGCACCTTCAAATTTCCACTAGAACCCAATAACTGCTTCACAGCCGAGGTCAAATACAGACCCTCCATTCCAAACAATGTCAAAGAATGGCAAGTATTTGAGGATGATATGCAAATAAACAATTTTCTAACCTTACAACAAGAGTTTACAGGATTAAATATTGACATTGAGTCAGCAAGTCAATCACAAATACTTGAGTCAGCAAGTCAATCACAAATACTTGATGGGGCAAGTCCATCACAAATGCAGTTCCAACAGATTGCTCAGCCAATATCACCTAGAACAGCAAAACAACTACTGAATCCAACCATTTTCAATAGCAAAAACATTCAGCAGATTCACCAAATTGACTGTGAAGATATGACCAGCGCTGAAGCTGAAATCATAGAACTCAAAGACAATTTCCTTCCAACAGGCCTTACCCCGCTGGAGGACATCTTTGATTCAAATGACGTCCCTAGGAAGCCAAAGATGCAGCCATTAGATGCAGCCGTTGAAGAATGCAACATTGGTACTATTGACAAGCCTAAAATAATAAAGCTATCTGCTTCTTTGCCCCCCGATCAAAAACCCAAATACATTGACCTCTTTAAAGAATTTCAGGATGTTTTTGCATGGGGTTATGAGGATCTAAAGTCCTATGATACTTCTGTCATCCAGCATACCATTCCCCTCAAGCCTAATCAAAAACCATTCAAACAGAAGTTGAGAAGGATCAATCCTGTGCTCCTTCCTTCCATTGAAAAAGAATTGCATAAAATGTTCAAAGCTGGTATCATAGCACCAATCAGGTTCTCTGAGTGGATTTCAAATTTAGTCCCTACAAGAAAGAAAACTGGTGAGATTAGACTTTGTGTAGACTTAAGGAATCTAAATCAAGTATCACTCAAAGATAACTATCCTTTACCCAAAATGGATCACATTCTCCAGAGAGTGGTGGGGGCTTCAAGGATGTCATTACTTGATGGATTCTCAGGCTTTAATCAAATCTTGGTACACCCTGATGATCAAGATAAAACTGCATTTACAACCCCATGGGGAACTTTCAAATATGTGAAAATGCCCTTTGGATTGAAAAACGCAGGGGCAACATTTCAGAGAGCAATGGATATTGCTTTTGCAAAAGAGATTCATGACTTCCTAGTCATTTACTTAGATGATCTTACACCCTTTTCAAAATCTGACCAAGAACATCTGAAACATTTGAGACAGATTTTCCTAACATGCAGGAAATATGGCATTTCCTTAAATCCCAAGAAGTCATTATTTGGCTTGGAAGAAGGGAAACTCTTAGGGCACATTATTTCAAAAGATGGCATAAGAATTGATCCAGATAGGATACAAGCTATCCTACAAATGCCTCACCCAAGGAATGTCAAGGAGTTGCAGGGATTCTTAGGAAAGATCAACTTTTTAAGAAGGTTTATCCCGAATTTAGCAGAACTAATCAGATTATTGAACAACATGTTGAAAAAGGATTCAAAAGTAAAATGGACTGTTGAAGCAAAACAAGCCTTTGAAGGTATAAAATTGGCCTTGACTCAAACCCCAGTGTTAACCAATCCTCAGTTTGACAGAGACTTTATCATTTTCTCTTTCGCCTCCCAGCATACTATTGCTGCTGTTTTGCTGCAAAAAGATGACCAAGGAAATGAGAAACCAATTGCTTTCTTTAGTAAAGCCCTTAGAGACGCACCTCTGAAATACCAAATCATGGAAAAACAAGCTTATGCTTTGGTCAAAGCAATTAAGGATTTTAGGATTTATATCCTTTATTCCCATGTCCTAGCATATGTGCCAAGTCCTATTGTAAAAGACATACTCACCCAAGAAAACCTAGAGGGCAGAAGAGGAAAATGGATTGCAAACATACTAGAATTTGACATCGAGATAAAACCTACAAAGCTAATAAAAGGGCAAGGTTTGGCCAAGTTAATGACAGAAGCAAATTTCCAAGCCCTAGATATCAATCAGCTGGACAGTGAAACAGAGCTGGCGACTCCAAAGATCAATGTAGCCTTTGAACAATCCCCTTGGTACTCTGACATTTGTTATGTGTTACAAAACCTGTGTGCTCCCCCAGGACTGTCCAGAACTAAGTGTAGGTTCCTAAAAATGAAAACATCTAGATTTTGTGTGATGGATGGAAATTTACTTTGGAAAAACCATGAAGGTATATTGCTGCACTGTTTAATGGAGAATGAAACTAACAATATCATGCAAGATTTCCATGCAGGAGACTGTGGTGGACATTTGTACTGGAAGTCCACTGTGGACAAGATACTGAGGGCTGGTTATTACTGGCCCACCATGTTCTCTGATGTCAAGAAATTCACAACCTCGTGCCACAAATGCCAAGTGTTTGAGGGCAAAAGACAGTTGCTGCCACTTCCCCTAAGACCCATTGCAATAGAGAGACCTTTCCAACAATGGGGCTTGGATTTCATTGGGGAAATTCATCCCTCATCTTCAGGCCAACATATATGGATTCTGACAGCCACAGACTACTTCACCAAATGGATTGAGGCTGCCCCATGCAGACAAGCAAATGACTCAGTAATTATTCAGTTTTTAGAAAACAACATACTGGCTAGGTTTGGCTGTCCTGACAAGATAATAACAGACAATGCTGCTGCCTTCAGATCCAAGAAGATGGTGAACTTCTACCACAAATATCATATTACTTTGGGACACTCTACTGCATACTATCCCCAAGGAAATGGCCTAGCTGAATCATCTAACAAAAGCCTGGTGAACATCATAAAAAAGGTGCTGGAAGAAAACAAAAAGAATTGGCACAAGAAACTAGTCAATGCCTTATGGGCAGATAGACTAACAACCAAAAGATCAATTGGGACCAGCCCATATGAGTTGGTTTATGGACTAGAAGCCAAATTTCCCTCATCAATAGGAGTGCCTGTTATGAAGCTTCTTCAAGAAAACCAAGCCGAACCAAATGATATGCAAAGAAGGATAAATCAAATCATATGTCTGCAGCAAACTAGAGATCAGGTTTTCAGCAGAGTTCAAGGGTTACAAGAAAAATTAAAGAAGGCCTTTGACAGGAGAACCAAAGCAGAAGATTTCAATGTGGGAGACAAAGTCCTAAAGTGGGATGCAAGAAGAGAAGAGAAAGGAAAACATGGAAAATTTGATTCTTTATGGAGGGGACCATTTGCTGTCCAAGCAATACAAGGTAACAACACTTATTTCCTTAAAAGTCTGACTGAAACTGACTTGGATGAAGGTCCTGTCAATGGCAGGATGCTGAAGCACTATTTTGACTATTTCCCATGAGTGCAACCTAAGGTTCCCTTGTATATATGCAGATGTACATATTATTTTCTGTTTAGATTGTAAAAATGCAGTTTTCCAAGTTATTCACCGACCAGCAAAAGGTAAATAGAATCAGAAGTCTACCATGAAAGGAAGCACGAAATTTGGTACTTCAAAGCAGCAAACTTCAAGGATGATATGGGCAGCAATGGAGCAAGGCAATCTGACCTGCTGTTCTTGGTCTTTCAAAAGAAACACCATCCCCATGTGGAGCCACTGTTGGATACCTATACCAATAGGTTTCATATTTCATGATTGGCAAGGGAAAGGCCCAAATATGCTCTGCTTTGACTTCACAAAGATCCCATATTTCCTATAAGAAACAAGGTGTGTAAAGTGTTTCTCCTTGATTCAAATTTGATGGCCTTGTTTCAATTTTGATGGATGATCCAACAGTCTAATCTGGGTCATGCCATGTTTTCAATTTCCTGTTATAGACTAGAGAAAGAAGTCTGTCCAAACTGCTTAATCTTGGCAGACAATTAGCCTAGGTAGAGAAAGTAAGGTTTCCAACTGTTTAATCTGGGACCTTGGAAGCAATAAGGTTAGAAGTAGATAGAAAAATAAAAGAAAAAGCCAAAGAAAAGAAAAGGCAAGTAAGGGTCTGCAAGTCCAAGTGCACCCTCCAAGAAGAAATAAAAAATGCTAGGCAAATAGCTGGGTAAGTAGTGGTGGTTGCAGAAAAGGCCATCTTCTCCATTACAGGCATGCTGACTATGATTACCAAGGCAAAGTCTATCAAGTGACAAGGTGTGCATATTCATCAAGTGGCAGCAAAGACCATAACTAACCTCTCTCCTTCCCTCTTCCATGTCATTTACTAATATCCCCTTTCAGTGGGCATTCCAAGGAACTATTTGTGGTTTTATGATTGAAATCAAATCTTTTGGAAGCCACATTTCTTGTCTAAAATCTTTTCATTTTGATCTACTCTTAAAACCAAGTTTGTTTCAAATGAACTTAATGGTTTCCCCTTTATTCACTTCCACTATCCATGCTAACACTAACCCTATTATATAAATCCCTTACATTACCTTTTTTCCCTAATATTACTAACACCATGGTGTATAAACCCCAACTCTTATATAAATATCCTCCACTTGGTATTATAGCCAATAAGTTACATGTCAGGGATCAGATGGCAGCTGGTCATCTTGATGAACCTAAGCTAAATCCCCCTTCTCCCTTGCAAATTCATTTCCTCACTTTTTGATCCTCATTTGCACATGAAAACCCCCTAAAAGCCCAGTTTCTACCCTTACCCGCTTCAAAATGGCTAAAAACATCAAAAAACCAACATTTTTCGTTTATCCTAAGTCTAAAGGGCGGGTGCATTCCACTAAAATTCGTAAAAAACCCACCTTGCCGAGGTTCCCCGCCCTTGCACAGATCCCCAGAATTATTATTAAATAACTCTGCCGCTCCCCGTACCCGCCTATCGCTTCACTTTCCCGACGACCGTCCGATCGAGGAACTCCAGATCCGACGGCCTTTATCACATCGGACCCCTTCCGACGCCCGATCATTAACTATGCTACCTTCCTGTCATGTCAAACTCCCGATAACCGTTAGATCTTACCCCTTCAGATCCGACGGCCATCGCGGCATCGGAGCGCATCTGCTGTACGAATGATATCGTCCGATGGCCGTATTTTGACTACGTCATGCGGCAGCCACGCGTCCCCTCCTCAGCCCATCGGAGGTACCACTGACGCATACCGCCACCGTACCGTAGGCGGTGCGATATGAAACCGCCCCGGTTTCCGGTTTTACCGTTCCCGCTTTTATTACCTCACCGCCACCTCACCGCCGCGTCACTGCTCCGTCACCCCACGTACGCCGTCACGTCATTTCTCCGCTCAACCACTGGTCCACCTGTCCTGCCATCTCACTGTCCCCGTGGACCAACCAGAGGCCGCCACCTGGCCGAATGACGTCCTGCTGACGTCATCCGACCCCGACCCCACCTGTGACGTCATGCTGACGTCAGCACGAAAACGCGCCAAAATTAACAAAAGTTATATTTATGCCAAAAATCGCGTTTTTTTTGCTATTTTGGGCGCAAGCTTTGTTGTCTGTTCTGCATGCAAATTCACGTCCAAACCTGCACCAGCCGTGGAAACGACCTCCGGACCGCTAGAACCTCCATCCCTCAAAGTGCTTGCAAGTTCTAACCGACCAGATTCTACAAGTACTTATCATTTGCACTCCAAAGCTCCATTTTTTCACTGAATTTCGGGTACAACTATTAGCAGACCTCCAAACTCGAAATCCACCATTAAAGGACCACTGAACTAGCATTTACACCAAACCACAGCTGCCAATACACGTTTATAGGGCCACATTGGGCAAGTTGAACGTAAACTTATCACTGGTTCGCGCAATCGTGAACCAGTCACCTGCAAGAAGCCAATTTGCCTCAAAAACGAACTCTGCTCAGGTCTGCAACTCACCTGTTAACTCAAAGGCAGTATTTCAACTGCTGCAGCCTCTACATTCACCCTTTTCTCAGAAATTTTCATTCTTTGCAAGAAACTCCGGTTGTGTTACTCTGCATTATAACGACAGTCCTTGAAAAACATAATCTTAAAAAGAACCATGGATCCCCTTGTGGCTCCCATAGCCCTCAATGTAGCTCCTCTTAATGCCCCTCACAGAGCATTGGGCTGGCAAGCATTAGCTGACTTAGACTATAACATATCGGAAGAAATGCTAAGCAGGAGCAGGTTCCATCTTCAAATACTGAATGAAATTAAAATCAAACATCAAAATGGGACAGACATCTTGGGAATTTGGGATTCCTCTCTCCCAATCTTCAAGCTACCTCAGGTCAACCAATTCCCAGAACTCATCCACCTATGTGCTGAGTATTATGATGCATCCCAGAGGGTGGTGCTTGATTCTTCAGGTGCAGTTCTATTTCTCATTACCCCTGAAGCCATCAGGGAAATGCTGCAGTTCAAAACAGATAAGAAGTTGGTCCCTCTATCATTAGCTGATTTGATAATGGAGGGAGCCAGAATGACAGAGGCCCAGATTACAAAGCTTAACCAGTTATTCATCAAAGCTGACACTGTACAAGCTCCTCCCATCAACTCTGTCTACCTCAACCAATTGGGCCTGGACCTTGTTGACATGATCAGTCCCATCCTGGGATATGATTCAGTGGAGCATGTGGATGAAACAGTCATGCACATAATGCTCATGTTTGCTCCAGGTAGAAAACCAGTCTGCTATGACTATGCTACATACATCTCAGACAAGATGCATGATCAGTTGATGAACCTATCAAGAGATAGGGTATTTAAATACACCTCCTACATATATCATTTGCTTCTATACTTCCAGCATGAGAAGTTCTCCTTCCCAATGAAGAGAGAAGATGCACAGGGAAATCTGAGATCTGTGGTGTACTGGACCTCTGTTTTCCACCTCACTTGCTATTCTCCATACACCTACTGTGAGTTCATTGATCACTTCATTCATCCAGCCATGACTCTACTCTTGGGCTCACCTCCTCCCAGGTTGACAGATGAGATGAAAAGACTCCTGCAGCTATCAAAAGCATACAGTATTGGGGATTGGTACTTCTACCAACACCACACCGTCATCAGAATATATGGGTGTGAGGTGCCCCCATTTAGACTACCCAGATATGTGCCTATGAGGCTATTTGCCTTAGAATACTTCAGGCAGTTTGGCTTTGTGGATATGTTCCACTTTTCAGGCAAAGGTAAGAAGGCACAGCTAAAGGTTAAAAGTCAACTTGGCCATTTCCTCTATAATGAAAGGGATGAAGGATGGAAGGAAGCAGATAGAAAACTTGGGGGCTTTGGTCTCAAATACAGCTTCCTATGGAAACCTTATGACCCCAACAACTTCATAACCATGAGGAGGCTTAAATACAAATTATCTGCCTATGATCATTGCAGCCTTCCTCACATAGAAAAACATGCCAACCAAAGCAAATGGAGGAGAGGCACTTTGGAAGAAGTTGTTACTCAAGAAGAGCTTAATCAAAGAGCTCTAAGAAACCTAAAGAAGATGGCTGACCTTGAGTTTTATTCACAGGTCAGTTCACTACCAAGCATACAAATTGGAGCAGCAGCGTCCTCTTCAACCGCCCAACAGCAAACTACAAAAGTTGCTGGAAAGATATCAGAGAAGGGAAAAGAAAAGGAGATGGAGGCAGAGTAGGAGCAGCAGCAACAACAACAAAAACAGCAACAGTAGCAAGGAGGAGGGCAACCTGAAACGCAGCAGCCTTTACAGCAAGAAAGAGTGGTAGATACCCCACCTACCACCGAGCAGCAGGCCCAAAATGTAGAACACTCAAGGCCTGAAAACATCATTGATGCCTCGGTCCTTCAAACTCCAC
Organism: Pinus tabuliformis; assembly: GCA_031772625.1. Lineage (NCBI taxonomy): Eukaryota > Viridiplantae > Streptophyta > Pinopsida > Pinales > Pinaceae > Pinus > Pinus tabuliformis. Next base: position 375,763,039 of record CM062804.1, read on the forward strand.
AGAAGGAGGACCTAAGTAGGAAAAGAGACAGAGAAACACCCATGACTTCATCCATCAACCAAGGGGAGAAGAGACAGAGATTGAATGACTTCTCAGAGGATGATGCTGCAATCAGACAAGCAATGGGTATGGGTCCACCCAGCATGGAAGCCTCGGTCAGTTCCTTCCACCAAGAACAAGACAGAGCCATAGGAGGGGAGGTCACTTCTTCCGGCCAGCAGAGGGAAGGAGAGGTAGGCATCAAACAGCAATTCATAGACATTAAAAGAAGAAGTGAGCCCATGAAGGTCAAGTTATATAACCATTTGTTGAAATTGGCTCCCTCCAACCAACAAAGATTGATGTCTGCTTTTGATGTGGACGAAGGCAAGTTGACAATGAGTCACTTCATACCCACAACGCTCCAACCACAAACCACTGCAGATTATCTCAGGACTAATCTAGAGGTCCTGGCCAAGGATATCCATCCAATGGATAAAATAGAGCTGCACAAGCAAACTGGTGAAATGGTGTATGCAGCCTTGGCAGACAAAACGTTGGATAATTACAAATTAACAAGCAGCCTCAATGCTACAGCCTCTCAACTAGAACTGGAGAGGGCTTCATCTCAAGCAAAAGACAACAGGATAAGATCCCTGGAGGAGATCATCGTGGAAATTGGGCATAACCCAAATGACATCAAAGGGATACAGGAAATTCTGAAACTAAGGGATGCTGACATGGCTGCATTAAGGAAAAAAGTCAAGCTCCCAGCTACCATTCACCCCCAAACAGATGAGGTAGCTCAACAAAGGATGGAAAGGATGCCACAGACCTGCTAATAGCTATATACAAGCAGCTCCAGCAGACACAAGAGAAATTAGGAGAATCTGAGGCTACTCAAGCGGCCTTACAAGCAGCACTAAAGCAAAGACAAGAGGGTCAGACTTCTCAGCCTCCTCCTCAAGTCATCAATCTTGAGGATGCTGCTCCTACTACAGTGCCTCCACCTCAACAACCTGAGCAAACAGCTACATCCACTTCAGCAGCACCTACAAGTACCGAACAGGCACACACTCTGGACATGCAGAAATTAAAAAATGAAATACAAGTCTTGGAAGCTCAGATGACAGAGCTGCATGAAACCAGAGATAAGCTGGCCAAGGTCAATGAAAGGCATGATAAGACAAAAAGAGAGGTGGGAGAAAAGGCCAAGGAAATTAAAGCCCTAAAAGACAGGATCAAGGAACTGGAGAATGAGCTCAAGCTAGACAAAATCATATCTGAGATTAGAGCAATGATATGGTCCAATATTGGCCAATCCATCACCAACCAATGGCCATATATTGAGACAATCCATGAGCAACTAGAGCTCATCCCAAAGGCACAGAAGGAAGTTCGAGCATCAAGAGCCTTATTGGGAAATATGCCTGAGATTGCTACAAGAATGATCAATGTGCTCAACCACAAAACAAGTTCTCAGTTGGCCACCATTGGAATCACAAATAGAACTGAGGCTATTCAACTGATCAAAAGGGTTCTTACTCTTAGAAATCTGGTGCAGACATTGGACAGAAGAACCCAGGATATGCAGACAGAGGTGAACAGGTTCATGGAGAAATTCCAGGTATTGCAGAATAGAGGGCTCCCTAGCTTACTGAACAGCGGAGGGAAATTATTCACCCATGAACAGTATGCTAAAAGAGTAAACGTTTTTGCCTCAGCACAGATTAATGAGAAGGCCAGCACTTCAGAAGACACAGGGCCTATCACAGGGCAGATTTTCTATAGTAAGATAGAAAATCTATTTTTCATAATGAATGAAATTAATCACTTGTTTGATGTGGCCCCAAAGTTTTTCAAATATACAGAAGCAGAAGAGACAATGGAGGCCATCCTCAGGCATCAGCTCCCTACACAGGAATGGTGGACAGATGCAATCCAGAGAATTTTGTAAACAGTGAGTCATTCACCAACTTCTGTTTTTTACAAATTATTATGAAAAGAACAGTTCAGCAAAGTCAGCATGCAGCATAAATCAAAGCTGAGCCAACTCAGCGGATGTAGCGGCCAACAAAGCAGTGATAGAAGACCACAGCTGGCAAACCCGAGAATGCACTGCGCAGACAAAAGTAAATGCGTATTTCCAGAATTAAAACAGAGTGATGCAACCGACTCAGTGACTCTCAAAAGTCAAAACAATCCTCTGACAGACATAAAGAGCATTTACGCTGCATTCAAAGTTGTAATAACTTCTTGTCTACTTTCTGAACGATAATGAAGATATTTTTCTCTCTCAGATGACTCAATGCCTGAGATATTTTGTATACACATTTCTATAAATTCCCCTTCGCATGAGATAGCAAGGGTTGTTGTTGATTTCTCCTGAAGAATTTCTTATGCTGTAATCATTTTCTGAAGTTAATAAAGAAAGCAATGGAATTTCTTGGATGTCTGAAGTGTTGAAAACGTTCTGTGCCTGCTGATGACTGCTGGATCCTCGTGTATCTCACCATGCAATAAGTCTCTGTAACTCTCTCCGTTATTTTTTTGTTTGTTATAAATCCATATACGTTATCTGATTTCCAATATTAAGCAACAGAGAAAAAGAATAACTTCCAGGATTTACTCACTGAGTACCCTGAGTTCAGTCTGTGTTGTTTACAAATGTTTTCTTCAGCTGTAATCTATATAAAGTGTGATTCTTAACTGCTGCACTTTCAGAATACATCTTTCACAGTGGCCTTGGTCACAGGAATTCAAACTTTGCTCCTGTGCAGTGCGTCCCCTTTCACTTCACCAACCTAATAGAAAATTCTCAATAGATTTCTCTTGGTTGACATGCACCACTATTCAAGTTTAATTTTGTCTGTTTAAATACACAATAGGCCTTGCAGTTAGAGCACCACCCAACGTATAAGATCATTTCACAGCATCCAGACTCCATTGCCCAATGGCATCTCACTATCTAAACACTACATCATAAGACCTGAAAGAAATCCTTCAACCAAAACATAAACAAAACCTGAGCATCATAGCTAGCCTAAAACATAATCACAACAGAGACAAATCATAAAGAGAGAGCCCTCTCTGGTTGCAGTTAGGCTAGGAACTGTAACCCAAAGGTTGGTTAGTGGTTACCCTGGCCGTATTCCCTCGGGAGTCATAGGGAACAACCTGGGTGTTAACACCTCAGACTCCTCAAAGTATTTGCTAAATTAGGAGGTCTACTCTTCTCCTTATTTCTCAACTAACTTATCCCATTCCACCGATTCACGTCAAGTTTGTAAGGGGATTCATGTGAATTGTAGTTCACTACTATTCTCTTCATCTCTATTCTTCTATTTCCTGCAATCACACCATGTTAGATAACCAAATAGAAGACATAATCAAAATCATATGTTAGTGTATCTCAGGGGAGGCTATTACATTTGCACAAGTCAATCCAAATTAGCATGATACCTAATAATATCAAGAAATTAACCACAATGACCAAAATCATCATGTAATGCATATAACAACAAGTTAACTACCATGATGACTAACCAATACATGTGCATATAACTACACTAATCAACAAACATCTATCATGGATGTAACCACAAAAACAATATAATGACAAGAATGCATATAACTGCAATGCATATAACAACCATTAACCATCGTGCCTACATGCCAATCATACAAACTTGTATGAAGATCTACTTTTACCTCAAGGTCCAATGCTGCAACGTCGCTCTAATACCAATATGTAACCCCCCACCCCACATTTACCCTCATTTACAAGATCTCTAAGGTAAACATGAGTTGAGTGCTACTATGACATGACCCGACCTCCAAGTTCCAGTTACGGAAGTGGGGTCAACAAACTGAAAACTTTATGATACCTCTCAGGAGCACTATATCACCCAGAAGTCAGTCCACACCCTCTGATGAGAAGATATTGAGCTGGAATTGCTTTTTCACCAGCTTCACCTCCCAACTGCACTCTTGACACATTATGCATGTCGTTATGAGGCTCCAACCACACCCATAAGCCTTCCTGCATGCAATTATGACCTAAATTCCTCAGTTCTATGCATGTGGTGGCAAGATCTATGCCACATTTTCAGGCTAGCCTCTAGACCACTACCCAAAAATGCCTATGACTTTCTAGAAACATAAATAAGATGATAACAATTCCAACCATTCAAAACTTGAGCAATATGTTGACCTAGACATGCCTAATACATGATATATAATTATGTCAAACATATGATAAACATAGAAGCTATAGGTCATGAATGCATATTTGGTCATAAAATTTTGTACTTCATTTGAGAATCACCAAGAAGGCTTTATTCCCTCTCAATCTAGTTGCAACAACACTTATTAGCCATGCATTAATCAACCATTTGAATACTTATCAAATCATGAACAAGAGCCATAGCTAAAGCACTTCATAGAACCATGCATATAACCAACATATAAACATAATAGGAAACATGAAAAATTTGCCATAAAATCAACATAACAATAAGTACATGTGCTCATTAATTACATAAGAAGAATAGCTCATATTGGCTTATGCAAAAGTCAACCAAGTCAGGGACTTCCACATACCACCCGACGATAGATTGGGAAGAACCAAATATTTCTTTCAGCTAGTCACCATGTGCCATATTCCAAGCATGAATGTGGGATTTCATGAGATAAACCAAGACATAATCAAACAAGGACTCTAGAGGTTAAACCACCTCCACCCTCAAGCTACCATGATCCCACCTAAAATGGTCCTGAGATCACAAAACCAAACCAAGCTTGGATGCCTCATAATTTCTTCATTATACCTTGAGGAACTTTCGTGTCTCCACCCACTTGTCGAGGGCTTCCAAGAGAAAACCATCTCCACCTCCAACCCTTGGTATTTTCCTGAGACCACCTCACTCGGTTCCAAAACCTTCTGGAAATACAAAACTCAACCAAGAATGAACCCCACCACACCATGGCTATCTAAGAAATAGCAAGGCAAGGTTGAAACCATGGTCAAACCAAGCAAGACCCATACCAATGAAAACAAATGAACCAAATAAAAAAATTCATGTACCATGCATTCAAATCCCATCAAGGAAATCACACATGCAACCTGTTACCTACAAAATCTTCCTACTAAATTTGTTGATCCTACATTGTCCTTGTGCTCCCTTGCTTTCCTTTGATTCCCTTTTCTTTTCCTTTGCTTTCCTTATCCCAATCAAAATGAGCGCTAAAATGTTCCATGAATACTCTAAATGTGCAAGAGTGTATGAGAGAGAGAATGAAAGGAGAGACTCGAAACTGAACTGACAAAAGCTGTGAATTATTTCTCTAATGCCTTTTTATCATCAATTTCCCATTTTCTTTCATTTTCCTCTAATTTTCCCTTGCATGAAAATTTGTGTCTCTTCACCTTCCTTTTCTCCTATTTTATTTTATTTTCATAATTAAATTCCAATTATTTCCTCTTTTCCTTTGCCAATTTCCATATCCATTAATAAACCACAAGTGATTCCAACTAAAGTGTTTTCCCAATATTCATCTTGAAATATGTGTCTAGTGACCTTGCTCTTATTTTTCCTTTATTATCCTTTATTACATGAAACTTTAACCCAAGGTTGTTACAACATTCTCAACTACTCTAAGCTTATCCCTGAAGCATAAAATTTTCACCCTGAGATAAAGGCTTTGTAAGAATATCAACATCCTACTTATTTCTAGTAATGCATTGGAGCCTTACTGCTCCCTTCTGTACCATATCTTGAATATAGTGGTACTATATCTTAATGTGCTTCGAAATATCATCATGGTCATCCCTTGCACCTGTTCAAAAAATCCCGTGAGTAGCTTTTGAAGCCACACTGCTTCGTAACTTACTAAATTATCTGCAGTATACTTGGCCTTTACAATGTTGAGTGCGAAAAATGTCTGCTTCTTGCTCATTATGAAACAACATCCTGATGTGCTCTTCCTGTCTTTTGCACTCTCTACTTGATCTATATATTCCTACAATTGTAATTTATCAATTGATACATATATCAATCCATAAATTATTGTTCCATGCATACATGCTTAATCCACGTGTCTTGGCTTAATCATAAATTGACCAACTTCCTTCACTAGATTCGTTACCATGGCTACTTTCTGGTCACCCTGAATGGGTGCTCCCTCTCACAGTCGAATTAATTTTGATGTGGCAATCCTATTTTTTCCCCTTGCCAATATTTTTTTCTAATAACTGGAGAATATCCGATGTCTAGCATGGTCCACTCATAGAAGGAATACTTCTCTTAGAGACTTCTTGTCTCTGAGAATTTAGTTTCAAAATCTCACTTTCAATGAAAGTCTATCATTTGAAATATTTGAAGTATCTCAATAGTATACTTAAAATAAGTAATGCATCAAACCTCGGTCCTTCATTTTAAACTCAAAGGTCATCTCCCTCTGACATTGAAGTAGGGCTTGATTCTCCCTCTATCATGGAAGCAAATCCTCCTGCCTCTATTTCTCCCTGTGTAACATGAGTTTGTATACTTTCTTTAGAAGCAAGTCATATAATAAAAATATCAACCAAGACTCATCAATCCAAGAATGTCATGTCAGGGGTATGTACAAATATTTCATGACATTCCCTCTCATGTACCTCAAAGCCCTGAAGTTGTTCTATGTACACTTCGTCCTCCTTAATTACTCCATTGAGGAAAGCGGTCTTCACATCCATCTAATGTAACTCCCAACCTATAATAGAATCAATATAAATAATAATTATAATAGAAGTGTACCTAGAATTTGGAGAAAATGCATCCTCATATTCCTCTCGCTCTTTCTGGGAGAACCCTTATGAATCTCACTTTGTACTTCTCTATGTTGCCATCTACTACATGCTTGATATTGCATATTCACTTGGAATTCACCACTGAATTCCATTTATGTCATATAATTTCCTCCATCATGGCCTCCTTCAAATTTTTTGTACTTCCTGCTCCCTCTGAAATAGGATCTCTTCTGGTCATCAGTGAAATTTCTTTCTCTTAAACACAAATCACTCTAGTTGAGTTTAGGCTTGATGCTGGGAGAATCGTTTTGCCACAAACTTTGTTCTGTTATTCCCAATGCTTCCATCTTTTGCCAAAGTATTGGTATCCTTTATTATGTACATGTAAACCTCATTAGGAGTTCATGGAAGAAATTATTATAACCAGGCAAAAGAAACAAAGACAAAAGGTTGGTGGACAATAATCAAAGATATGAAGTACTTAGCTTTTGAGGATTGTAGGAATTTTTCAACTCCTCTCGATTATTTTCCTCATCATAAACTCCTAATGCATGTTTCTTGTTTTTCCTTCATTGCATGAAATCTAGGGTTTCTTCATTCAGTGGATTCATCGATCCTAGATCTAGCTCTAGGGTTTTATCCCCAAACCCTAGGGATTTCTAAATCATAATCTTCAAATATTTCCTAGGGTTTACAAACCTTAACTCTACCAGTTCTTCCATAAGAGAGTTATGACTTTCTTTGCTTTATACGAGAGAGTGTTTCTTCATAACTCCCTCTATCTCTTATCATATTTACTAAAAATCACGCATATCCTTGTCCTCATCCTAATTTTTTATATCAAACTTTGATTTCTTCTGTTCTGGATTCTCAACATCATTAATGTATGGTACTGAAGCAACTGCTTGCCTTTCCTCCTTTTATCATTCTTCCCTTTAGGACACTTGTTTTGATAGTGACAAAACTTGTGACAATGGAAACACTAAATATTAGACATATCCTTCTTCTTTTGATCTTGATTAGAAGCAGGTCTTTTACCTATATTCCTTCTCTGAAATTTTCCAAAATTTATTCTTCTTCCTCTACCATTCTTCGCATGAGTTGCAAATTCTTGAGATTTACTATCTTGAGGTTTCTTAATCTTTCCTTTTGACATTATCTTAGACTTCTCTTGAGTACAGGCAGTCCATAGTTAATCAAATGTTTGAGTTTATGTTCTATCATAAATGCTTGAGATAAAAGAATCCCATGAATTCAGTAAGGCATTAAAAGTTGTAGTCATAAGTTCTAATTAATTAATAATTTCTCCAATGTCATTGAGTTGATCTCTCAACTCAAAGATCCTCATTAACTAAGAGGTCACAATATCTGATCTAGTGATATGAATATCAAATAGATGATTTTTCAAGATAATTTTATGTCTAAAGTTGGTAACTATATATAACCATACTAGGGTATCATATATTTGTTTTGAAGTCTTCATCCTTGAAACAAAAGGAATTAAGTGATATTTGATGGATTCAACAAGAATCTTCTTGTCCTTGGTTTCCATTCTCTTGTGTTGGACCTTTTCCTCATTATCCTAAGGATCAGAAACCTTGCCTTTCACATATTTTATGATGTCATTTTCTTCAAGAATAAGATCTATTCTGGTCTTCCAAGCCCTGAAATTTGATGCACCTTCCAACTCATGTTCAGGATTGATAGAGGGAGTCATCTTAGTCAAAGATAAGATCATAGATCTAATTGTAAGGTCGGTGTCTTCAAGAGTGATCTCAATGTGCTTTCTTCACCAAAGCGTTGATTCCATGTTGATTTTCTAGTGCTAAGTAGACAAACACAGTTTTTTGCTACTAATAATTATTTCTAATGATATTTATGCAAAATTCCAAATTATCATTAAGAAATTGCACTTCATAAAATTCAACTATAAATGAAATTGAATATCAGATATCACAATAGAATAGTAAGACAATAGACACCATAAATTTTTCACCTGAGAAGCCCAACGTTGGGAGAAAACCCAAAAAACTTTTCTAGGAGAAATATTGTTCAATTCAACAAATATACAATATGATTTTTCCAGCCAAACTAGGTCAAAATGACCACACAAATCAACAGGGTAAAACCTCGTCAAAAAACTTAAAAACAGGTCAAAATTCTTCCCAGAATTCGGTCAACTCTTCCTGTAATACTTTGGTCAACTCTACCCATATTTTGTAAAAATACCTAGTCAAGGTTGTGGTTAAACTGCCTTAGAAAGACTCAATCAACTGTGATCAACTCTTCTTCAGAAGGTTTGGTCAAACCTTAGTTAAGACTATAGTCAACTGCCTCAGAAAATGTTAGTCAATTGCGACCAACTCTGCCTTAGAAAGTTCAGTCAAACTTCCATAAACAGACGATGGTCAAACTCAGAAATTTGGTCAACTTCGTGCCTCAAAAATTTGGTCAATTCTATGCTCAACTCAGCAAGAAAAAAGTTTTAGCAACCCTCAAGAATTTCGATCAAAAATAGCAGTCAAAGATATGATCAAACATAGTAGATATATATTCGATCAACGATGATCAACTTCAAATCTCCTCTCTCTCCTTCGCATGTGTGAACAAAAGACTTCTTGAGTTGATGATCCAAATTGATTTGATGACAAATGTAGGAGGTTGAATGGTATATTTATAGTGATCAAATCATGTGGGTTTTGACCAAGGGTCAATCCCATTCAACTGGTGGGGCCAACCTAATAGTTTGGAGCCTACATGAACTTGTAAATAATAAATTTAATTTCTTTTAAATTGTTGATTTAAATATTGACCGTAGCTACCAAAAATCAACACCATCAAGTTGAAGTTGACTATTGATTGGCCTATGTTTGGAATGTTTTTGGAAACCATTTGATTTGTCCATTTGGGGCATGGAGTTCCTTTGAGGAGCTTGTTGAGGTATAATTTTAAATTGAATTATCACTAATGTTTAGAGGGTGGTTTGGGAATATATTTTATGTATATTCATGGGATCTTCTTACAATTCATTAAGCTAAAAGCATAGGTCGTTAACAAGGTAGAAGGTTAGATCCAAGACTTGGTAGGAAAATGGCTAGTACAAAAATTTGTGGGATTCTCATGAAGGGGGAAGCCACCAACACTTGTGTCATGGTATTTTTTGCAAGTCATTAGACAATTGTTTTTTAGGAAATAAAGGTTATTTGTGAGAGTTTTAAAGAAGGAAAATATAAGTGGGAAACCTCTTGAGAAGAGGTCACCACTTCAATTTTCAGGTACCAACCATTGGTTTGGACTGAAGTGATGCCTTTAGGTAATGATGGATATGGGTGTCAATCTAATTAGAGAGGTTGCATTGCTCTAAGCTTTAGGATTAGGCTAAGGTTGGATGTTGTTGAAAAATTGGAAACTCAAGGATGAAAATCTAAAAATAGAAAGTCTCAAGCATGACTTTCCAAAAATAGTAAATCATCTTGCATCAATTGGTAATCGAGTGTTGTTGATGGAAAATCAATTCTTATCATAAATCAATCCTAATAGTTCAATTTCAGGTTAATAATTAATAATATTATTATTATTCTTATGATACTATTATATTATTATTAAAAAGAAATTCAATTCACTCAATCATGGATCTCAATAATTTTCTCTTACACTCTCATTATTGGCATGACATATTCCTTTCACTCTCATTAATGCTCTTACAGTCTCTTACACTCAATAAAAGCTCATCATAAAAGATTCCTCTTACACTCTCATTAAAGCATGTCATGAAAGCTTCCTCTTACACACTCTTTAATGCATATGTTACAATCTCCTTCTTAATGGCATAAGTTACAACTGCATGTGTACCTTCGTAATGGCATGAGTTACATTTCCTAAACGGGCATATGTTACTCTCCCTCTTGGCATGCCACTTACTCCTCCTTTATGGCATGGATTTGTTTCTCCTCCTATATATATGTGCCTCATTCTTTCTCCCCTCACTACTTGTGAATTGTGAAAGAAGAATTATAACTTGAGGGAGAGTAGGAGAGTGTTGAAGAAGATTGTCGGAGAGAGACTTGGAGAGTAAGACCAAAACTTGGTGAGACAAGGTTGATTCAGTGTGTGCATTTGCTACTGCTACCAGTGATCATGCTACAACTTGTTCAAGTTTGGGTGAACTTACTCATTCTCTTGATCTCTCATTGTACTTTGTATCTCTGCCAAACAATTGATTTTTAATAGAAGAAAAATCTAGTTGGGTTTTCCCCTTGTGGGTTTTTCCCTAGTCATTGGAACTAAATTCTTTGTCTTATTTTATTCTTGGTTGTCTTTTATTGTGCATTTGATTTATGTTCTATCTACGATTGCTTATCCAATATTGAAACATAAAGAAGTTTTGTAATAAGCGATTGTTACAACATAGAACATCAAAATTTCAACATGGTATTAAAGGCTTGGTGAAGACAAACCCAAGACAATAAGAGTTGTCACTTCTTCCTTGTTGTTGAAATCTTATTTCTTGCTCCTTCTGAAATTTTACTGCTGAAATTTTACTATTGAAATTCACTAATGAATTTTACTGCTGAAATTTTATTGCTATCATTCTTCCAAGATTTCAAGGAACCCATGATATGATAGTAATTTTGGAGATATTAATTAAGGTGTTTCACGTGTTTAATAATTTTGGTTTTGGTACTTGTTTATGCATGCAAAAGTAAATAATTGTTTTACTTCATTTTATGCATGTGCAAGAAAGTGTTGTCTTCAAAAGAAGTATAATGCATAGAAGGTTATGAAAGAATACCTGACAGAAATTGAATGCTAGAGATAGGGGTATTTTGACTCTCTCACATTATATGATAAAGGTCATAATCTTATGGGTTTTGGTAATTTTGATATTAGAGTTTACTAAAAATAATGGTTGTAGGTAAGAATCATGACTTTTGGAAAATATGGAATGATAGTTTTCTAAACTAACCTCTTTTGCAGTGATCAAAGATGGATTATAACTAATATCATTGCAGGAAATGAAGTCAATATGTATAATTATTATTACATGCCTTCACTCTGGGATCAAGATTTGAAGATCTTTATAAAATAAATGGAAGGCATATCCATGCATTGATTCATGATAAGTAATCATCAATATAAACTATGGAACCAAAAACTCACTCATCTTCACTATAAAGAATTACCTTATGTAAGAAAGATGGTTTATGAAATGCTTGAGATTAGAGTGGATCATGATGGAGTTTGCCAAGTGGTCTTCAAGAAGATGCATTTCTTTTTCCATTGACATATGAATGATGGATATTTGTAACTTATAGAGGATGGATGAAGAGGAAGCTAACAACTTCCTTCAATCCCTATTAAAAAATAAGTATTTTCAATCCTTATGTTGTTTCTTTGTGCTACTGCTCTTGTTTATATTTATCTTTATAGATCATTGGTTATTATTCTTGCATGAGTATTTGAATGATTGTGTCACTAACATATTGATGAGGATGTGATCAAGAATAGTAGATCCTAAAGATCATTAGGGTGCAAAATAGTGCAGATTGAAGGAGCCACTCTCACAACTAGAAAAGAAAGAAAAACCTGAGTCATCACTAGGTGCATTTTCATTATGTTTATTTACTTTGGTACTATTGATATTTCTCTTGTTCTGAGATCAACAGGTATATTTGATGAATGTGAGAACCAAGTCCTTTGTATTGACATTGAGAACTATGTCGAGCCATCCCATGACTTGAGTGGACATGAAGTGGAAAAGAGCTCAAGACTTCTGCAAGAAAGCTGGAATCAAGAAAGACACCATCGTACCATATAACCCGTAACAAAATGGGCACTTAAAGATATTTGACTTCCATGTATACTTTCATGTGCCAAAGGAAATGAGTACCAAGCTGAAAACTTCAGGTAAGAAAGGGATGATTGTTGGTTATTGTGAAAATTCTAAATCTTACAAAATATATGTTTCTGGTAAAATAATTATAGAGTTTAGTAGAGATACAACAATTGATGAAGATTCAACTCTTTCAAAAGCCATAGACGCTCCTCCTCCTACTAATGTTGAAAGACAGGATGATGCCTTCGATGCATAAGAAGACCTCGAGCTTGAGCCTGATCTTCCTAATGAACCCATGGATCCCATGGAATCCTTGGATCCTTATCCATTGTTGAAAATGGCAACAAGGAATGCTAAAAATAGCATTGCTATAAATAGAAATTCGAGTACCAGTGTTGGACATAGCAACAAGGAATGAAAAATGGATGTTCTAAAAATAGAATTCCTATAAATAGCATTTCAGGATAGATTCCAATTTTAGTTAGTCCCTGAACTAAAATTGAGAAGTAAAATTCGAATTTGATCTTAGCAGCTGTTTGAAAAATAATTAATTAATTCATCTTGAGTTAACTAGCTGTAGAAAATCAAACATGAAGTCTATGTGAAGACATGCAACGGTTTCTCCATTGATTGAGGAAGTTATCCCTTGATTAAAGGAGAGGATGAGTTGTATTTGAGTTGTAATTAGTTAGCTCAGTTAACTGAGTTAAGTCCAGTTAGATTAGTTCAGTTAGTTAATCCTTGCATGCGTGTAACTGTTGCTCTTCATATAACTGAATATTCTCTCATAAATAACTCATGCATGTCAGTTCAGTCAGAGACCTGGTTGAGATCAGAGGAAGGGACAGTGTACTATCAGTTGGAGGATTTTTCCTATATAGGAAACTCATCCATGCAGAAGGAATTATCTCCTTCAAGTTTGTGCAGTTATTTGTGAGCCAAGTGAGCAGTGTGAGGTGGGAATTCACACAAGTGGAAGCACTGGACCCCAAGAAAAAATGTGCAAGGAAATAGGAGGTTTGGAGGGCAGAGGAGAAGGTTGTGAGAGCCTTTGACTGCCTATGAACAATATTATTTGATTGCAGAGAGAGCAAGATAGCTTGTGAGTTGATTCTTTTTGTAATACTGAACATATTTCCACTTGTATGATAATACAGAGATTGGGGTTTTAGGTTGAGGCTTTCCCCGGGTTATTCTTCTGTGTTCATGTGTGATTGAATTCTCATTCTCAGTTATATGTGTTTTATTTGATCTTTCTCATATTCAATTAAGCTTCTGCAAGTTTGTTGTAGAAGTAAATCTTGTATTTTGCTTTAGTATATTGCATAATCTGTTGATTTACAGTGGGAATTTCTACATGGTATCAGAGAAAAGGTGATCAAAGGTGAAGAACAATATACAAGAAGGGAGAAGTTCAAAGTTTGAGGTTACTGAATATAGAAATTGAGTTCTTATCACATCTCAATTTCACCAATGGCGTTCAACGGTTTAAGACTCGAGTATGCCCTTGATGGAAACTCAAATTATATAGCCTGGAAGGATCGCATGGAAGCAATATTAGAGGATAACGGTCTAAAGGACTTCATTGATCAAGAAGTCCCCAAACCGGCAGCGGCTAATGCTACAGAATTGACGAAATGGAAGAAATGTGTGGCTAGAGAAAGGAGAATCCTTCTGGAGGGAGTTTGAGACCACATAGTCTCGAGTCCCCATGGGAAGAAGATACCATTTTTGATGTGGAAAACATTTAAAGATCTATATCAGAACAACAAAAATCAGAGGAAGCTGGCGCTGAAAGACAAGCTTCAGAAAATCAAGTGTGAAAAGGGCGACATGATCTCTACATATCTGAACAAGCTCACCACCTGCATGGATGAGCTTGGAAGTGTAGGGATCATGACAGTCGATAATTACATGGTGAGTCTTGCTCTCCTTGGTCTTCCTAAGAGCTAGCATAGCTACCAAGACTCGGTAAATGGAAGAGAGAAACTGCCAGATTGGGAATGACTTTGGTCGGATCTGATGCAGGAGGAGATAAGAAGAAGCACTAAAGATGGTTCTTCATCCAAGGAGGATGAAGAAAACTGTGCCTTAGCAAGTAAGGCAAAGAAAGGGAAGGAGAAGGATTCTCATTCCAAATAGAGTTCTTCCTATGGTGGGAAGAAGTTTGACAAATTGAAAGTGCGATGCTTTCATTGTCATGAGGTGGGCCATTTTGCTACAAATTTCCACTAAAGAAATCCAAAAAGGGATCCAAGGAAGGATCAGAAGATGAGGCACTGGCCTCATAGTTCAAGTTGGATTTCACCCTCTTCGCATGCATGGTTTCATCCATGGTGGGATGTGGTTGGTTTCTTGACAGTGGAGCTTCTTTCCACATGACCGGCTACAAGAGTTTGTTCAGTACCTTGGAGGAGAAAGATCTCCATATACTCATAGCGATGGGTAATGATGAAAAGTATAGTGTCTCAGGTGTAGGCACAGTTGTTTTTTAGAAGGAGCATGGAGCTCACATTACCTTGACTGATGTCAAGTATGTACCCGGACTGAAGAAAAATTTGGTGTTGATCGCAATGCTGGAAGACAAAGGATATGATGTAGTCTTCAGTAAGGGAAAGGTTTTCCTTAGACACGTCACCACGAGACAAGTGAAGCAGATCGGTTCACGAGTCAAGAACCTGTATGCTCTTGAGGTTCAAGATGCATGCAAAGCCTTGAGGAGCAAGGCAACTGATGGAGACTTGGTGGTTGAGAGGGATAGTACATTACATCTCAACATGCAGTGCCAGAAGAAGTCTCAGAAAATTGTGAAGGATCCACAATTAGTGAAGTAGCTTCAGGAGGTTGTGGAGCAGCCACAACTAGAGAAGCCGAGAGGAGATTGAGTGGAGGCATCCACTCATGCAGAGACCTCTAGTAGGGGGAAATTTCAAGCCAAGTGGGTAGAGGGATCACGTGCATCCATACCTCCAGGTCGGAGGTGGGGCGATGTGGAGTGACAGTCCCAAGAAGGCTGGAATAGGGCAGGATCATTGAGGTACCCAACCTCTTTGATTAGACCTTGCGACGGGAGCCCCAATGAGGAGTAGTAGGACTGGCTAAGTGGGTAGAGATAGATGCGGATGGAACGACAGAGAGAGCTACAGTGCAGGAATCCCAAGATAGTGCAGAGCTAGTAGCCTGCAACAATGCAAGAGGCACAGGAGTGTTGCACCAGTGTAGGATGGCACAGAGAGGTGTGCAACGGTGCGAGATGCATGGAGTGTTGCAACAGCTCAGAGGTCAGAGAGGGGGCACTTGTCAGCGGCAGATGGAGCTTCAACATCAGAGGATGTTTCTAACCCAACATAGAGGTCAGTTGGGAGTTTTTTTTTGTTTCTAGAGTTGCTGGAGCAATAACACTTGGGAGAAGTGTTGCATGCAAAACATTCCAAAGGTTTAGGATCGGGTTCGAGTTGAATGCCTTTCTTGTGAGAGGGAGTGTTGAAAATGGCAACAAGAAATACTAAAAATAGCGTTGTTATAAATAGAAGTTTGGGAACCAGTGTCGAATATAGCAACAAGGAATGAAAAAAGGAAGTGCTAAAAATAGCATTTCAGGATAGATTCTAATTTTAGTTAGTCCCTGAACTAAAATTGAGAAGTAAAATTCGAATTTGATCTTAGCAGTTGTTTGAAAAATAATTAATTAATTCATCTTGAGTTAATTAGTTGTAGAAAATCAAACATGAAGTCTATGTGAAGACATGCAACAGTTTCTCCATTGATTGAGGAAGTTATCCCTTGATTAAAGGAGATCAGGATGAGTTGTATTTGAGTTGTAATTAGTTAGTTCAGTTAACTAAGTTAAGTCCAGTTAGATTAGTTCTAACAATTTGTAGAATTAATTGTGAGTTCAGTTAGTTAATGCTTGCATGCATGTAACTGCTGCTCTTCAGATAACTGAATATTCTCTCATAAATAACTCATGCATGTCAGTTCAGTTAGAGACCCAGTTGAGATTAGAGGAAGGGACAGTGTACTATTAGTTTGAGGATTTTTCCTATATAGGAAACTCATCCATGCAGAAGGAATTATCTCCTTCATGTTTGTGCAGTTATTTCTGAGCTAAGTGAGCAGGGTGAGGTGGGAATTCACACAAGTGGAAGCACTGGACCCCAGGAAAAATTGTGCAAGGAAATAGGAGGCTTGGAGGGTAGAGGAGAAGGTTGTGAGAGCCTTTGACTGTCTATGAACAGTATTGTTTGATTGCAGAGAGAGCAGGATAGCTTGTGAGCTGATTCTTTTTGTAATATTGAACATATTTCCACTTGTATGATAATACAGAGATTGGGGTTTTAGGCTAAGGCTTTCCCTGGGTTATTCTTCTGTGTTCATGTGTGATTGAATTCCCATTCTCAGTTATATGTGTTCTATTTGATCTTTTTCATATTCGATTAAGCTTCTGCACGTTTTTTGTAGAAGTAGATCTTGTATTTTGCTTTAGTATATTGCATAGTCTGTTGATCTACAGTGGGAATTTATACATCCATGTGCTAGAAAGAGATGATTATGGCTTCGTGACACTTTATAGGATGTTGATAGACATGTTTCTCCACGAGGAACCATAAAAGAAAGTAAGAAACCATGTCAGTTCCAAGGTTATGTGGTAGCCATGAACAACATTATTCAGGTTGAACCATGTACTTTTGAATAAGAAGTGAAAGATCAAGTATGAAAAGATGCAATGGTTGAAGATCATGATTCCATCATACATAATGATGTATGGGAAGTAGTTCCAAGACCCAAATACTGAAGAAATATCTCTATGGATTGAAGCAAGCCCCAAAGAGCTTGGTATGCCCACATTGATAGCTTCTTGATGAAGCTTGGTTTTACCAAAAGCAATGTCGATCCAAATATCTACTTCAAAATGGTCCAAGGTATGCCTTTGATTTTGGTATTATATATTGATGACTTATTCTTAACAGGTGGAGAACCTCTTACCCTCCAGTGTAAGAGGGAGTTAGCTTCTGAGTTTGAAAGGAAATATCTTCATTTGATGCACTACTTTATGGGCCTAGAGGTATGGCAAGAGACCTGGTGAGATTTTCCTTTCTCAAGGAAAATATGTCATTAAGCTATTGGAAAAATTTGGTATGACATAATACAAGTCCATGAATTCTCTAATGGAAATGAATTTCAAGAAGTTACATAGTGAAGTTGTAGGCCTTGATTTGGCCAAATCCTTCTGAGTACCAAAAATCGATTGGGGCTTTGATATTCTTAGTGAAAAATGGACCAAACATATGTTTTACAATCAATACTCTGAGAAAATATATGATTAAGACATCACATGCACACTGGACTGCTACAAATCATGTGTTGAGATACTTGCATAGGACAATCAATCTTGGATTGAGATATACTGTTGGAGATGTAAGACTACATGGGTACTCTGATGCTGATCAGGCTGGTAACTTTGACAAAAAAAACACATTTGGATGTTGCTTTAGCTTGGGATCTGCCATGATATATTGGATGAGTAGAAAACATAAGTATGTAGCCCTTAACACGGTTGAATCTGAGTATATTGTTGCTAGCATGGCTAGCTATGAGGCAGTATGGTTGAGGAAGATCTTTGGAGAGTTGTTAGAGCATGTATTAGATACAACAGTAATATACCGTGACAATAAGAGTGGGATTCGACTTATAGAAAATCACATGTTCCATGACAAGTCCAAGCACATTGAGATCAAATATCACTATATCTGAGATATGGTGTAGAGAAGAGCAGTGAGGCTCCATCATATTGTGACTGATGATTAGATAGATGACATACTTACCAATCCTTTTTTGAAAGGGAAGTTCGTGGTATTCATAGAGAAACTTAGACAGGTAGATGTGATCCAATATTCTATCAATGTCATGCATTATGTCCAGGACTAACAACCATAAGCCTAGTGAAGGCACTGATGAGAGGGGCATTCATAGTTGATCAAGAACACTGAGTTATTCTCTTCCCCCCTGTTTGAGCTCCTAGGTTGGGAATGGTGCCAACATATATCTTGGGTTGAGGGAACTCTTCAGTGTAGGTTGTGTGTGATCCCTATCATGTGTTGACAAGTGGTAATATGGCCCTACCATCTAGTCCAAGACTTGTTAGAGTATACCCTAGTATGCATCCTACCCACAAGTTGGGCTTGTCAGTATTTCCATCCATCTGATCAATGGATGAGGAGAGACTTAGATGCGTGTGATCCTTACCTCTAGTAATTTGGGTATCCCACCAAGGTTTGTGGATGCAGGTGTTCTACCACTTGATTCTTGAGGGTCAAGGTGGAAAGATTAGCGGACAATAGGATAGAGTGTGATCCTTACCTCTCATGGTAAGTGGTATCCTACTTATTTCCAATCAAACATATATTTAGGGTGGTAGATTAATCTCCGCTATTGTCCATGGATATAGGGTGGTAGTCGGAGCTCCCCTATGATGATTCTTCTTCATTAGAGTGGAGACATCATTGTTTCAGATGATACGGAGAAGAGATGAACAGAGATGAGAAGAGAAAGCATAGATATTTTGTTGCAAAAAGAAATTCCTCCCTACCTGATAGGGGAGTGTTGAAAATTTGGTAGCTCGGGGATGAATTTCTAAAAATAGAAAGTCTTAAGTATGACTTTACAAAAATAGTAAATCACCTTGCATCAATTGGTAATCAAGCGTTGTTGATGGAAATTCCCTTCTGATCATCAATCAATCCTAATAGTTCAATTTCGACTTAATCATCAATAATATCATTAATATTATTATTATTATTAAAAATAAATTCAAGTCACTCAATCATGGCTCTCAATAGTGTTCTCTTACACTCTCATTATTTGCATTGCATATTCATTTTATACTCTCATTAGTGCTCTTATGGTCTCTTACACTCAATAAAATCTCATCATAAAAGATTCCTCTTACACTTGCTTATGCTCTCATTAAAGCATGTCATGAAAGGTTCCTCTTACACACTCTTTAATTCATATGTTACACCTCCTTCTTAATGGAAAAAGTTACAAATGCATGCATACCTTCTTAATGGCATGAGTTACATTTCCTAAAAGGGCATATGTTACTCTCCCTCCTGGCATGTGATTTAATCCTCCTTTATGGCATGGATTCATTGCTCCTCACATATATATATGTGTGCCTAATTCTTTCTCCCCTCACTACTTGTGCATTGTGAAAGAAGAATTTGAACTTGAGAGAGAGTTGGAGAGAGTTGAAGAATATTGTGAGAGAGAGACTTCGAGAGTAAGAGTAGAAATTGGTGAGCCAAGATTGATTTAGTGCTTCAATATTTTAGTGTTGATTCAGTTAAAGGGAAGGTTTATTCAATGTGTGCATCTGTTGCTAGTACCAGTGACATTCATGCTACAACTTGTTCATATTTGGGTGAAATTACTCATTCTCTTGATATCTCATTGTACTTTGTATCTCCGTTGAACAATTGATTTTTAACAGAAGAAGAATCTGGTTGGGTTTTCCCCTTGTGAGTTTTTCCTTGGTCATTGGAACTAAATTATTTTTGTCCTATTTTGTTCTTGGTTGTATTCTATTGTGCATTTGATTTATGTTATATCTACAATTGTTTATCTAATATTGCAACATAAAGAAGTTTTGTAATAAGTGATTGTTACAACATTGATAAGAATTTCAACAGATGTTAGTCAAGATGTTAGATGTGATTCCCTAGTGAGAATTTAAGGAAGTTATCACCTTGGAAAAAAATAGTTTTAACATCTTGAAGGTGTGTTGTTTCTTTCACATTAAACCAAGATGGGTATAAATATAACCTACCATATCATGGTTCTAACGTATGTTCTTTACATTTTGGGGTGGTAAAAGAAAAAATAAATATGTAAGGAATTAATTTTAGGCAAGGTTGAAGTGGTGGAAGAGAGACCCTTCCACTTTGGGGCAAATGCAAGAGGAATATAACCTTCCCAATGTGGAAAGTTATGGATTAAATGGTAAGGGAAACCCTTCACTTGCCAAAGTAAAAGGTTGAAGAGAAATCCCTAGTGGATTCATCACAAAATACCACCACACTACCATAATATGGAAGGCCTAAGCTAAGGATGCTTGGAATGGAATTTAAGTCATTGGCTAATTTTTTTGAGAAAACCATAAAATCTAGTAGAGAGAAAGTAAGGAAGGAGGAATAAGGGTAAGCCATTAATTTAATTGCAAAGTTAATTATTTTAGTGAACTATATATGATAACTTTGGGTTTTTATGTGATTTCAATTAGGTTATCCTATAGCAATGATGGATAATTAGATAGAAAGAGAAAATGAAAAGAAGTAATATTGGTTCTTTCACCTTTTTCCCTATATGTGAACTAATTAGCTTATGAAAGGAAGGTATAAAGACAAAACTGAATGAGTACTAGCTAACCCTCTTTTGAACCCAATGAAAATATCAAATAGTGAGCATTAGATTCTTACTTCCTCTAGTGTGCAATTTATTAGGAAGGAAGCCTTGGGTTGGTTAACTTCCTAGGTGGGGGAAAACCCTTATCTAGGTGTGAAGCTATTTAACTTAACATAAATTAAACTACAAAAGGATTCCTGGGATTGGAGAAAAAGAGAAAAAAATGGAAAAAATAAGGGTTAGGAACTTAATCTACATACATAAGACACCAATACTTTTCCTTGTGGAAACAAGCACATATGTAATTTCTCTAAATGCAATGAATGACAAAAAATCAAGCCACAAAGAAAACTAACAATATATCAATGAAATTAAAGTACGTATGACCCAAGCGCCCTTGATGAATATGGTTTCCTCCTCATTCACAAGCTTGTAATGAATCCTCCTTTGAAGTGGCAATGAATATTGACTAAAATGCAAGTAAGGGGATAACCAATAGTCCACAAAATACAATTAATTGGTTCAAAAAAGGGGATCCAAGCTATTGAGATGAATGTAACTATTAATCTCTAAATGGGTTTTAGCCAAAATTATTGAAAAATGCTTTGTAGGGCTCTCACAGGGACGAAAATGGGATACAAGCTTGAATTAGATTAAATCACTAAATCTACTAACTCTAAAGTTAGCTTTATTAGTCAAGTAAGATAGGAAAGACTTCCCCTTATGGGTACTAGGCCTCCTTATTTATGTGATGTTTGATGTTAAAGATGTTTTATATGTTATAGGTTCATTTCAATATTTATGAATGTGAAATTTTCTGCCCAAAATATAAGTGAAGAAACACTACCCTAAATTAAGAAAAGTAAATGATAGGTGTAACTAAAAAGAGGTGAAAAGTTGAATTGCATGCTATAGCGACACAAAGACCGATTCAAGATGAAAATAAATGCAACAACTTTGTAGAGTGTGCAAAGAACATATTATATATGGTTGAAATGAAAAAACATCATCTAAATACTATGTACAACAATATACAAGCACTAGCATAAGTAAAGGAAAAAAATAAGAAGAAGAAAAAAACATGCTTTTAAAGAAAAGCATGGAAGTGTTGAAAAAATGTAGCAAGAAATGCTTAGTTTGACTTTAGCCTTAGTCAAATTGAGTAAATAAAATTTCCACATCAACAAGACAACTTGGAGGAAGTTAACTTGTGTGACATGGTTTTTATCACTCAGTTAGCTCAGTAAATTCGAGTTAGAGGGCTTAGAGTTTAGTTATGCTTGTGTGATTGCTAATATTTAGCAATCTATTTCAGTTATTTTCAGTTGTGTTCAGTTAAATGACCTCTAACTATTGTTGGAGTCAGTTAAAGGTTAGTTGTGTAGTGGGACAATAGTATAACTCGTATTTCTATTAGTTAACTAATAAATCAACCCAAAATAGCTAGTGCATGCAAGGAATTCAAGTTCTGCAGTTGAAGTGGAGATGACAAGGCAATGTAACAACAATTGTAAACTAGTTTGAGTGTACATGTGTTGCATGAGATCATAAGATCAATCCTTGGGAATTGCGCAATAAATTTAGATAATTCCTAAATAATAGGGGATAATTTTCCTCAGTATTTTCTCAAGGAAATAGGAGGCTAGGTGAGCTGATATTTGCCTAAGTGTTGGAAAAAGTTGTTCATTGAGCAGAGAGAAAAGTTATTCTTTTGTAGGTTGAGCTCTGAGATGGAGCAGGAAATTGTAATAGTTTCCCTATTCATTTGATTAATGCAAAGAGGCTTGAGGATTTTTTACTAGTTGGGTTCCCCTAGAAATAACTATGTATTTGTGGTTTTGCTTATAGCATGTCTATGCATGTTGTTTTAAATTGTAAATTTCATTCCGTAGATCAGTAGAATAGAATTTTGTCTCTTGATTTTAGATTAAATTTTTTCAGCAGTTGCAATTTTATCAAATTTCAACATGGTATAAGAGCCTCAAAATTGACATTAGAACCATTATTTCGAACTTGTCTCTCAAGAATTTATAATTTGCAGCTTTCTTGTAGCAGTTTTCCTTCAGGATCGGAGGATGTCTTGAAACAAATTGAGATTGGAGTATGCCCTGGAGGGTAGCTAAAATTCCATAACTTGGAAGGATTGAATGGAAGTAGTGCTTGATGAAAATGATGTGTTATAATATGTTAAAACTAAAATTACAAAACCTCCATAGTCAGATGACAACAATTAGCCTAATGGAAGAAGGATGTTGCAAATAGCAGGAGAATTGTTCTGGAAGGTGTGCGAGACCATGTGGTATCAAATATCCATTGCAAAGAGACACCATTTTACATGTGGAAGACACTGACTGAGCTATTCAAAAATAACAGTGGCCATAGAAAATTGGCCCTAAAAGACAAACTTCGAAACATTAAGATGTAGGAGAATGATATTATTCCATAGTATCTCTCCATATTACACAAGTTTGGGATGAGCTTGGAGGGGTTGGAGTGAATGTTGCAGAAGATGACCTACTAACCATAGCTCTTTTAGGCCTTCTAAAATCCTAGCACAACTTCCAACACTAGGTGAATAGAAGGGAAAAATTACCAAATTGGGAAAGGTTGTCTGATTTGGTTCAAGAAGGGTTCAGGAGAAATAACCGAGATGGAACATTATCTAAAGCTGAGGATCAAGAGAATTTTTCTTTGGTTGGAAAGGGGAAGAAGGAAAAAGGGAAGAAGACCCAGAGCAAACCCAGGTCTAGCCAAAATAATTTCAAGAAGAAATACATGAGCAAGATAAAATGCTTCCACTGCCACGAATTTGGGCACTATGCAAAAAAATGTCTGCACAAGAAGTCTACCAATAAGCCTTCAGGAGGAGCAGTCGGTCAAGCATTAGATTCACAATTCGAATTAGACTTCACCCTAATAGCATGCATGGATGACACTGTTATGAGGAGTGTGTGGTACCTTGATTTTGTTGCCTTGTTCCATATGCCATGGTGCAAGGATTTTTTTAGTAGCTTGGAGGAGAAGGATCTCCATATGCATATAGAAATGGGGCATGATGGGAGATACAATGCTACAAGAATTGTTATTGTCACATTTGAGAGGTCTCCTCTTCTCCTCGAAGATATTATGTTTGTACCTGGGTTGAAGAAGAACCTGAACTCTATAGCAGTTTTGGAGGATCATGGCTATGATGTTATTTCCAGTAAAGGGAAATCCTTTCTGAGACATATAGCTATCAGGAAAGTGAAGCAGATTTGGGTTCAAGTGAAGAACCTATACAAAATTGAGGTGGGAGAATGTACTGCATTGAGCAATAAGGCTGAAAAAGTGCAGAGTCGAGATGTTGAAGAACTATGGCATAGGAGATTGGGTCATCTACACCATGGTGCCTTAAAAATTATGCAACAAATTACCACGAGTCTCCCTGAAGGCTCCCTTCAGTAACAGGATGTCCACAATGGTTTCACATTGGGGAAATATGTCAAATCCACTTTCCATGACAATGATTACAAAGCATATGAAATCTTGGAGTGATTCCACTCTGATGTTTGTGGACCCTTTTCTACAACCTCCACTAGAAAACATAAACACTATGTTATTTTTATTGATCATTTCTCTAGAAATTGTCGGATCTTCTTCATGCTTAAGAAGGATGAAATTTTCTCAAAATTTGTTGAGTTCAGGGCATTAGTTGAGAAGGAGACTGGGAAGAAGGAGAAGGCTCTTAGAAGCGACAATGGAGGTGAATTTGTTTCACATGCATTCAAGGATTTCTATGTGAAAGAAGGTATTCGAAGAGAACTGACAACACCCCATAACCCACAACATAATTGGGTAGATGAGAGGAAGAACAAGATCATAGTGGGATAAGGAACGGACATGTTGCATGATTAGGGGTTGCCATTACATCTATGGGAAGAAGCATGCAACGCCACAGTCTACTTGCAAAACCAGAGTCCTCATAAGATACTTGGTATCATCACACTGAAGGAATATTTCGCTAAGAGAAAGGCTGATGTGTCTCACTTCAGAATTTTTTTAGCTTCAGTTTATTGCCATGTCTCCAAGGATTTGAGGAAGAAAATTGAGCCTACATAAGAATTGGGAGTTTTTGTAGGATACATTGAAACTACACACAATTACTGGGTGTATTTTCCTTCACTAAGGATGACAGTTGCGAGGAGAGATGAGGACAAGGCCATGAGATTCTCTCTGGAACAAGAAATGAGTATCCCACTGGAGCAGGAGATTATCGCTCCAAAGGAGGAGCCTTAGGATTAGCCAAGATTTTTTGGAGCAACCACATGCAGAAGAGCAAACAGGAGGCAAAGTGGAGGCACCCACTCAACCAGAATATTCCAGAGAGGAAAGAAAGAGAGCCGAAGAAGTTGATAGATTAGTGCAAGATCCTAGGGAGAATGTGGGAGCTCATACATCATAGTGCATGAAGAGGAGGTCACCTAATAGGTGCATTGGTTACATTTATCTCATGAAAAATCTCATTAAGACAGAGCCTTCTTCATTTGAGGAAGCATGTTCTTAACCTGTTTGGGTTGATTTCGTGGTGGAAGAATACGAAGCCATAATGAAGAACTGTGTGTGTGAGATGGTGCCAAGACCAGAAGGGAAATCAGTGGTTGGTTCAAGATGGATCTAAAAAGTGAAGCATGCAACAAACGGGAGCATCGAGAAGTACAAGGCCAGATTTGTGGCCAAAGGATTCTCTCAGGTAGAGGGAGTGGACTATGAGGAAATGTTTTCACCAGTTGCAAGATATTCCTCAATTAGATCCATTCTAGATTTGGTTGCATAGATGGGTTGGAAAATCCATCAAATGGATGTGAAGATTGCCTTTCTCAATGATTTTGTTGAGGAGGAAATTTTCATAGAGTAGTTGGAAGGATTTGAGACACATGATCGAGAGTCACATGTGTGCAGACTCAGGAGAGCATTGTATAGACTCAAACATATGCCTCGAGCATGGTACACTCAGATTGATAGTTATCTCAGTGGATTGGGATTCACCAAAAGTGAAGGATATGAAAACCTCTATCACATTGTGGTAGATGGTAAGTTGTTTATTCTATTTTAATGTTGATGATTTAATATTCACGGGTGATAAGCAGTTGATCTTCTCTTGAAAAGAGGATCTTGCAATGGAATTCGAGATGAAAGACATGGTCCTCATGTATCACCTCCTTGGGATGGAATTATGGAAAGGTGATGGTGAATTGTTTGTGTCTCAAGAAAATTATGCTACCGAGATAATTTAGATATTTCACATGGAGAGTTATAATCCCATGGACACACTTCTAGCTACAAACTGAAGGAAGGAGAATGCCACTTCAGGTGAAGAGGTGGATGCTACCATTTACATGCAGCTTGTGGGTTGAATGATGTATCTTTTGAACACATGATCTGGCATGTGCTATGCATTCAACCCGCTGAGCCAAGCTATGGTGAGGCCTACCAAGCTATATTGGAAGGCATAAAATCATGTTTTAAAGTACCTCACAGGCACCACCCAGTATGGATTATGGTACATATGGATAGATGGAGTAAAGCTATAAGGATTCATAGATGCAGATTGGGAAAGGAGTCCATTTGACGGGAAAATTACATAAGGTGATATCTTTAGATGTGGTTCTAGAATAGGAATCTGAGGTATGTGATGCTCAGCTCAGCGGAGGTTAAATACATGGCTGCAAGCCAAGCAACTTATGAAGCAATATGGATGAGGAAACTACTTGTGGGGTTATTTAGTCAGGAGATGGATGTGACAGTGATATATTGCGATAACCAGAATTGCATTAAGCTCTCTCAGAATCCGGTGTTTCATGACAGGTCCAAGAACATTGATATCTGGTATCATGATTTGCAGGATTGTGTGCAAAGAATAATTATATTGCTACAATGCATTTCAAATGAGGAGAAAGATGCTGAAATATTGACAAAAGCATTTTCAAGAGGAAAATTTGAATACCATAGGTGTAGGATAGGGGTGCTTAAAAATGCCTTTCTTGTTAAGAGGGAGTGTTGAAAAAATGTAGCAAGAAAGGCTCAATTTGACTTTAGCCTTAGTCAAATTGAGTAAATTGGATTTTGACATCATCATGACAACTTGGAGGCAATTAACTTGTGTGACATGGCTCTTGTCACTCAGTTAGCTCAATAAATTCGAGTTAGAGGGCTTTGAGTTCAATTATGCATGTGTGGTTACTAAAATTAGCAATCTATTTAAGTTATTTTCAGTTTTGTTTAGTTAACTGACCTCTAACTATTGTTGGAGTCAGTTGAAGGTAAATTGTGCAATGGGACAACAATCTAACTCAAAGATGTGTTAGTTAACTCATCAGTCATCCCAAAATAGCTAGTGCATGTAAAGAATTTGAGTTCCTCAGTTGAAGCGGAGATGACAATGTAATGTATCAACAATTATAAACTAGTTTGAGTGTACAAGCGTTGCATGAGATCATATGATCAATCCTTGGGAATTTCACAATCAATTTGGAGGAAACTCCTAAAGAATAGGGGCTAATTTTCCTTAGGATTTGCACAAGGAAATAGGAGGCTAGGTGAGTTGATATTTTTCTAAATGTTTTCTAGAGTTGATCATTGAGCAGAGAGAAAAAATATTCTTTTGCAAGTTGAGCTCTGAGCTAGAGCAATCAATTGTAATAGTTTATCTAATAATATGATTAATGCAAATAGGTTTGAGGGGTTTTTCCCAGTCGGGTTCCCCTAGAAATCACTGTGTATTTCTGGTTTTTCTTATTGCATGTCTATGCATGTTGTTCTAAATTGTGAATTTCATTCCATAGATTAGTAGAGTATAATTGTGTCTCTTAATTTCGATTAAACTTATTGAGAAATTGCAATTCTATCAAATTTCTACAGGAAGATAAAAATGACATGAAGTTCATAGATAAAAGAATATTGTAGATATGCTCATAATCATAAATTTTATTGATAAAATGATGTTCATACAACCAATTAACAACCTAGAACCAATTATGTAACTAGATTATCTCTTAATGAATGAGTTGTATACAAGACCATCTGCTATTCAAAAGCAACAATGACCTAGTGGGATAAGTGATGAGCGCTAGTATTGTAGCAAGGATGCTGCAACTCCTGGGCTACCAGCTTTACTTATCAACCCGGGGTTCGTACAAACTTGGAGGTGATAGTGCTATATGCACAAGTAGAAGTGAAGGTCCCACCTGTTGTCACTTGTTCATCTAGTGAGAGACCCCAAGGGTTCCAAGCCAGACTTCTATAGAGTTAGAAGAAGCTTGATTCTTTGATGGAAGAAGAGAAAATCTATTCTAAGAGCGCTACTCTACTACAGTAATGAATAAAACAACATGTAATGCTAAATCACACCGTATCCTAATTAACCATTTAAATATCTATGCTAAGAAAAATTGCTAAATCAACACTAACCTAATGCTGCTATCTAAGTTACAGAAGTAAAGAGCATCAAATCAAACTACTGTGTAAGTAAGGAAACTAGACTAAATCTACTTTCACATTTTTGTTTTTTTTGGCAAAATCAAGCATGCAAGGAGTCAAGTGGAAGAGCAAGCGAAGATCGAAATAAATGAAAGGAGGACGTAATGAAGCAACAATGCATGGGAACCATTGGATCAGTCAGATCAACAAGCAGTATAAATGAAAGACAAGAAGCGGAGATCGTATCTCAGGGGATTAAGTGAATAGATGGACGAATAGGACTAAGGGAAGATAAGCGGTGGAGATCTTATCGCATGGGATTAAGTGAATAGATGGATGAACAGGACTAACAAGAGATGAATGGCGGAGATCTTATCGTGGAGTTTAAGTGAATCGATGGACAAATAGGATGAACGGGAGATGAATGGCGGAGATATTATCTCAGGGGATTAAGTGAATAGATGGACGAACAAGACTAACGGAAGATGAGCGGCAGAGATCTTATCACGGAGTTTAAGTGAATCAATGGATGAACAGGATTAAGTCATGTGTCGAAAAAAGGAAAAAAACGTGCGGAATGGTGGAGTGGTCTTTGGATGTGGTAAGTAGTTTCTCACATGCCCCAAAAGTTGTAAGTGGAATTCCTAAATTTTGCACGATTACTCTAAGGGAGTGACACCTAGCACGAGAAAACCACTTTTCTCGCGTGCTCTCGGGCGGATATCGGTCGTGCAAGAATTCACATGAGATTGTGCGATAGCCATTGGATCATGCGGGATTGATCAATGGTGGAGATCAGCCAATCTAGTTGGTGATTGGGTGACGCGATAGCTGTTGGATCAAGCAAGGCAGATTGACAATGGAGATGTGGAGCGCCTAAAGGCAAACGTGGAAATGAATAAAGGTGGTAAGAAGTATCTCGCACGCTCTAAGGGTTGTAAGTTGTATTTCTAAATTTTGCGCGATTAGCCTAAGTGAATGACATGTAGCACAAGAAAACCACTTTTATCACATGCTCTCGGTCTGGTATCGGTCATTCAATAATTCATGCGAGATGATGTGATAGGTGTTGGATAGAGGGTGTGATAGATCGATGGTGGAGATTTGGAGCACATAAAGTAGGTGGAAGAATTCATGATAGCCATTGGATCAAGCTAGACAAATCGACGGTGGAGATCTGGAGCGCATAAATTCAAGTGTTGAAATGAATCAGATGGTGATTGGTTAGGTTTTTTTTGGATCGGACGGTAAGGAGATATACAGGTATAATCCGCTTAAGACGTGATTTATTGTCTCGCGCTTAAGCATTTATTGTTGAAGGAAATGAGAATATGAGTGAGATCTATTACAGAAAGAGAGTGATTGAAGACGATAATGATGAAATGAACCAAGTACTGAATCAAGACAACAAACTCCAAAGCTCATGCGATAACTAGAAATCTGAAACACAACCAATCTACTCTACAGTGTTGTAATGGAAATGTGGCTACTTAGGAAAATGAATGATTAAACCATGAATCTATGCTAGCATACATGTACAATAAAGAGGAGCCTTAGCTGCAATGGTTGGGTCGTAACCTAAGAACTTCAGCCCTCTGAGTTAGCTCAGTGCTGGCTCAAAACAAAACTCATTCTTAGACAAGGGTAGAGTAAAGGAGAAATAGATTAGTGTTGTACCCTCGCTCGATTTCTGATTAAATTAATAGTGTAGGTGCCGTGAGATTAGGCCAGTAACTCCACTTTCTCTTTCCTCTAGTGCGGTTGGCTTCTTTACGTAACAGTCTGGCATTCTTACAATTACGCCTTTCTGGTATCATTATCCGTGTTGGCAGCTCTAGACACGGATTAGTCTGACCTTGTAGGACTTGGCTAATGGTTCAAGGTGAAAGCCTCATGGCTTTAGGTGAATGGTGGCTGACTCGTGTGGCTTTTGTTGGTTCGATCGGTTTCCTCGTCCCACACTCAATAGAAAATACCGAATCCAGACCTGCTGGCCAGAGGGGCGGTGCCGAGATAAGAAGGAAGCCCCCATCAATCAATGAATACCCGAGAATATATGTCCCCTATCAAGCACCTTACCCGAGAGAATGATGGATTACATTAAAAACTGTCACAAGTCTTGCAGCTTGAAAATAAAAATAGAGTTTTACAATCCAATGTCCCAATCCTACTGAGGTCCTAGGCCTCTCTACTTATACAACTGAAGTCTCCAATGACTTCCTTAAAATTAGGGAGGCTTGGCTCCCAAACTCAAGATAAATTGGTGCTTTGACTTTCACTTGCTCAGTTGCCTTCTAGTCCTCATGATTTGGTTTTTTGCACTCTGAGTTGATGGAGGAATATTTGAATGGAGGGGTAGTAAATGAGGAGGATTTACCTCCTATAATTCCTCTCCCTTGCCCCATTCGAGTTTTGACCAATGTCTTTGCCAAAATTCCTTGCTTTTATCCTTTAATCCTGCGTTAAATGCACATTAGACCACAAAGCAAAATATCCAACTCTAACTTATCTCATAAACAAAATATAATCAAAAGTATGCAATAAGTTGTGAGAATAGTCGTTTTGACTAAGCTAGGAGGTGAATTAAGGCCCATATAATTACCCAATGATGAGGCTCATCATCACCCCCCTACTGAAAGTGTTGCTCATCCTCTGAGCAACTTAGTCAATGTCCATGTCCTTCATGGCTCTGGTAGCCTCTCTGACATCCCATGCTTTTGTTGTGGTCTCTTCTTCTTATTCATAGAAGCCTAATTTTCTTTCTACTTCTTCCCACTGCCTCTTTTCCTCTTCTTCTTTTCTCCCTTCTATCATCCCTAGGAGTAGTGGTGGACTGAGTTTTAGGCCTATCCAATTGACCTTCAACCTTTGCATTGATTGATTATACATAGGTGTCTTGTTGAGTGCCTCTCTCAACCTTTGAGGGGAGTGATATTCTCTGGACTTCAAGCTGTGTGGCAGTGTGTTCCATCTCCTTAAGCAGGCATGTATATTATCATCTCCTAGTAGCCTAAACATATCCTCAAAATGTGAATTTGCTTTCTCTTGGGTAGCAAGATATCTAGGTTCCAGCTGAGGATCATTTGCAATTAGATTATGGGTGTTGATTAGGGCCATCGGATTTGATTGTTCAACTATGATGAAAAGAGGTTCATTCTACTCTCTGGCCAATATTCTTTTCATCTCTGTAGCCCTTGACTCCTCATGGTTCATCCATGATTCCAAAGCCATTAATTATAGATCTCCTAGCCTGGCATTAGGATCCCAAACATTCATGTCTGTCAGGGCCATGTTGTGCAAGTAAAACTCAGCCATTTTGGTCCTATCCTCTAGTGTACTTTGATTACAAAGATCAATAAATTTCCTGTAGTCCTGAAATGGCATGGTGCCCCTTTGTGCTAGTGTTTTAATTTGAAATTGCAGCCATTGTTCTATGAGGTAAAGAGCATACGATTTAGCTGGCATCCTACACTAGATGGCCTCTAAGGAGATGTTGGACATACATGCTAGTTGGTTTTCCCTTTCTTGTAGCTGTCCTCTCAACCATGCATTTTCCTCTCAAGTTGATCTCTCATTATTGCTTCTCTATCTCTTAAGCCACTTAGCTCTTTGTTTTTCTTATCTTCTTCCTCTTGTTGTTCTTTCTCATCTCCATTAGTTTCTTCCTTTGTTTCATCCTCTGTTTCAGCATCATCCTCCTTCTCTTCTCCTTCATCATGTTCCTCTGCATTAGTTCCTTCTTCATCCATCTCATCCCCATCTAGCTCTGTATCTTCTTCTTTTTGTTTTTCCTCCTCCTCACTGACAGAAGGAATAACATCATAGGTGAGGGTTTTGATGTCATCCTCTGCTGGTAAGTCTCTGAAGACTGACCATGTTATAGGGATCCTGAGGTTTTGGAGGGCATCCTAAATGAGGATCCTGATCAACCCATGGTGAGCTAATTGTTGGGAATTCCCTTTATTTACTTTGTTTCTAGAGTCTATGAGTGATTGCATCAAGAAATAGGGTATGTTTAGTCTTTGGTGAACTGGTGTTTCTACCCCAAATCTTAATTCTTCAAGCATTCTAAAATGGTAGCCATAAACAACATTGTACCTACCCTCACATGAGATATATTTGATGAGTTGGTAACCTACCTCATTCCATGGGTATGGCAGACTATCCCTCCTTACTCCATTTTTACCCTCTGTGGGTTCTTCACCTTCTAAAAAGAATTTCCTTTTTGCCACCTGACTGTTTGCTTTTTCTTCTTTTCTCCATGGAATTCCTAGGGGAAGTGTGGTGACCCTACTGATGAGCTATGGGGTGAGATCTATAGTGAGCCCTCTAACTATGACAGTGGCATGGATTCTGCTATGTGGAGTGAGGGAATAAGCAAATTCTTGAGCCACCTCATCATCGTACCCTATGAATTTTCTGAAAAACCCCATCCATTGGTGTCTTATAAATATTTCAAGCACTTGGGGGTGTTGTTGTATCCTCACAGTATTTGTGGGTTCTCTCCTATTAAACCCTCTTGTCATCTTGCTTGTGAGGCTTGAGGAGGAAATGAGAGGTTTGACACAAGAATTTTAAATTCAGGAGAAAACAGAGTTTCCTGTGTATGTAATTCACCTCCCACAGTTGTTATATCCACTAGCTTTTAGAGCATTTCTAGTTCATTTTCTTGTAAATGGGGATGGATTTTCAGATCCTACCTCTTTAGAATGGTGGCAATGGACAATTCTCGTGATATTCCCTCTTGAACCCCTCTCTGCCTATCTTGTAGACTGCCTCTGTGTATCTTGTATACTGCTCCTATAGACTATTCCTATAGGAATTCTTGTGCATGCTCCTGTAGAAATTCTCTTGCAAAACAATGGATCCTTGCTTCCGGTGGGTGGCCAGAGTTATGAGAGCAACTTGCGTGAGGGAGTTTCGAGGAGGTGGAATGCATGAATGCATGCAAATGATGTTTTGTTTCCCTTTATGGCTTTTCAGGGTGAGGTTCCTTGTAATCAGCTCCCACCTCGTAGATCCATAGTTAACCACTTCTTGTCCTACTCCTCCTCTGTCTTTGAGTTTACTGCAGCCACGTGTGAGAGGACACCCGGTTTTGTATGTGATGATTGAATGAAGGTGGCCAAGTTAACTGGCCACCTTTTCACTTATAAACCAACTACCTCGTAACCTTTACAACTTTTGATCAAATTATGCATATGAGTGAGTGAGCGGGATGTTGGAAATAATATTGAGAGGGGGGGGTGAATCAGTATTATCAAGTCAATACTACATTTCCATAACCAGATTCATATACGCTACTTCAGTTAATGGAACTTGAATGTATACGCAACTATATTTAAGGCAACTAGCGTATATCCTGCAAACTTATGATTCAGTTAATTTATCCTATGTTGATCTTTAATCAGTGCATCAGGAACCATATAAGCAGTAACCAGGTGCAGTAAAACAGAATAGACAATCACACACACACGAACACAAGATATAAGGTGGAAACCCAATGTGGGTGAAAACCACCTGCTGCAATCGTCTCTATCTTCTTTTTAATAAGAAACTTCTTTTTACAATTTTTGTACTGGTGCAATCTTATACCAATACGCAGGGTTCTACCTACAGAAGGCTACAACCTTCTCTCATTCTCCAGCTTCTCTTGGAAGGGAGCTACAACCCCCTAGCTCTTGTACTCGCTAATATGTTTACTAGTACACAGGTGCTGGCATACAGAAGGCTACAACCTTCTCTTTTCTTCCAAGGACCACGTTTCATAAATTTTCAGACTGGATCCATCAATAACATCATTCAAACATCAAATACATCTACATCAATCAATCTCCTTTGCACCAACCACAACTGAATCAATCAATCACTTTTCAGAATGTTGTAACCAGAATACAATAACCAGAACCCAAAACACTGTAATAGCAACCAGAAGTAGCTAAAGCATATTTTATGAGGTATATGCTACTTCAATGTGTCGAACCTGCGTGCATATGCACTTTTCTCAAGGTGAACCTGCATATAGATCTGCAAATCAATTTTAAGATGTATACGTTGTTTTGATATGTAGAACCAACGTGTATACACGCCTTTTCTAAGGTGAACCTATGTACAGATCTATAAATGATGATTTAATCTTTACAACAATTCCATACTTCAGTTATACCTAGATCATCATATTTATAGTCTACAACATGCGTTCGTTATTCAGATAAAAGATCAAAACACACAAAGATACTTCACTTCAAGCTTTAAGATCTTGACCCATCATTAGATCTTATCCTTCCTCAAGCGCTAAGGTTCATCCTTGATTCAGATCCAGCTGTGCAACATAACCTAATAACCTGTATTCTAGATCTTGCTCTTCATTAGATATTTAATACATGAGTGCATTTGCCTAATGATCTTCTCCTCCTTTTATAGTCTTAGGCCTTACTCAATACCATGGACCAAAACCACTTAGAACCAATACCTTGGACCAAATACCTGGGGTCAATACTTCGGACAGGATACCTTGGACCAATACCATGGATCAAAATACCATGGAATAAATACCACAGAGCAAAACTAAGTTTTCCAACATGTACGCACCTTTCCTTCTGTGAAAGTGTGTGTGTACTCTATACGTGCCTTTTGGTCTGTGAACCCATGTGTACACGCAGCTTAGTTAATGAGGAACCTGCGTATACCTCTCTTTCTTCATTCTGAGAGTCTGAACTGTGATCTGTCATCTGAGTGAGTTGCCATCAAGGACAACACTTATGTCATAGTGCCAAATATGTGTCATAATGCCAACAATCTCCCCCTTTGGACTTGATGGCAACCCCAAGTCACTCTCCCCCTTTGTCATCAAGGGCAAAGGGTTATGCT
This sequence comes from Pinus tabuliformis, assembly GCA_031772625.1. Taxonomy (NCBI): domain Eukaryota; kingdom Viridiplantae; phylum Streptophyta; class Pinopsida; order Pinales; family Pinaceae; genus Pinus; species Pinus tabuliformis. Next base: position 375,798,372 of record CM062804.1, read on the forward strand.
CCCCCTACGTACATGCTAAATTCTTTTGATACGCTGAAGAGTGCTTACTAAGCTCCATGCTCAAGTCCATGCTCCCCCTGAAAATAAGCAAGGTCTGCAAAAAGATGTTCTAAAAGAAGAACATGACTCTATACATCATAAATGACCTTCCTATCACCAATGACTCATACATACATCCATCTCCCAACCAAGTGGGGATATACCAAGTTTGACTCATCCACCCAACCAAGTGGGGATATACCAAATGTTTATACATGTCAAAACAAGAACATTACATCATCCATCCCATGCATAGTGGGGAAACAAAATAGGTCATTTCATGACCTTGAAATTAAAAGATATACATGACATAGAGACCAAATATCTGAAACAAGACCATGATAGTTATCAGCAACTATCATCAGCAACATCTGTTAATCACCATCCAGACCAGCAACCATGATCTCCCCCTGAACATGTTCCACCTAAATCAAAAACAATTGTGAATTTATACCAAAATCTTCTAAGATAATGCCAAAAATGCATTATTAGAAGTATATGCTCCCCCTGTGCCAGATGATCACTGTCAGACCCATATCAGACTCCTTTCATCCTAAGTCTGGCCCACTATTTTTCTTCAAACCAACATATACGCGACTGTATCCACAGAAATTGGCATATGTACGCGGATACGCTTCATGGAACTTGTGTATAACCACTTTTCTCTGAAACAGATAAATTTTAACTGCAAGATGATGCATCAACTACTCCCAGCTTCTGTCTGAGATATTCAAATGTCTCTCTGGGCAGTGGTTTGGTGAATATATCAACAACCTGTTCTTTGGAGGGAACATACTCCAATTTGACCTTTTGTTCAAGCACTTGTTCACATAGAAAATGATATTTGATGGGTATGTGCTTGGTCTTGGAATGCATGACTAGATTCTTTGAAATACTGATTGCACTTGTATTATCACATAGAATGGAGATGGGTGGAGTACATGTGATCTGAATGTCTTGCAATGTTTGCATCATCCAAAGGAGTTGTGTGCAGCAAGATGCAGCAGCCACATATTCTGCTTCAGCTGTAGATAATGCAATTGAACTTTGCTTCTTGTTGAACCAAGATACTAATCTGGAACCCATATAGAATGCACCACCACTAGTGCTTTTTTTGTCATCAACGCTTCCTACCCAATCTGCAGATGTATATGCATGAAGAGTAAGATTTGTATCTCTAGGATACCATAAACCAAAATTCTGTGTTCCTTGAAGATATTTGAAAATCCTTTTGACTACCTGAAGGTGTGATTCCTTTGGATTGGCTTGGAATCTTCCAACTATTCCCACTGCATGCATGATGTCTGGTCGGGTACCTGTTAGATAAAGTAGACTGCCAATCATGGATCTGTAGGTTGGTTGATGTACTGTTGTTGATTCATCATTTGAACTGAGACTGCATCCTGTTACCATAGGGGTACATATTGGTTTAGAATCTTCCATGCCGTATTTTTTCAAGATCTGCTTGAGATACTTGGTTTGTGATAGAAAAATACCATCTTTCTTTTGTTGAAGTTGTAGACCAAGAAAATATGTGAGCTCACCAAGTAGGGACATTTCAAATTCTTGTTGCATTACCAAAGCAAAGTTTTGACTCATGGCTTCTTCATTGCTACCAAAAATGATATCATCAACATACACAACAAGTATTAGCAATTTATTATTGTCAATCTTTGTATATAGATTGCTATCAGCTGATCCTTTTGAAAAACCTTGTTGATGGAGATATTTGTCAAGACGGTAATACCAGGTCCTTGGAGCTTGTTTTAGACCATAGAGAGCCTTTCTGAGTCTGCATACAAGTTTTGGATCATTTCCAAGAATGAATCTGTCTGGTTTCTCAATATATACTTCTTCTTCTAATTTCCCATTAAGAAAGGCAGATTTTACATCCATTTGGTATACTTTGAATTTCTGAAAACTAGAAAAAGCAAGGAACATTCTTATGGCTTCAATTCTAGCAATAGGTGCAAAAGTTTCTTCAAAATCTATACCTTCTTGTTGAGCATACCCTTTACAAACAAGTATGGCCTTGTTTCTAATAACTTCTCCATTTTCATTCAACTTGTTTTTGAATATCCATTTGGTTCCTATGGTATTCTTATCATGAGTTCTAGGAAGTAATTCCCAAGTATTATTCTTTTCAATCTGCTCAAGCTCTTCATTCATGGCCTTGACCCAACATTCATCTTTGCATGCTTCATTTGCATTTTGAGGTTCAATGGAGGAAAGAAATGCTAGATAGCTTGAAGCTTCTGTAATAGTTCTTCTTATCTGCACACCTGCCTCTTTCTGTCCCAAAATTTGAGTCTCTGGATGATTTTTCTGAACATACCTGGATGGAGTCTTTTCTTCTGCCGTTATCTGTTCTTCTAGTGCTTCATTGGTTTCTTCTTCAGAATTAGTCTGATTTGATGTGGAAGGATAATCCTCATCTTCTCCACAATCTTTGGTTTTTACCTGCTTTGGATTTTTGCATGCTTCATCAACCACAACATCAATACTTTCAATAATTTTCCCAAGTCTTTTATTATAACACTTATATCCTTTACTTCGGGAAGAGTAACCAAGGAGAATGCCTTCATCTGCTCTGGGTTCAAACTTGCCAAGTTTTTCATCAGTCCTTTTGATATAACATTTGCTTCCAAAAACTTTGAAATATTTTACAGTAGGAGTCTTACCATACCAAAGTTCATGTGGAGTTTGAGTGTTGTTTACCCGAACATTTGCTTTGTTGAGAATAGTGACGACAGCGAATGCAGCTTCACCCTAGAAGGTTGTAGGAGTTCCAGACTCATCTAGCATAGCACGAGCCATTTGTTGAACAGTTATGTTCATCCTTTCTACCACTCCATTTTGCTGAGGAGTCCTTGCAGTGGAGAATTGCCTTTTTATTCCATGTTCTTCACAAAAGTCAAAGAATTCATCCGAGGTAAATTCCCCTCCTTGATTAGATCTGAGACATTTGATTTTGTGATCTGATTCATTTTCAACCAGGGCTTTGAAGGCTTTGAAATTTTCAAATGCTTCATCTTTATGCTTTAGAAGCCTTATCCAACACATTCTGGAAAAATCATCAATGAACAATATAAAGTATTCCTCTCCACGAGGTGACTTTTTCCTTGATGGACCACATAAATCAGTATGAACAAGTTCAAGAGGCTTACTAGTTGATCCTTCCTTTTCAGGGAATTGCGACCTGGTTTGCTTACCAAATTGACATGATTTGCATATTGTATTTTCTGGAATGTTGATATCAGGAAGATCATGAACAACCTGGAATTTTCTTGCTTTTCTTATTTGAGAGAAGCTTAGATGCCCCAATCTTCTGTGCCATAGCCAGTGTTCATCATTTTTGCTTAGATAGCATTGTTGTTGTCCTCCCTTGAGTATATATAAGTTGTTTGGATTTCTTATACCTTTGATCACAGTTTCTCTTGTATCAATCTCACGAACAACACATCCATTTGATCGAAATACTACTTCATTTCCTTGATCACACATTTGACTGACACTCAACAGGTTATGCTTTAGACCATCAACATACATAACATTCCCAGCTTTAACTTTTTCTTTTAAAAGAATAGAACCTTTACCTTTTATGACAGCAGGAGTGTCATTTCCAAATGAGACCTTCTTTTCTTTTTCTAGGGCATTATATGACTGAAGTTTTTCTTTATCACCTGTCATGTGTTTCGAGCATCCACTGTCGATGTACCACTGATTTTCTTGTCCTTCTGCATACAGGGCTATACCACATCTTTCTGTTTGTGGTTCTTTCTTTCTCCATATTTTGGGATTTAATGAAGTTTGCTCCTTCTGAGATGTTTGCCGAAATTTACTCCTGCATTCAGATTCTTCGTGACCAAAGTTGTTGCAGATAGGGCATTCTATTTCATTTTCAAGAAGAGAAAAGTTATTGTAGGTCTGTTTCATGATCCCCATCACATTCCTTTGATTTCATGCTTCTCTAGTCATGATGGTCTTGTAAGCAACAAATTGAGCAGCTTTGTGTCTAAAGTTATGACATGAAAAACATTGGCCACTAAAGAAGTTCCTGTGATTATCAAATCTACTGACCTGGTGATTGTAGTTGCTACTGATATTAATTCTTGAAGAAGATTGAGTATGATTTACCTGAGGTTTGTAGCTTCTATTCATCCTTGAAGTAAAATGAGCCCAATTTACCTGGTGATCTGCTTTATGCCTTTGCTGTTGATTGTCAAACTGTTCACTACTCTTTGCTGCATCAAGATAGCTTTTAGTGTTGGTTGATGGTTTCTGTGCTTGGGATTATTCTTCAGTATATCCAAGACCTGCGTTTATCAGAGGAGAACGCTGCACTTTGATAATTTCATTTAAGGTTTTTGATCCTTTAGTAAATCTAAGATTGAGAGCTTTTGTTTTCTCAATATCCTTTCTTAGACCCACAATTTCACATTCTAGTTTTTCATTGTGTTTTTCTCTTTCAGCAAGTTGGAATGTCAGAGTATCTATAATCATATTCTTTTCTTCTAAACAGATTTTGAGTTTAGATATTTCTTCATAAAGGTCATCTTCATCTAAATCATCCAAGAAATCATCATCTTCAAAAGCCATTAGAAGTCTATAGTCATTACTATTTTCATCTTCATCACTATTTGATAAACCATCGCTATCTTCATGAGTATAGTAGCTCTTCTTACTTACAGTTTGTTTTCTATTCCATTTTGTTGATTCCTTACCTTTATCAAGCTTATCTTTATGAGTACATTTGGCAGCATAATGACCGACTCTTCCACAAGCAAAACATTTGAAAGGTAGTTTACCTCTGAATCTCCCGAAACCCCGTTGAAGGTTCTTGACAAAGTTTGCTTCTTCCTCTCCTTCTGAAATATGTCCTGATTCATTGAGTTCTTCTCTTCCTGAAGCTTTGAATGCAGCTTTTTTCATATCTAATGGACCTCCTTTTCTCATTTCGAAAGCAGTTAAGATTCGATGCAGCTGTGTCATAGTAATAGTTTGAAGATCCAGCTTTTCTTCTATGGCAGATACTTTTGATTCAAACTTAGTAGATAAGGATCTTAAAACCTTTTCAACTAAAGTAACTTCTTTTATCTCTTCACCCAAGTTATTCATGCAATTAACAATCTCATCTATACGTAAGAAGTAACTAGCGATACTTTCATCATTGTGCATTTTGAGAGTTTCATATTGAATTCTGAGAGATTGCAGTTTTGCACGTTTTACCTGATTGTCTCCTTCATAGCTTAGAACAATCTTGTCCCATATTTCTTTGGCAGTTTGAGCTGCATAATTTTGACAAATTCTGATTGTGACAGACTCCCCAATAATGTATTCATAGCCTTGGCATTGGTTTCATATTATTTTTTACCTGCCGTATCTGTAGGAATTGCTGATGGAAATGTATATCCTCCTTCCACGATTTCCCAGACATCTGTTCCAAGAGATTGAAGATAGGCTGTGGTTCTTACCTTCCAATAAATGAAGTTGCTCCCATCAAAGATTGGTGGTCTAATGGATCCCTCTCTTTCGTAGTTACTCATGATGATAGATCTTCCTTCAAGCGATCAAGCTTCTTCTGAAGGACCTGCTTTGATACCAATTGTTGGAAATAATACTAAGAGGGTGGGGGGGGGGGGGGTGAATTAGTATTATCAAGTCAATAATATTTCATTTCCATAATCAGATTCATATACGCTACTTCAGTTAATGGAACTTGCGTGTATATGCAACTAGCATATATCCTGCAAACTTATGATTCAGTTAATTTATCATATGTTGATCTTTAATCAGTGCATCAGAACCATATAAATAGTAACCAGGTGCAGTAAAACATAACAGACAATCACACACACATGAACACAAGATATAAGGTGGAAACCCAATGTGGGTGAAAACCTTGCTGCAATTGTCTCTATATTCTTTTTAATAAGAAACTTCTTTTTACAATTTTTGTACTGGTGTAGTCTTATACCAGTATGCAGGGTTCTACCTACAGAAGGCTACAACCTTCTCTAGCTCTCCAGCTTCTCCTGGAAGGGAGTTACAACCCCCTAGCTCTTGTACTAGCTGATATGTTTACTAGTACATAGGTGCTAGCCTACAGAAGGCTACAACCTTCTCTTTTCTTCCAGGGACCACGTTTCATAAATTTTCAGACTGGATCCATCAATAATATCATTCAAACATCAAATACATCTGCATCAATCAATCTACTTTGCACCAACCACAACTGAATCAATCAATCACTTTTCAGAATGCTGTAACCAGAATACAGTAACCAGAAAAAAGTAACTAGAACCCAGAACACTGTAACAACAACGAGAAGTAGCTAAAGAATATTTTATGTGGTATACGCTACTTCAATGTGTCGAACCTGCGTGCATACGTACGTTTCTCAAGGAAAACCTGTGTATAGATCTGCAAATCAATTTTAAGATGTATGCGTTGTTTTGATATGCAAAAGCAGCGTGTATATGCACCTTTTCTAAGATGAACTTGCATATAGATCTATAAATGATGATTTAATCCTTACAACAATTCCAGACTTCAGTTATACCCAGATCATCATATTTATAGTGTACAACATGCGCCATTTATTCAAATAAAAGATCAAAAAACACAAAGATACTTCACTTCAAGCTTTAAGATCTTGACCCATCATTAGATCTTATCCTTCCTCAAGCGCTAAGGTTCATCCTTGATTCAGATCCAGCTGTGCAACATAACCCAATAACCTGTATTCTAGATCTTGCTCTTCATTAGATATTTAATACATGGGTGCATTTGCCTAATGATCTTCTCCTCCTTTTATAGTCTTAGGCCTTACTTAATACCATGGACCAAAATCACTTAGAACCAATACCTTGGACCAAATACCTGGGGTCAATACTTCGGACAGGATACCTTGGACCAATACCATGGATCAAAATACCACAGACCAAAACTAAGTTTTCCAACATGTACGCACCTTTCCTTCTGTGAAAGTGTGTGTGTACTCTATACGTGCCTTTTGGTCTGCGAACCCATGTGTACACGCAGCTTGGTCAATGAGGAACCTGCGTATACCTCTCTTTCTTCATTCTGAGAGTCTGAACTGTGATCTGTCATCTGAGTGAGATGCCATAAAGGAAAACACCTATGTCATAGTGCCAAATCTGTGTCATAATGCCAACACGGGATACTTACCTTGGTCTCGATGACATGTTGCAGTTGTCGAAGATCAGATGTGTTGTGTTGTTTATTTGTTGCATGGTCATTCTTCTTCCTCCTCTGTTGTCTGCTGTCTGGAGCTCTTGGATCATCCTAGTGAAGACCTGTAGTTGATGATTGATACTCTGTGGGATAGGCTGCTACAGGACCTAACCAACCTACCATTCACCCTCGGATTGCTTCCTGTAGGTTTTCGGGGGATCTTGTAGAAAACATAGTCTTCGCCTAAATAGAAGCAATGAAGTGAAAAAAACAATGGAATTGATGGAGAGATGCATGGTAAGGAGTGGAGGAGATGAATATATGTGAGGCAGGGTTCCCTTTGGATCTTCTCTTTGCTCCTTGATTGTCTTTCTCGCCCACCTGCAAATAACAATTATGTCTTTTTTCTCTTTTTTTTTTTTTTGAAAAACACCTAGGCTGCCTCAGAGAGGTTTTCACCCTAGATGTTTTCCCTAGGTGCCTCAAGGAAGGTTTTCACCCAGGGATCTTCTTATTCTTTTTCATTTTTTTTCATCATTGGGCCACCTCACGAGGTTTTCAACCCAAAGATGGGACTCAAGCGCCTCATGGAGGTTACCTAAATCCTTTTTTTTTTTTTTTTTTTTTTTATAATTTTATTTTATTTTATTTTTTTTTTTTTTTTTTTTTTTTTTTGCAGTGACTTTATGAGGGAGTATCTGGAACTTGCTCCACCATCATCACCGTCTTATTGATATTGTCAATGAACTCTTGCTTTGATAAGGGCCTCTTGTACATTTTCAATCAATGTCCATTAACAAACAATGGAATGGCTTCTTCATCTATAGTTCTGATTTGCACTGAACCATTATCATGGTATCTTTCCACCACATAAGGTCCAAGCCATCTTGTCCTTAGCTTGCCCTTGAAGTCTTTATACCTAGAATCATAAAACAATTCCCAATCGCCCTCTTAAAATTGCTTCTCCTTAATATGCCTATCATGCCAGATCTTCCTATGAAGCTGAACTATCTCTGTATGTAGAAGGGCCTGCATTTTGAATTCATCTAAGCCAGTCAAATGGAACAATATTTGTTTTTGTGCATGACTGAGATCCAAATATAGTTGGGCTGCCATCCTCAATGTGTTATATTCAAACTCAATGGACAGCAAAGCCTTTTTCCCATAGACCAGCTCATAGGGTGTAAATCCACTGGTGGTCTTCCATGTTGTATTATAGGCCCAGGTGGCCTCAACTAGTCTCTCTGCCCAATCCTTCCTGTTGCTGCTTACTACCTTGATTAAGATGCTCTCCAGTGCACTGTTGGTCACCTCCAATCTTCCATTAGCTTGTGGATGATAAGGAGTGGAGGTCCTATGCTATATTTTGTGATGGCTGAGTAGTTCTTCAATCATGTTGGAGGTAAACTGGCTGCCTTGGTCTGTGACTAGCTCTCTACGGTACCTAAATTTGTAGAATACATTCTCCCTTGGGAACTCAACCACCTTCTCTTCTGTTGTTGCCTTAATCACCTTGGTTTCAGCCCACTTAGTCAAATAATCAGTGCACACAATAATGTACTATTTTTGCTTTGAAGGAGGGTTGATAGGCCCAATGAATTCCATGCCCCACTTGTCAAATGGCTTGAAAGTCACTTGAGGTTGTAGGGGAAATTCATCTCTTGGAGTAGGCTTTCCCATCCTCTAGCACCGATCACACTGACTAATGTACTTTTTCACATCCTGATCAAGAGTGGGCCAATAATAGCCTGCTTGTAACACTTTGAACGTTGTCCTCTTTGCTACAAAGTGACCTCCACAAGGCCCATCATGATAGGTCAGAAGGATGTCAAAAACTTCCTCTTCCCTTACACACCTTCTCAAGATTTGATATGGGCCAAGTTTGAAGAGATTTCCCCCAATCCAGGTGAAGGGGGCACTTTTCCTGACTATCTTGCTCTTTTATTTGGAGGGCAAGTTTGGTGGGAACTGTGCTGAGACCAAATAGTTTGCTATATCAGCAAACAATGGGAAGAGAACTGAAATAGCAAAAAAATGTTCTTCTGGTAACTGGTCATCAACCATTCCTTCTTCACCTGGAGGCAGATTCATCCTAGATAGAAAGTCTGCAACAAAATTTTCCTTACTAGGCTTATCAACAATAGTTAGATCAAAATGCTGTAATAAAAGCAACCATCTTATAATTCTAGCATTCACATCTAGTTTTTTCCTTAAATATTTGATTGCATCATGATTAGTATGCACAAATGTTTGGTAGCCTGTAATGTAATGCCTAAATTTTGTTAATGAATGTACAACATCAAGGAGTTCCTTTTCAGTCATAGTATAATTTAGCACAGCCTTTGACAGGTTCTTACTGATAAAATAGATGGCATAGGGAAATTTCTCCTCTACCTGACCTAAGGCTGCTCCTATGGATTTTTGTGAGGCATCAACATGAATATGAAAAGGGAGGGCCTAGTTTGGGCCTCAAAGAATTGGTGCAGTGGTTAACTTACCCTTTAAAATGTCTAAGGCCTCTTGATAGCTTTTTGACCATATAAACTCGAAATCTTTGGACAACAACCTAAATAAAGGAGAGGCCAACTTGCTGAAGTCCTTTACGAACCTCCGGTAGTATCCAGCTAACCCCAAGAAACTCCTAACATCCCTTTGCTTTTGAGGAGGTGGGACCCTTTGGATGATTGCTATCTTGTTTGGGTCCACCTGCAGTCCTTGTTGAGATATTGAATGACCTAGCGCGGTCCCTTCAATCATTAAGAATTCACATTTTTCTGGACGAAGAGATAGGTTCATTTCAATGAATTTGTGCAATACTTTGCCTAGGTTAGTCAGGGCTTCTTGAAAATCACAGCCATAAGGTGTAAAATCATCCATATAAATTTCCACCGCATCATGTACTAATTCAGCAAAAATACTCAAAACTACTCTCTGGAAAGTGGCAGGAGCATTACATAGGCCAAAAGGAAGGACCCTATAGGCAAAAATACCCCAAGGATAGGTGAATGTGGTCTTATCCTAGTCTTCTGTGCAGATTTGGATTTGTTTGTACCCATTGAATCTATCTAGGAAAGAAAAAAACTTCTTCCCTGCTGAGCCATCAAGCACTTGGTCAATGAAGGGTAGGGGAAAATGATCCTTCTTTGTGGCTTTGTTCAACTCACTATAATCGACACAAATCCTCCACTTACCATTTTTCTTAAGAACTAACACTAAAGGAGAGACCCACTCATTATTATAGATAGGGTAAATGAATCCTGCATCTAGCAGTTTTTGAGTTCTTCTTTGACTATATCTTTAAGAGTCGGATTCATCTTCCTTTGTGGTTGTCGAACTGGCTTGCAACCTTCTTTGATGTATATGTGGTGAGTACACACTGAGGGGTGTACTCCCTTCATTTCCTTGTAACTCCAAGCGAAGGCTTGTAGGTTTTCTCTCAACATGTTGTATAGATTTTCTTCTTCAAGAGCAAAAAGAGATGGATTAATTATCAAAGTTTTCTCTAGGCCAAATTCTATGGTTTTGACATGGAGTGGGTTGGAATTGGCCAAGAATAAGTCAATTGGATGATTTTTCTAGGTTTCCATTACTTCTTCTTCTAATGGTAACGAACTAGGAGTTGGACTTTGGAGCAGGTGTTCAATTAAGTCATCATCATCTTATTGTCCTCCTCCTATGGTTTCTTCCAAAGAATAAAGTTGGGCTGAATAAATCTCATCTTCTTCCTCCTCCTCCAACCATAAAGGTAAATCATGCTCTAGAGAAGGTTGAGCAACAGGGTATAGGACTAACTGTTTGGACATATGCCCGTTCTTGATAATCATATTCCCAACTCTGCAGCTAATGTAAGCGTCAAATGTGGCCAACCATGGCCTCCCAAGGATGAGAGGGTAACCAGTGAGCTTAGCCTTGGGCTGGAGAACTAGTAAATCTGCAAGGTACTTCCAGGAGTCAATGGAGACCATCACATCCTCCACAATTCCCTCAAGGGTGACTGTGGAACGGTCTACAACTTGCATAACTATTTTGGTCTTCCTCAATGACCCTTGGAGGTTGAGCTTGAGCATGGTGTCCTTGGTCATCACATTAATGGCAGCCCCAAGATCAATCAGAGTGTGTGGGACAATGGTGCCATTGATGTGCACATCTACTACAAGGCTTCTAGGGTCCAAATATTTTGGACATATTACCTACCCCAGCATTAAGTCAGACAGCTGCCCAATGACATTAATGGTAGGGGCATCCCTTTTTATTATTCCTGGATGCTTGAATCATTTCTCCTTAATCAACTTGTTGTAAATGGGAACATCTTTTATTACCTGGAGAATGGGGATCTTTACACATAGATTTTTCAATTCTCGCAGAAGTTCAGTTTCTTCTAGGGTAGGCTAGAGTGGTTGGGCTAATCTCTCAAGAAAGGGTGGATTTACTTTAAGGTTGCTTTCCTCTCTTTCTTCCTCAACCTCCCTATGTGGAGAGGGAGGTTGGTTATCTGGGAGAATTCTCCTAGATCTTAGGTTGATATCCTATATTTCTACAGCATAAGTTGGGTATGATGTATCTCCACTGTATACTTGTTGAGCCTGCATATAGTTCACGTTCGTATTTGGATGGGCAGGCATCTGGGGTTGCTTGGGTGGAGTAGAGTGTAGGAGTTGTGGTTGGGTAGGTGGTGGAGGCAATAGCCTCCACCCTTGGTGTGGGGTATTCCACTGAGGTTGTGGCAGAACATAAGGTTGAAATGACTGGATGGCTAGCTGGGAATGATACTGAGATGCATAGGACCAAGGAGGGGGTGTAGACCAGGAAGGATGAGCAGGGGGTCCCCACAAAGGTATAGTTGTGGTTTGATTGGGGTTGTAATATGCATGGGATGACCCTTGCATACCCTGCTGGTATGGTCTAGGCCCAGGAGGTCTCTTTTGGCTGATGTAACAAAGCTGATCAGTGACCCCTTCAGCTCCTTGATATACAACTTTGAGTTTGGGTAAAGAAGGGAACTTTTCTGTGGAGTGGTTTTCTTCACAGACCAAGCAAATCTCAATGCAGTTAAATGGACATTTGTTCCTAGGATGCCTCCTGGTGCATCTAGGAGAAAAGATGGACAAGGCTCTCTCTGCTTCCTCTTGCTTCCTTTTGATGTTCATGGTGTCTAATTGCAAGGTAAGGGTTTGCAACATCTCACTTTTGAATTCTTCCAGCATATTTCCAATTTCACCCTTGATGGATGAGTTGGAAGATGATGCACTGGCCATAGGTTGACTACCCCTACCATTTTTCCTGGCTACCCTAGAATAATTTCTAAAGACAGTCATGATATCCTCATAAGGTAATTGGTAGATATCTCCTCCTGCTAAAAAATGTAAGGTATCCAGAAAATCTTCCCTTACTCCTCTAAGCAAGACCATCTTTAGTGACTCAGGGTCAAGTGTGCACCTGGCCCTTTGTAACTGAGGTGGAATCTTTCTTCATAGTATTCTAAGGATTCATCCTGGCCCATTTTCATCCTGAAAATCTCTATCCTTTGACCTACAATATTCCCTATATTTGTTGTTAAAATCCTACTACATCTGAGCCCAAGTTGTGATGCTATCTCCAGGTAAACCCATGAACTAGCGCAATGTTGCATCCTTGAGGGTAGATGGAAATAGTTTTAACTTTTTCTCATCATCTATATAGTCATTGGTTCGACATATAACAACAAACTCAAATAGGAAAGTGTCAGGGTCCTCTGTGGTCAAGCCATGGAAATGAGGTAGAGCAGAGGGGCTTATATTCTTCATCTTAGTGTCCCCATTGGTTTCCCTGATGGGGAAGGCACCCTCAATTCTCTCTCTATTTCCTCTGTCATTTTTGTTTTCAGCCATTGGTTCAGTAGGAATGGGTTCCTCTTCTTCTTCTTCCCCTATAGGTTCTTCAAATATGTCAGGTTTCTCACCTAAGGGTTCCTCCAGTTCACAGCCACCGAAGAAGAGAGAAGGTTGGTTGTTGGATGTAGTGGGGGTATTTGGCAAGAATTTTCCTAAATTGTCCCTACTCCTACGAGGCATGAAAGGAAATTTTTTTGGGTTGGTTTTTGGAAGATTTTTTAGCAATAAAGTACTTTGCATAAATGAAATTGCTAATTGAATGAAACTACTGACGGAAAGAAACTACTTGCTAAATTGAAATTCTACTTGCAGAATGGAAATGAAAGCAGATAATGACAAATGAAAGAAAGGAAGTGACTAGATTACTTTTTCAGAAATAAACTAATGGTAGAAAATTGAAGATAAGAAGTAGAAGAAAAGAAAGCAGACTAGAAATAGAAGAAAAGAAAGTAGTACTCACATTCTACTCAGACACCTCCTCGGTAACAGTGCCAAAAAGTGATGAGCGCCAGTATTGTAGCAAGGATGCTGCAACTCCTGGGCTACCAGCTTACTTATCAACCCGGGGTTCGTACAAACTTGGAGGTGACAGTGCTATATGCACAAGTAGAAGTGAAGGTCCTGCCTGTTGTCACTTGTTCATCTAGTGAGAGACCCCAGGGGTTCCAAGCTAGACTTCTATAGAGTTAGAAGAAGCTTGATTCTTTGATGGAAGAAGAACAAATCTATTCTAAGAGAGCTACTCTACTGCAGTAATGAAGAAAACAACATGTAATGCTAAATCACACCATATCCTAATTAACCATTTAAACAGCTATGCTAAACAAAATTGCTAAATCAACACTAACCTAATGTTTCTATCTAAGTTACAGAAGTAAAGAGCATCAAACCAAACTAATGTGTAAGCAAGGAAACTAGACTAAATCTATTTTCACGTTTTTGGTTTTTTTGGCAAAATCAAGCATGCAAGGAGTCAAGCGGAAGAGCAAGCGAAGATCAAAATCAGTGAAAGGAGGATGTAATGAAGCAGCAGTGCATGGGAACCATTGGATCAGTCGGATCAATGAACAGTATAAATGGAAGACGAGTGGCAAAGATCGTATCGCATGGGATTAAGTGAATAGATGGACAAACAAGACTAATGGAAGATAAGCGGCGGAGATATTATCGCATGGGATTAAGTGAATAGATGGACGAACAGGACTAATGGGAGATGAATGGTGGAGATCTTATCGCGGAGTTTAAGTGAATCGATGGACGAATAGGATGAACGAGAGATGAATGGAAGAGATCTTATCGCAGGGGATTAAGTGAATAGATGGACGAACAGGACTGACGGAAGATGAGTGGCGGATATCTTATCACGGAGTTTAAGTGAATGAATGGACGAACAGGATTAAGTCACATGGCGACAGAAGGAAAAAAACACATGGAATGGTGCAACGGTCTTCGGAGATGGTAAGCAGTTTCTCGCGCACCCTCAAAGCTGTAAGTGGAATTCCTAAATTTTGCGCAATTAGCCTAAGGGAGTGACATGTAGCACGAGAAAACCACTTTTCTCGTGTGCTCTCGGGCAGATATCGACTATGCAATAATTCACGCGAGATTGCGTGATAGCTGTTGGATCATGCGAGATTGATCAATGGTGGAGATCGGTCAAGCTAGTTGGCAATCGGGTGACGCGATAGCCGTTGGATCAAGTGAGGCAAATCGACGATGGAGATGTGGAGCACCTAAAGTCAAACATGGAAATGAATAAAGGTGGTAAGTAGTATCTCACATGCCCTAAGGGTTGTAAGCTGTATTTTTAAATTTTATGCGATTAGCCTAAGTGAATGACACGTAGCACTGGAAAACCACTTTTCTCGTGTGCTCTCGGTTGGATATCGGTCATGAAATAATTCACGCGAGATGACGTGATATCCATTAGATCGAGGGTGCGACAGATCGATGGTGGAGATTTGGAGCGCCTAAAGTAGGTGGAAGAATTCACGATAGCCGTTGGATCAAGCTAGACAGATTAACGGTGGAGATATGGAGTGCATAAAAGTGTTGAAATGAATCGTATGATGATTGGTCAGGTTTGTTGTGGATCGGATGGTAAGGAGATCTACGGGTATAATCCGCTTAAGACGTGATTTATTGGCTCGCACTTAAGCATTTCGTGCTGAAGGAAATGAGAATATGAGTGAGATCTATTACAGAAAGAGAGTGATTGAAGATGATAATGATGAAATGAACCAAGTACTGAATCAAGACAACAAACTCCAAAGCTCATGCAATAACTAGAAATCTGAAACACAACCAATCTACTCTACACTGTTGTAATGGAAATGCGGCTACTTAAGCAAATGAATGATTAAATCATGAATCTATGCTAGCATACATGTAAAATAAAGAGGAGCCTTAGCTACGAGGGTTAGGCCCTAACCCAAGAGCTTCAGCCCTCTGAGTTAACTTAGTGCTAGCTCAAAACAAAACTCATTCTTATTATCAAAACGATGGATTACATCAAAAACTGTCACAAGTATTGCAGATTGAAAATAAAAATAAAATTTTACAATCCAAATTCCCAATCCTACTGAGGTCCTAGGCTGCTCTACTTATACGATTGAAGTCTCCAACAACTTCCTTAAAATTAGGGAGGCTCGGCTCCCAAACTCGAGATAAACTGATGCTTTGACTTTCACTTGCTCAGTTGCCTTCTAGTCCTCATGATTTGGTTGTTTTCACTCCGAGATGATGGGGGAATATTTGAATGAAGGGGTAGTAAATGAGGAGGATTTACCTCCTATAATTCCTCTCACTTGCACCATTAGAGTTTTGACCAAGGTCTTTGCCAAAATTCCTTGCTTTTATCCTTTAATCCTACGTTAAATGCACATTAGACCACAAAGAAAAATATCCAACTCTAACTCATCTCATAAACAAAATATAATCAAAAGTATGTAATAAGTTGTGAGAATAGTTGGTTTGACTAAGCTAGGAGGTGAATTAAGGCCCATATAATTACCCAATGATGAGGCTCATCAATACTCCTCATACAATGATAAATATTTTGGAGGATTTTGCACCTAGATTGTCCTAAAGGAGTCTAAAATCACAACCAGTTAGTCTCGATCAATATGCCATGAAAACACAACATAGGAAAAACCATAGTGACTATACCTCCAAAATATGATAAAATTCCTTTCACCCTAGTGTTGTTCCCTTGCAATAATCCATCCTACCATTGTTGATAGTTGCTAGGTCAATTAGAATATGAATAGCATGAATACTGAATTGCAAAAGTAGACACAACATACCTAATATTCTTCCCCTCTTGATCAAGGCCTCTTCATCTTCTTTAAGGAAGGTTAAGTGAGCAAATGAAGAGTTAATCTGACATTTCACCCAAAATTATGGCAAGCCACCATACCCATTTACTTCATCACACCAAACAATAATCAAATTCAATGAGAGTATTTATGCTTCTAAATATTTATATGTACATAATATACCTTCCATAATCATTCAACCATTCATTGAGTAATTAATAACCTAATTTAGTAATTAATTCATCACTTATAATGTGCATACATAGTGGATATATGTGTGGCTAGTGTACACATATCTTGTGCATGTACTAATGATAAACAATCATTGGACTTAATGTGTAGTTAGTGTATGTACACAACATGCATGTAATAATGTAAATCAAGTAAATGCATCACTAGATAATTTTTATTAATAAAATCATAATAATTCATCAATCATTAGTCATCACACTTAAATTATTGCAATTAAATTAAAACAAGTGTTCGAAATATAGTAGGAATAAAGTAAAGAAATAAGAGTAGAAAAAATAATCCCCAACAAGAATTCTCAATGAACTCCAACTCATCTTTCCTCCCTTACCTACTTAAATCTTCCACATCTTATCATTTCATTTGTTGTGATATGCTAGATGACTATATCAACCTAGATTGAGATATAACTCATAGGTAGAAGCCTTTAGCATACTGAACTAACTTCCATAGTAAGTAATAAATAGATGCCATCAAATGTCTAGAATAAAATGGCTTAACACAACCCTCTCATGACTCCAAGTTTCAAAGGATATATAATGAAAAAAACCTCCACCCTTCCTGATAGAACTAGGGTTAACACCCTATCATCAATATACTATGTCAATCTTTTCGTTAGAGTTATGCCATTGAATAGTCAATTTGGCCAATTATGCTTCCTGTAGAAATTGCACTTGCCCATATATCATAACAATGTTTAGAATTTAACAATTAAATCATAAACTAATGCTTAATAACTTATCATTACTCTTTAAATGTACATGGCATTAATGTTACTTCAATGTTACAGTATTTGGTTATTTCTTATAAGTTAACTTACCAAAAATATAAACTTATGGATGATCATATAATTGTTTCCAATCTATTAACATTGTTACAATTTGGCATTTAATATAAACAAATATGTTTATTTTTCCATGTGCATCACACCAATTATCCATTTACAATATAAATCAAACTAGGATATGTGTACCACAACTTCCCTTTTAACTTTTCATGCTTAAAGGAAATCATATGATTGCCATCCTTAATAGCTTGAATAGTAAACCCATATATTAATTTTGCATCTATGTAGGTCCACATGTATTCATAATATAATTATATCAATGTAGTTGTGTCATTGTCAAAAGATAATAAGCAAGAAAATAATAAGATACACCATAATTTAGTTTAGTTGTTGGAAGCTAAAATATGAGACATTACAAATGAGTATAATAAGTAAAACGATTATAAATATTTTATTAAACAAAATTGCAAATGTATCACAAACTACATAATAATACAACTACTTTACAAGACAATCTAATATGCAACATCATTCTGACCCTCCCTAGGGATGTAATAAAGGCTTAAGGGCCTAAGTATAAGTAGCCCAATTCATAATGATAACATTGACTTGGATGGAGACGATCACAAGTATAAGTAGCCCAATTCATATTTATAACATTGACTTGGATGGAGAGGATCACAAGTACAAGTATCCCAATTCATAATGATAACATTGACTTGGATGGAGAGGATCATAAGAAGAGGCCAAAATAGTGGCACAACACCATAGGAGATGTTAGAGCAAGTGAAATGATTAAGGGATTATCATCAAGAGACAAGAAAAAGAAAAATCCTAACATGGCTAAATTTGCTTTGTTAGCCAGTATTTGGATGTTTATGAGCCACAAATTTTCAAGAAGGAAATATGGAAAACTGAATGGGAGAATACCATGGCAATCAAACATGAAAGTCTCATGAAAAAATGGACTTGGGATCTCACAAATTAGCTTCCATCGAAGAAGAAATCCATTGCTTACAGATGGGTGTATAAGATCAAGTACAAAGTAAATGGCATACTTGTAGGTTTTAACCTTATACAAATAAGCATTGCAAATATATTCTTTATAAAAACAAAAAATATACAATGGGAAACACACAAATTTATAGAGATATTTTATCATGGAAACCCAAACCCGAGAACACTAGTAAGCTTTTTTTTCATTATATAATTTGTACAGTATTAACATTAAATATATATCCCCTAGAGTACATGAACCACCAATCCAACCATAGTTCCATAACTGAAACTACAAAACCATGGGTAAAACCACCATGTCGCAAAACCACTTTTAGCAAAATTGTGGGCCAAAAACTGCCAAAATTAGATGAAAAAAACCACCCAATTATTTTTTCCTGAACAACTCCCATAGGACCCCTCTTTGTTCATGGTGCATATAAGTGATGCAAAGAATATAACACATACCCAAAATACCTAATGTATATAAGGTACAATTGGTTTAAAAGGTTCTCATTGCAAGAAGGCATAGGCTACAAGGAGACCTTTGCACTTATAGAAAACATGAGATCTGTCTAGTTAGTTCTATCCATGGCAATGCCATTTGACTAGAAGTTCCATTAGATGGATGTGAAGATGTACTTCCTCAGGGGGGTTGGAGGAAGAAGCTTGCATGTATCAACCACGTGATTTTAGGTTCCAGTGAATGAGCGTCTTGTGTGCAAAATGAATAAATCTTTATATTCCCTGAAGTAGACACACAAAGTCTGGTACATTAAAATTGAAAAGTACTACAATGAACAAAGGTTTCAATAATCCTTTAGTGTTATATTTGTACATCAAAATCATTTTTAATGATATTATTCTACTGGTCATATGTATAGATGACTTCATTGTTACAGGTAGTGAGGAAAATTCTATTAATAGATTGAACCTAATATGAGTATTATTTTAAACATGATTTATCTAGGCCTCCTACATTATTGCCTAAATGCAGAAGTTTGGAAAATATGTAGAAATTTTTTCTCTCACAAACAAGAAATGCCAAAGTTTGTTTGATAGGGTTCACAACGACAAATTGCAAAATCTTGTCTACAAATATGGAGATAGAATTGAAACTTTTATCCAATACTTACTCAAAGGTAGTTAATGAGTTAATTTATAAGAAACTAATGGGGAGCTTAATATACCTTACAACCGCTAGACCTAACTTGACTTGAGCTACATTTTGAGATTTTCCAACAGTGCAACAATGAACTACAACAAGAGGGTGTTGAAATATGTGAAAGAAACATTTGACTTTGCATTTTGTATAGTAAAAGTAAAGACCCTAGACTCTGTCGGCACACAAATGTAGACTAGCCAGTTTTTATGGATGATAGAAAATAATTTTGAATCTCGCACCTTAAAAATTATAAGACACCAATCATTATATTCCACTTCGAGGGGGGATCCTTATTTTACAATGAACACAATGTATATGATAATATTTGATAATCCTAAGACTAGGTCTCCTTAGTGTGTATATATATAGGAGACAAAGGGTACAATTATAATGAAATGGAACAATGAAATATTCTAACTCATTACAATATAATAATAGAAATGTAATAACTTAATATATAGGGATTAATGATGGTTTTAGGGTTAACATGGGGTTTATATAGGGATTAATGATGGTTTTAGGGTTAACATGGGGTTTATATAGGGATTACCATGGCCCTCCCCTTCAAACAAGTATTTTCCTCAACACTTGACTAACTACATGTGTTTTTTATGTACAACTCATCTTCCCATGTCACTTATTCCACTGGTAGGTTCCTCCATTTGATGAGGTACTTAGTAATTTATCAATTACTCAATTACTTAATCCTTGTTTCTAGTATTGTTTATGGTTCTAGTATGATTTTCGGTTTTTAGTAATCTCTGGTAAAATAGTTTGGATTGGGATCTTATCACTGATTACCTTATTTAAGAAAGAAACATGGAGAGTAGATGTAGATGTGAATATGGAGGTAACTCCAATATGTAATCCATACTTCCAACCATTTACAACACCTTATAGGGGCCATAATACCTTGGTTCTAATTTATTGACCTTCTTTTATTTCTTAAAGTACATATGTTTATATGGTTCCAGTCTCATAAATACCCAATCCCCCACTTTAAACTCCCTTTCATTGATAGTCCCTCATATATTTGAATTTGTCAAGATCCACTTTGATGCCTTCATGGGATACAATATTACCCAAATATTCCACTTCTTCAACTCCAAATGCACACTTGGAAGGATTTTCATATAATTGTTTCTCTTCCAATAGTGTTAAGACCATGTTAATAAGTTGTACATGCTCTTCCCAAGATTTGTTGTAGATTAATATGTCATCAAAAATTACTAACACTTTTTTTCTAAGGGTGGGTTTGAAAATAGAATTCATCTATCTTTGAAATTTTCAAGTTACATTAGCAAGTCCAAATGGCATAACCAAAAACTCATAATGACCTTCATGTGCTCTTAAGATGTTTTTTGGAATTCCTTTTTTCCCCATCCTAATTTGATGATATCCAAAACAAAGATCCAACATAATGAAAAATCTATACAATTCATTTAATAATTCATCAATTACATGAATAAGAAACTTATATTTGAGTGGCATTTTTTTAGCTATTTGTAATCTGGATACATATGCCATGAACCACCTTTTTTTATAGTCATCACTACTAGTGAAGAAAAAACACCCTAGCTAGGTTGAATGATACCATCCACTAACATTTCTTCAACCATATGCTCAATCTGACGTTTATGTGCATAAGATGCTTGTAAGTTCTAACGTTAGGTGGCACACTTCTAGGTTGCAAATTAATAGCATGGTCATGCTCTCGAGTAGGTGGAAGACCCTTAAGCATATCTCCAAATACCTTGGAATAATTGTTGATAACATTTTGGAGATCCACTGGAGTAGAGGATATAAATGTTTGAACATATAATAAACACAATTGTATAATTACACCATGGTGTTTGTTTTTAGCAATTTATCCATGCTATTAAAGCTTATCACTTTAAAAGGTTTCCCTTCGATACCTCTAAGCTCAATTTTATTTCCTTTTGAGGAAAATCTCATGAAAAATTCTTGAAAATTAAGTGACATTGTTCCCAATAATTGTAACCATTGGACCCCTATTACAATATCAGTACAACCCATTTGGATTGCAATAATGAGACTATCCAATAAATAATCACTAGTATTTAGAATAATACTCTAAGACTTCCCTGAATAATTTATGGTACCTCCATCTATAATTATTACTTAAAATTCTAGTGTTGGATATACAAAGCAGTTAAGACGTTTTTCCAATTTGTAATTAATGAATTTATGGGTACTACATAATGTTGAAAATACAGAGAGAGGGGTGAATTGGTATTTCACTTACAATTGGTTAATTATAAACAATTTAGATCATGGACAATAAAACAGTAATCAACAAGATATCACAAGAGCAATACACAACAAATTTTTAGGTGGAAACCCTTTCGGGAGAAAAACTACCAAACACTTTAATAATATTTTATGAGTAAAAAAATGCTTCATCTCCAACTAAAAGGTAAGCCCAAACTCTCTAGTACTCTAGAAAATCATTTAAGTTTATCAGGTAACTCCAAGTCGTAAAAGGGTTCTCCTACACCCTAGTTTTACTAACTCCAACTGGAAGGATGCTATAACGCCTAGATTTTATCAGCTGTGACTGATAGGATGCTCTAAAACCCTGCAAGCTCCAACTTAGCCTAGCACCACCTTGCCGCCCTGAAGTGTTTTTAGAATACAACTTGAAGGAGGCTTCACTCTATTGCCTTGCACCACCCAACCGCACTTAAAATATATATATATATATATATATATATATATATATACTATTTTTGGGCTCTCGTACTAGGGATAATGACCCATTTACAAAAGATACTCAATGAAACCCTCTCTACTAATATTCACTTTTGATATTCAATGAAGCAATTTTTTTCAAAAATTCAAGACTGATTCTAACTGATATAACAAAAATTAATGTACCTTATGTGTTCAGCCACTAATGTACTTGAATATGCCATGAATGTACTTACTGCCAAGTGTTGGGACGAGGTCCCCTAGGTTGGTTTTGTTAAAAGATTGTAAGTCTCCACCTTTTGAGGAGTGGAGCATGAAAGTCAATAGGAGTCAAGGGGTTTTAGGAAGGTAAAAACCCCTTACATTTTGGTATTGTTTTGAGATCCGCCCATGGTTTGTGGACCATGGTATTGTAATAGAAAATATTATATAAAAGGGTGTCTTAGCGAGTGTAGGATAAGATGAATGAACAAGATGGGATTTTGATATCTTCTGAGTCTGTACAATATTTCTGTGTTTTTTGGCGAAGGGGAAGGCTCCTGCAACTGAGTGTGTGGAGACCTTGGTAAGTCCGTAGCTGAGTGCGCAGGCCCCTACAACTGTGTGCACAGGGTCTAGAAAGTTTGTATAAGGAAGATTTGAAGTAATAAAGGATATTTGAAGCAATTTTGTGTCTATTTTTGTATACTTGTGTATTTTTTGTATTTACGCACTTGAATGATAGCTCTCTGTATTTTCGAATTTACTGCTCTGCGAACATCTGGATCCATTATTATATGTGATTTTATGCATTATTAGACATTTACACGAAGTTTATAGCTCTCTTTAACTGAAAATCACTTTAAGTTCATGAATAAAGGTTCACAAATGTCAGATCGTACATAAACTGAATAAAATTCCTTAACCTCACATCACATAGCCTTATGGATGCAGAATCCTAGTTCTAGCATCCCTCAATACTGCCTTGGGTGAGACTATAGCTTGTGCTACATGGGTTGTTGCCGAAAGGGATGATAGTGTAGGGTTTTTTTGGTTAGCATAGCTAAATCTGAACTTGGGTCCAAGCCCCCTCAAGCCAACAAATGGTTTTGTTGTTGGGACTAGGATCTATCTAAGGGATGTGTGATGTGGCATAAGTGGATACCAACTAAGAAGGAAATCGAGAAGTGGATAGATCGGAAGTTGCATGAGTTTGCAGGCCAGGAGAATAGGAATCCGCGTTTGTCAAAAGAAAAGTGGTTACAAAGGTATCTCTGCACAGAAGTGCACAAAGTTTTCTTTTCAACGTTCCTGTGTGAATTACACGAGTGGCTATCCAAATTCGCAGATAACGAACCTAATTGGAAGCACAATGATCCTATTGTGTGGACTCCAAAATGAGTCAAATGTCTTGAAAGATTTGATTATAAGGTTATGAGGGTCGTTGTGTTAAGAAATTTACTGCATAACATAAATAATTACTAAGAGGAATAAATATAAAAATAACCAGCAACAACCATAAACACATAAACACAAAAGTTTATCCGAGAAAACCCCAAATCTGGGGAAAAACCCAACCTAATAAGATCTCATTAGCATTGGCCAAAACCCTGGCCAATCTGACCAAGTGAGCCTTCACCACTCACCTCCAGGTCTTGCATTACAATGAAGTCCTTCCAGCCTTTTATAAGATCCATTACATATAATACCACGGGCAAAATACTATGGGTGCACAATACCATGTGCCCCAAAACCATCACTGTTTAACCTGGTCAACTTTGACTCTATCCTGAGTCAAGTTTACCTAACAATTCCCCCCTTAAACTTGACTTGGGGTTCCTTGACTAACTCCAGCCAAACCTGCTAAGTGAGACAATCCCGCTCACTCTAGCTCTTACCCCCCTCAAAGTTTTTACCCGGGGTATTGTTAACCCGACATCCCCCCTATCACCTAGGTCTAACCCAAACTTTACCGGTGATCACCAAGGGGTACACATGCCTTACCAGGTCTTACAGTAGTATGCCCATTTACATGTAATAATTTTGACTTCATTAATTTTTTTTATTTTTTTTATTGTTGCTGCGATTTTGATCCGTCCTCTCTCAATTTGATTTTCTCAGAAACTTCTATCAAACGGCTCCAACTATGAGCCCGACGAGAACCTCGTAGATTCCAGCACCAGTGGCCTCACGTAGCAGAAAGCAAACAATTTTCGAAGCCGCATGAACCCCGAACAATTCGTCAGCATGTTCCAAACCGGTAAATATCGCAAATGCACTGCGATCCCTGGCAGTTACGACACTATCTTCTGCACATTCTCCTCGAGGTTCTTCCACGTACGATTGTTCCACCATTATTTTCAGACCCTAAATCTAGGGCACTCATTTGGACTACACCTTGCTATCCCTTCCATCAAATGAGCTCCGATACCAGTTGTTAAGAAATTTACTTCATAACATAAATAATTACTAAGAGGAGTAAATATAAAAATAACCAGCAACAACCATAAACACATAAACACAAAAGTTTATCCGGGAAAACCCCAAATCCGGGGAAAAACCCAACCTAATAAGATCTCATTAGCATTGGCCAAAACCCTGGCCAATCTGACCAAGTGAGCCTTCACCACTCACCTCCAGGTCTTGCATTACAATGAAGTCCTTCCAGCCTTTTATAAGCTCCATTACATATAATACCACGGGAAAAATATTATGGGTGCACAATACCATGTGCCCCAAAACCATCACTGTTTAACCTGGTCAACTTTGACTCTATCCTGAATCAAGTTTACCTAACAATTCCCCCCTTAAACTTGACTTGGGGTTCCTTGACTAACTCCAGCCAAACCTGCTAAGTGAGATAATCCCGCTCACTCTAGCTCTTACCCCCCTCAGAGTTTTTACCTGGGGTATTGTTAACCCGACACCCCCCTATCACCTAGGTCTAACCCAGACTTTACCAGTGATCACCAAGGGGTACACATGCCTTACCAGGTCTTACAGTAATATGCCCATTTACATGCAATAATTTTGACTTCATACCAATGGAGATATTTTTCCATCCTTATATACCCATGATCCTCCCCACTTCTAGTCAATGTGGGACTTTGGTCGTATACCCAACATGTTGATCACTGGATTGATAATATTTTGGGTGGTTTTATCACTGAATTTGCAATAGATACATCAGTGTCTTATAATGAAGATAAACGACGATTCTTCAAGGGTCCGAGAGGTAAGTACCTGAAATCACTAAAAACCTGGATTAAAATGCTTTTTTGTGAAAGGGGGATTATGCATTTACCTTAATGTTTAAGAGGGGTCCAACTTGATCTATGCAAAGTGGAAAGTGATTCAGAGTAGGTCTGGAAAAATTTGTTGGATGTGAATACAGTCTCTTATTGGGAGGGTCTGAAAGTGAATAAGAACAAAGTAGCCCTAGTATACCTAGAGGTGTGGCGCAAATAGCAGGTCAAGGTACTTCCAGAATTCAACATCCAACCACTCCACCTCCACCTTCACCTCCGCCTCATACACCTACACCTCCACCTCCACCTCCACCTTCATTATTCAGTATGGAAAATACAGTGAAAATGCCTCTATTCAAGGGTTAGGGATTCAAGGGTCCCAAACAATTTTGGTTCATCGCAGAGGCTTTGTGGAAAGCGTAGAAGATCAACGAAGATTATATGAAGAAAACACAACTAGTTACAACACTACAAGACAAAGTGTTTACCTAGTACATCAGATACAACACAACTCATCTGACTGCTTCATTGGCTAACACAAAGAATGCTTTGAATGAGAAATTTATGAAGTCGAAGTCAAAAGCTCAGTGTGTGACCGAGATCAAGGAGATCAAGCAGAGGGTTAATGAGTCTACGTGGGATATATATCAGCAACTAAAGTGCTTACTGAGTCAAGCTAACCTTCAGATTTCATATGAACAACATAGGGACTGGTATATAGCTTTGTTATTACCTCACTTAAGATTTTCGTTATCTCAGCAGAAGATTGGGTCTCAAGTCGAAGCGTTGGAAATCGTGATGAAGCTAGAAACCTCGCCTATCTAGGATACGAATGTAAGAGTTCAGCATACCCAGGCGTAGCTATCAAGCCTGCATATGGAGTTGCAGGATATGAAGAAAGGAAAGGAGGTTAAGTCAAAGACACATTCTGAAGTTTGGTGCACAAAATTCAAGGTTGAAGGTCATCATAAGGATCAATGCCCTATATTCCAGGATTATATAGTTGCGGGAGGTCCTAACCTACTAAATCCTGAGTCTTCTGATGGATCAAGCACTGGTGCAAGTACCTAGTGTAGCATCTGCCAAGTATTAAGACAACATTCAACAAATAATTATTCCCTATTAAAAAAATTTATACAGTCTCCAAAGAAACTCTTTTGTAACTTTTGTAAATCAGTTGGTCATGATGAGAGGAATTGTCGAAGCTATGAACTAATGATGGACATAACTCCGTTGTATAGAATGGAGGTTGAAAACCACGCATAGAACAAACAAGGCTCACCTACATCTTATGGAGGATTCCAAGGACGGGGAAGAGGACGAGGAGGAGGAACTAGAAGAGGTCGGGGCCAGATTATTTGTTACAACTGCGGAGAACCAAGACACTTTGTGTGCGACTATCAGAACCCAACGCACCCTTCATGTCAGTACTATCATCAATTTGATCATGTTATAGAATATTTCCCGATATTAATAGCGAATATACAAGAGAAGAAGAACCAACACCCGATGCAGAATATTCAAATGATGAGATTTAGCCGTGCGAAGATGATCCCAGAGTCAACATAGTCACGCGAAGCGGTGTAGCCACTGCTGAAGACAAGGTCGAAGGAAAACAACTAGAATTGGATTCATGGTTCTGAAAATCCAGTGAGAAATTGTCAGGTTTGATTTACATAAAGAAAAGGAGACGTTCATGGAGGCAAGAAAGAGTTTTATGGGTCTTGGTGCTTCTACATCTCAAAATGAGATGTCGATAGTCTCATGAAAGGAGAAACCTAAAGATACTACTGTAACACAAGATTCAGATCCCACAGTGCTAAAATCGTTTCTGCAGACCTGCATGAAGTTATTACGGGATCAAAATGTAGTAGAAGGATTGAAGAACTGATAGATAACTATGTCAACAAGGATAAGCCATCACCAGGAAAGCGCGCAGTCAATAAGGTGAACCAAAGAAAGAAGAGAATTGGTAGGGAGATGCGACTGACTACGCACATTGGTGATTTCGAAATGGATCAAGTAATCCTAGACTTGGGCTTCGATGCTAATGTATTGCAGAAGCAGACTTGGGAAAGCCTAAGTTACAGTGGTCGCCAATTCAGCTGCGAATGGCGAACCAGTAAAAGATAATTCCAATGGGGTGCCTACATGGAGTAATTGTAGATATTGAAGGAGCAAGAGAAGTGGTTCATTTTGAAGTTATTGAGATCGTCGATGATAGTAATCCATACCTAGTGCTGCTCGGGATTGATTGAGCCTTTGACATGAATGCAATCATTAACTTAAAGAAGTGAAGCATGGTATTTTAAAATAATGAACTTCGAGTAATCGTCCCGTTGGATCCAACTGAAGGTGCATGATATACAAAACCGAACTGTGATTATTATGAAGATGACAAAATTGAGCACATATATTAGCTAATTGCACGAAATGAAGACTAGATCAATCCCACTGTAGATGGAAGGATCGACTGGGAGAAGGGCAGTTCCTGCCAATCAAATTCAGACGAAGAGTTAGAAAACTGGCAAAATCGGTTGCATGAGGTTTCTACGCTGAGATGTAATCGGCTTACAAAGGTGCTACACTTTGTATCTACTGAGGTACGTAAGTTACCCTATTATGGTGGCTTGAGTGATGTCAATATATTTCTTGAACAATTTGAAAGGGATGTACGAGAGGAACATCGGTTCGAGGCCTTAGATCTAGCATTAAGAGCTATGCCTACAAGATAGTGGCTACGCATAGGGATAATTTTACTGATTGGAAGGAATATCATAGAATGATGCGATTAAGATTTGGCTACGTGAACACCTGATTCACTGAAAAATATATTGGGAAAGATGATCGGCGTGAACATCTGGCGCAATGGACTAAGGTGTGGTGTGAGATACCTCAGCCTGAGTGGGTGCATGCCTTTATTCATACCTTGGATGTTATCCCAAAGAACTGGTATTTAGAGACCGAGTTGCGACACAGGATTGTTGATTGGGATGAGATGAAAGAAAGTTTCTTGCTGACGTTCAGTTTTGAAGATGGGTTCGAATGCATTAATGAAGTGCTTCAAGAAATTAAAGCAACAATATTCTGAACACCCATCAAACCTATCACATGGGTACAACCTGACTGGAGTACGTAGCCACAACATGCTTTAGAATGTGATAATGTTAAAACAAAAGAAGTTGATGAGGATCCACATAATATTAATATCCCTAAATCAGAGGGACAACGTGAAGTTGGTGGACCTAATGCAGAGATCCCTAATATTTCACAACCGATTCACACAAAACAGGTAAACATTGGTTCAGAAGAAGAACCAAAATTTGTGAACATTGGCGATTATTGGGATGAATATACTGTGGATAAGGTAGTTGAATAAGGTAGTTGAATTATTACATGAATATCAAGATTTATTTCCAACTAAGTCCTTTGACTTGAAAGGGATAGTAGGATATTTGGGGATGATTAAGATAAAGTTAAAACCTGATGCGAAGCCAGTTAAGCAGCGCCCATATCGATTGAATCCTAAATACAAGGAAAAGGTACAAGAAGAACTCAATAAAATGTTTGCGGCCGAAATAATTGAGTCTGTAAAATAATCTAAATGGGTCAGTCCTATGGTGGTCCAAGAGAAGAAAACAAAGGGTGATATTAGGATCTACGTATATTTGTGTAAGTTGAACGATGCATGTGTACATGATCCATTCCCTACACTATGTACAGATGAAGTTCTCGAGAATGTTGGCAGACAAGAACCCTATTCATTTATAGATGAATTCTTGGGGTACCACCAAATTAATATTATGTTGGAGGATAGAAGTAAGACTACCTTCGCTATAGAATGGGGGTCGTTCCAATATACATTCATGCCTTTCAGACTCAAAAATGCTCCTGCGATTTTCTCAAAGGTGGTTGTCGCAACATTCAAGGAATTCATTCATAAGTTTTTGAAAGTATACTTTGATTATTGGACAATGTTTAGGCTACTCAAAAAACATGTCTCTAGTTCACGCCTAATGTTGGATACATGTAGGCAGTATCATATCTCCTTGAATTTGGAGAAATGCATTTTTTGTGTACCTTACAGAATATTGTTAGGCCATGTTGTCTGTAAGCAGCGATTGGTGGTAGACCCTGTTAAGATCATCATAATTATCAATCTAGAGCCCCCTAGTAACGTAAAGTAGCTACGTGTGACATTGGGTCATACTAGGTACTATAGGAAGTTTATTAAGGCATACGCACAGATCATTGTGCCCATGGAGAAGATGTTAAAAATTCATGCTATGTTTTGTTGGGAAGATGATTGTCAGCAGAGCTTGGATACTCTGAAGGAGAAGATAATTACGGCGCCAAACCTAGTATTCCCGGATTGGAAGAAGGAATTTCATGTGCATGTGGATGCGTCATGTATAGTGTTTGGAACCATCTTAACACACCCAGGGGTAGGAGATATCGATCACTCGATTGTCGTCGCCAATTGGAAACTATCTAAGGATGACAATAAATACTCAACCATAGAGAGTGAAGGATTGGCCATGGTTTATGCTCTACAGAAGTTCATGCATTACCTACTAGGTGCGCACTTTAAGATGTACACAAACCATTCTGCTTTGAAGTACCTGGTTAATAATCCTATGTTGGGGGGGGGGGGGGGAATCTGTAGATGGTTGCTACTTTTCGAATAATATGATTTTGAAGTAATAGAAAAGCCCGTGATCCGGATTTAAACAGGAACGCAATAGATTACAGAGATAACCATAAATACAGAGATGTGATAACCATAAATACAGATATGCAGCGGAAATAATACTTCATTTCATTAATGGAAAATACTGAAATATGCTTACAACCAGAAATGGAAATAAACCAGCTAGGGCGATGGTAGCTTATCTCTGAGAAGAGATGTGATGGCTACATGCCTCTGAACTGTTCCGAACTGTGTTACAATGAAGCTCGAAGGCCTATTTATTGTTGAGAAACAATGGAAAACCCTTCACATCCCGAAACCTAACCCTAGAAGATGAAACGCCAAATTGTGGGCCCCGTTTGGGTAAATTGGTACATCAATTTCCCGGGGTCGTAACTTTGGCATACGATCTTTGTTTGACGCGCACGATAGCTCGTTAGAAAGATCTATCCGAGTACTACCACTTTGGGAGGCAACATCAGTCCATGGACCCATGTTGCCCCAGAATCCCAAAAAAACGTCGTTTAGGGCCTCAAAACGGCTCCAGAAGTTCAGGACCCGAAAAACTGCTAAAAATAGTAAACTGTGCTACAATTTAGGAAACTAAAAAGACTGAAAGAGACAGTTGTGGGGGTCCAAATGGGATAGGTGGGTGGCCACCAACATCCACCTGGATCATTCCTCCCCCCTTAGGAAGCAATGGTCCCCATTGCGTTGAGTTCCTCCCTGAGATGAGGAAGCTTTTGCTGAGCTGGGTCTCTGGTGAGCTGTTCTGCAATCTCTGCTGTGACCAGAAATGGTGGGAAGCATGGTCGACGATGGTCCATATTGAACACTTGGTGCAGGCAAAAGAATGGAGGAATGATGTGCTCCAAAGCAATTTTCCCCACAGCCTTGGTACTGCTGTAAGGACCATGTCGGAGTGGTCTGAGCTTCTGATGGGTGCTGGTAAGGCGTTCTCTCTGTAGATGCAACCAGACTTTGTCGCCCACCTGAAACTTATGTGGTACCCCTGTGGGTGAGGAGAAGTTGTTCCTGTGTTCTGTCATGACCGTATCCCTTTGCTGCTGCTGCTGCGTGGAGGAACCCTTTGCAGGGGTCATGGATGTAGCAACGATCTTCCCCTTACTTTGGGAGTGAACCAGACAAATGAATTTCCTGGTCTGTGATATGAGCTTGCTGCCTTTCTTGGTAGTAATCAAAGATGTGGCGGTAGGTGGGGCTACCTCCGGTATCCTGTATAATGAATTATTCAAAGAAATAATGACATCACGAGGCCTGGACTCATACACAGCATGTCGCCTCCACAAGTATGGTTGGCCTAATAATACATCACAAACATCCAGAGGTGTAACATCACACAATACCTTGTCTGTGAAGGGTTTGATGCTGTAGGGAAGGCGGCACTGCTGGCGAACTTTCAGATCTCGTCCTTCATGAAGCCACCCGATACTGTACGGCTGTGGGTGTGGTGTAGTCGGTAGGCCCAACCGCTTCACGACCTCTGCTGAAACGAGGTTCTTTTGGCTGCCATTGTCGACAATGAATTCTAGCGGCGAACCCTTCACCCACATCTGTGAGTGGAAAAGACGCTCCCCTTCCTCTGGATTTTCGGGCTCATCTTTCTGGATCTTGGCAGTGGCAACAGTGGCGCTAGGATCCGCATCAATGATCTGCTTCCCTTTGCCATTCCCCTTGTCAAGTTCTGGCTCAGGGTCAGAACATGCATCTGATTCGGAAGCCTTCAACTCGGCCACCAGTGACTGCTTGGTCCGACACTCACTTGTGTTATGAGTGGGACTCTTGTGGAACTCACACCACTTTCCTGTGTCCTTCTTTGGCTTCGTGGTGTTGTTCTTTTCTTGCGGCTTTAACGGGTTGTCTTGGGTCACCCCGCCTTGGCTTTGTCCTTTGGGCTTCGGATTTGCAGATCCAAAGTCTCGCTTCTTCTGTTTGAACTTTTGCTCGATTTTGACAGCGTATCGGTATGCTGTGCCGAGTGAGGGGATGTTCAAGAACCCCATCTCTTCCTGGATGTATTTGTGTAGGCAGCCGCGGTATTTGAGTACCAGATGCAGCTCAGAATCTTTGATACCCAACTGTGTGCGAAGGGTATGAAAAATGTTTGTGAACTCCGGCACACCTTGGTCTCGTCCCTGCCGCAGTGTGGTCCATTTGATGTATTTGTCCTCATAGCTTCCGAAAGGGTAGTATTGCTCCTTGATGGCATCCCGGAAGTCATTCCAAGTGGGTGCGGCTGAAAATAGTGAGCCTGTACTTTCATCCTTCTGCTCGCAGTAGGTTTCCCACCAGTCCTTGACGTGGGGGGCTGCTTTGAGAAGAGCGAAAACAATTTTTTCCCGACTTGAAAATTCATGAACAGAAAAATACCCATCTAGTAGATTTAACCATTTATCTACGGCATCTGCGTCTATTTGACCCTCGAAGATGGGGATTTCAAAATTAACTTGTACCTTAAACGATGTGGCGTTTCCAGAGTAGCTGTTGGAAGTCAATGCGTCGCCTCTGGGTAGCCGCTGAAGGATCTGTGTAAAGCTATCCATCATCGCGTTCCTTTGCCGCTCGAGGGCTTCTTCGAGCAAGATTCTGATAGGATCTCCTGCTCCCTCGTCTTTCTTCTCATCCGCCATGGGAGGCCGTCGGGATTTGCGAGGCTGGTCTTGCAAAGGTTCGACCAGTTCAAGCCCTAACTCCTTATATCCCGACCTCGTTGGGGACATGCAAAGAAAAACAGAGAAAAAGCAGACCGCTCTGATACCACTGATCCGGATTTAAACAGGAACGCAATAGATTACAGAGATAACCATAAATACAGAGATGCGATAACCATAAATACAGATATGCAGCGGAAATAATACCTCATTTCATTAATGGAAAATACTGAAATATGCTTACAACCAGAAATGGAAATAAACCAGCTAGGGCGATGGTAGCTTATCTCTGAGAAGAGATGTGAT
The DNA here is from genome assembly GCA_031772625.1 of Pinus tabuliformis. Classification (NCBI taxonomy): domain Eukaryota; kingdom Viridiplantae; phylum Streptophyta; class Pinopsida; order Pinales; family Pinaceae; genus Pinus; species Pinus tabuliformis. Next base: position 375,831,599 of record CM062804.1, read on the forward strand.
GGCTACATGCCTCTGAACTGTTCCAAACTGTGTTACAATGAGGCTCGAAGGCCTATTTATTGTTGAGAAACAATGGAAAACCCTTCACATCCCGAAACCTAACCCTAGAAGATGAAACGCCAAATTGTGGGCCCCGTTTGGGTAAATTGGTACATCAATTTCCCGGGGTCGTAACTTTGGCATACGATCTCCGTTTGACGCGCACGATAGCTCGTTAGAAAGATCTATCCGAGTACTACCACTTTGGGAGCCCAGAATCCCAAAAAAACGTCGTTTAGGGCCTCAAAACGGCTCTGGAAGTTTAGGACATGAAAAACTGCTAAAAATAGTAAATTGTGCTACAATTTAGGAAACTAAAAAGACTGAAAGAGACAGTTGTGGGGGTCAAAATGGGATAGGTGGGTGGCCACCAACATCCACCTGGATCAGCTCGAGAGATTTAATGATGGACCGAACCACCTTTCTCGGATCGAAAATGGCGAAGAGACTACAAATATTGAGGAAGGATTACCTGACGCGTAGCTCTTTGCTATCAAGGTTGTAGATGAGCATTTTGCAGACATTATTCAGTTTTTATCTACTGGCGTAGCTCTTGAAGGTTATACGACGCAGCAGAAGAAGGAATTAGTTGTCAGGGCTACATATTTTTCTGTGATTGCAGGACAATTATATAAGATGGGGTCGGATGAATTTCTATGTCAATATGTGCCTGAATATGAAAGAAACGTCATTCTAGCTGAAGAACATGGTCGTGTCGCTATAGGACACTATGCAGGCAAGGAAACTGCACAAAAGATACTATGAGTAGGGTTATGGTGGTCATCGGTACATAAAGATTCCAAGGAATATTGCATTACGTGCGATGTGTGTCAAAGGACCGAGAGACCATCATGAAGGGATGAACTTCCATTAAATCCATAGGTCACGTTACAAGCATTTGATAAATGGGCAATTGACTTTGTTGGACCTATTCAACCATTGGGAAAGAAGACAGAAGCACATTATATTATCACTACGACAGAGTACTTAACCAGGCGGGCCGAGGCAAATCCTGTGAAGGATTGCAATGCAGCCACTGTTGCGAAGTTCATATTCGAGTTTATTCTATCAAGGTTTGGATGCCCGAATATTTTGATGAGTGATAGAGGGTCACACTTCCTAAATGAGACAATTTTAGCTTTAACAGAAGAGTTCTATATGTACCATAATAAGAGTACGCCATATTACCCCCAGGCGAATGGCACTGTCGAAGCTTTCAACAAGATCTTGGAGAATTCCCTCACAAAGATCTTTAATATTAATAGTAATGATTGGGATGTGCACATACCAGCGATTCTATGAGCCTACAGGACTACCTGTAATAAATTGACTAGGAAAACACCCTTTTGAATGGTTTACAGACAAGAAGCAATTATGTCGATGGAATCCATAGTGCCCATCCTAAGGATCACCACAGTAACCAAGATGGCAGATCGTGACATCATGGAGGAACGCCTAGAGCGGCTACTAGCCTTAGAGGAAGGTCACTTTTTGGCTGGATTTCATCAGCAGGTACATAAATCTAGAGAAAAGGCATGGCACAATCATCACATTAAGCAGTGCACATTCAAAAATGATGATTTGGTCCTAATGTATGACAACAAGTTTACCAAATTTCCGGGGAAGTTTCAGATGCACTGGCTCAAATCGTATGTAATTAAGGACATTTTGGATGGTGGCGCAATTCATCTCGCGAAGCTGAATGGGGAATTTTTTTTTGGTAGGAAGGTTGAAGGTTTATAGGGATGATCCCTCCCCTGAGCAATGACTACATGACAGTAGGAAAGTCTTAGTACTTTTGGTAGTTGTACGAAAGAGTAGGACTATAAACTACTTTGCCAAGGAAAAAAATTATCAAAGAAGGAAGGTTGTGTGATGTTTTGACAAATGGTGCAGGTGGAAACTGTGATGAGATAGCTACGCCACAAGGAGGATTACCACATGACCTGCCTAGAAAGTGACCATTGGAACAACTACAGTTAATTTGACAGTGATTTTTTCGTTAAAAGGAGTGGGGGAAATGCATTTAAGGTGCAAATCTAGGAAAATTTTCCATCAAAGTCACATTTATGAGGAATATTTATGCGACAACGGACAGTTTGAATTCGAATCGAGTTATAAATATCACACCCCACTCCACACTTGGACACTTTTATTATTAAGAAATTGCTATGTGTTGTTGCGCTTAAACAACCGAGTGTGTTGTTGCATGTCTGGTTACCTGAGTTCGGCAGAAGTTGAGCAATAATTATTGAAGAGAGGGTTATGAAACACTGCCAGCCCTTGCTATAGCACCCAAGTCATCGAGGCCAAAGCCTACTACCTCCACAGCAGGAGAGAAAAAGCAAAAAAAGCCACAGCAGCCCCGGTTCGGCAATCACCGCGAAAGATCCCAACTAAGCAAAGGAAGAAGAGTAGAATGGATAAAAATGAGCCTATGGAACCTCAAGACTTGGATGACGAAGAGATTAATGTGGGGATTGAGGATATCAGCGCAGAAGGCATGGAGTCAATTTCTCAGCTACCGCTGTATATACCACCATGGAAGCCGACCGCCAAAGTAACTAAGGACCCAAAATCTGTAAAATTAAAAGTATTCACGTCGTTGCTACTGGAGGAAGTACCTATTGAGGGAAACTTGTTGGCCCTGGTACCATATTTGAAGATGGCAGATTGGAATTTGGGTGACCATGAAAAATTTCCACAGCTGGAATCCAGCAAGTACTTGAAGACAATCTACTATAAGGAGGTGGGTGTTACAAGACTTGAACTAATGAAGCGCATGGATGGTATTGAGTGGGAAGGGTTGCTCAATATGATGTATGTCCTGCATTTTATCACAACATTATTAATACTATTTGTGTGTGACGGTTGTTGGCATTGGTCCATGATGGTTGTCTCTGGCTGGGAGGGCCCATCCTAATTGATGACATGCTGACATGAAGAATTACAGCACTGTCATATCAGGGCACGAACCCTGCAGATGCTTTTGTGGGGAAGTCACAGGAGAAAAATCTCACAGGTCAAATGAAGAGCGACTTCGGGTTGATCAAGAAGTCACGAGGATATGCCAACAGTTCCATCTCTGATGAATCTATGTGGTTTGCTGCACAGATCTTAGCAGGAAAAATCATGAGAAAATGTTGATTTGATGAAGTGTTAGCACCAGTGGTATCCTTGGTTGCATAGTGCAGCAAGGGGGTCCAATTCAATTGGGCAAAATACTTATGCCAAGACTTCTTGGATGACTATGGTGAAGCGCAAGAGGTAGGAAAAGCATTCCACTACGCGTGGCTGCTATTGTTAATAGCTTGGAGGATGCGAGAGGATTTTGAGTTCCCCACGATATATCTAGAGTTGTGTGAGGCTGCTAAATTTGCCTTGCTGTGGGCAACAAAGGACCCTGCCCATACCATTGAAAATAAGATGTTCCGGGTAATGTTTGAAATGGAATTGCAAATGGTGATTAACCAGAAGCCATGGTTGTCAGCAAGTATGTTCACAGAATATCAGCACATTATATTTTAAGGCCGATTTCCACCATGTATACATCCACGCGAGGCACAATTTGACAAAGAAATGGACGGCTTTGTCGTTTCTGGTCACCAAAGACAATATCACACAAATAGTCCTTTAGTGGCCGAACGATTGGCTCCTTCCAATAGATATTGTAGAAGGTATAACAAGGACTAGTCAAGAAGGCACAATAGGCACTATTAAAGAGGCGCATAAGGAAAATAAGACGGTGACCATCGACCTAGAAATGAATACTGTGCAGGAACAAGAGCGTGAGCAAGATGAAGAGAAACATACAAAATAACTTGATTAGGGTACCGAAGACCCCTATGTAGACCCAAAGGACGTTGATTCTCCCTTTATTGTCAAGCGGTGACAAAATTCAAGTATGGGAGGCGCACGTAAGAAGCACAAATCCGATAAGTCTGTCGGCACAGAGGCCATGGTCCTCACTAAGGGGACCTTGATGAAATTGAAGATACCGTCAAGTCCGCCATAGAAGATATCTTGGGGCCACATTGAAGAACAATACCACTCCGTTCCGACAAAGGTCTAGGTGGGCCTCAAAGAGTTGTAGGTTCAGGTGAGCCAGGTTGAAGCGAGTGTGCTTCAAGTGATCCGGTGTCAGGCGAGCGAGAAACCAATGACATTGGGCTGTGTGAATTCGGTAATCACTTCGAAGCTCTATGTTGTACCCCTTCCTGATGGATCCTTACACTTGAATGATGCCACAAAAAGGGAGAGAACCCAACCACCTAAGAACATGAGAATTAACCTCACAGCACTCCCCCTATCCACATTGCATGAGCTACACCAGGGTGTAGCATATGAGCTTAAGGTGCGAGAGCAACGGGCTCTCATGGTGATCAAGGATGCGCAGATCACCAGTTAACAAATTTGTGATGAAAAGCACAAAGCTCTCCAGGATCATGATGAGGTAGTTACAAGAAGGGTACAACTGGAGCAGGCCATTTCTCGAGTATGCAGTGAGCTCCCCAAGCCCTAGATTTAGTATGAGGCCGCTTCTGAAGAAAAATTACAGTAGCTGGCAGAGGCATTTAGAGAATTAAAGGTGCAGGTGGATAAAGTTTGCTTCGATCTGTAACTGGAAATTATTGAGCTTCAATTGAAGTTGTAGCCCACAACAACACCGGAGATGTGAGATAAGTCTGAAGCTTCCATCAAAACAGATAGGGAAAAGCTCAATGCTGTAGTCAGGGATTGTAGCCAGTTGTTCAAAGAGACTCTAGAACTATGGGCCTCGATGCAAGAGGATCCACAGGTGAAAAAGATCGAAGTATCCATCTAGGATAAGAAGCTGCAATATGATGAGATAAACGCAACGACGCACACATTAGCCCTTGTGCAATGGTTCACCCGGTTGAAAGAGGGCACATCCTTGCAAGGACAAAACGAGGAACTTCGGAAGAAGATGTAGATTATCACTGCATGGATGTAGTCGTAGGAAGAATAAGCAAGGAAACCCTCACAGACTGTGGAAGGCATGCTCAAGGGTATGCAACAAACACAACGAACAATTGGCTTAGCAGAAGAAGGGCTTAGCAGAAGAAGTTCGACAGGAAGCAGTACAATCCATGGAGGCGCTTCACCGAGTGAAGTCTTCGTTGAGTAGCTTGAAAGAAAATATCCATAGCATACCAGCGGAGTGACTCGAGGACGAGTCACATATTTGTGTTGGGGGCATGTTGGGATAGGGTCCCCTGGGTCAATTTTGTTAAAATATTGTAAGTCTCTGCATTTTGTGAGCAGAGCGCGTAGTGTGGAGGTCAATAGGAGTCAAGGGGTTTTAGGAAGGTCAAAACCCCTTACATTTTTGTATTGTTTTGAGATCCGCCCATGGTTTACAGACCATGGTATTGTAATAGAAAAGAGTATATAAAAGGGTGTCTTAGCGAGTCTAGGATAAGATGAATGAACATAATGGGATTTTGATATGTTCTGATTCTGTACGATATTTCTGTGTTTTTGGTGAAGGGGAAGGCTCCTGCAGCTGAGTGCGTGGAGACCTTGCTAAGTTCGCAGTTGAGTGTGTGGGCTTCTACAACTGTGTGCACAGGGTCTGGAAAGTTTGTACAAGGAAGCTCTGAAGTAATAAAGGAGATTTGAAGCAATTTTGTGTCTAATTTTGTATACTTGTGTATTTTCTATATTTACACACTTGAATGATAGTTCTTTGTATTTAGGCACTTGAATGATAGTTCTTTGTATTTTTGAATTTACAGCTCAGTGACGATCTAGATCCATTATTATATGTGATTTTATGCATGATTAGACGTTTACACGAAGTTTATAGCTCTCTTTAACTGAAAATCACTTAATTTCATGAATATGGGTTCGCGAAGGTCATATCAGACCTAAACTGAAGAAAATGGCTTAACCCCACATTACATAGCCTTCTGGATGCAAAATCCTGGTTCTAGCATCCCCCAATATTGCCTCGGGTGAGACTACAACCTGCGCTATGTGGGTTATTTTCGAAAGGGATGTAGTGTAGGGTTTTGTTGGTTACCGCAGCTAACTCTCAACCTGGGTCCAAGCCCCCTCAATCCAACACCAAGAAAATGTCTAAGGATGTCTATTTGCAAAACTAATCAAACCTCTGTTGGTTTTCTTTTACTGTTGTTATCTTTTGTTACAAATCTTCTACTATTGAGTGATTAGTTATGGTTTTATATTTCCATTGAAGCCTGTAATTAATCGGTATTCTCAAAACAAAACAAAATTGATTCTCTTGTATAATTCCAAATTCTGAACATAGAACATCAAACTATACAATCCCAATATTTACCTTTGTTTCTCATGACTTGAATTTTTCCTTGAAGATGTATCAGGAAAGACTTGAAGAGGAGTGCAATTATGTCTCATAATTGCAAACTATGAATTCTACTTCAAAATTAAAATAGCAGGCCTTCTAAAAAGCCCTAGATAGAAACTTCAATCCTTTGTTCCTCAAGTGAATTGTGTAATGGCGTTCTAATGAAATTACACTAATTTCCACAGATCAAAAATGTTTTCAATTCAAACTAAATAGTGATATAGTCTTCACAAATGTTCTGAAAAAGCCTTGAAACTTAGCAACAAAATGGAGCCTCAGGAAGGACTGGTCTGAGTCTCAAATACTTACAAATTTATCCTCATATTAGGTGACTAAGCTATCTTCAAAAACACATAAAATGACCAACAAACTGATAACAAAGATGATTTAGAGAGAGACAAATATGCAAGTGAGTCCTGCTTCAAATGATGACACAATATGAGCTTTAGAATTGTTTCAAGCAGGGCCAAAATCTATACTATCGTAATTCTAACTGAATTAATGTTCCACAGGATAGATCAAGGGCCTGTTGAAAAATGGCAACAAGAAATTGCTAAAAATAGAAGTGCTAAAAATAGCAGTTTGGGTACCAGTGCTGGATTGGGCAACAGGGAGTGAAAAATGGAAGTGCTAAAAATAGAAGTTCTATTTTTAGCAGTTCAGTGAGGATTCCTATTTTAGTCAGTCCCTAGACTAGAAATAGGAAGTAAAATTCGAATTTGATATTAACAGCAGTTTGTAAATTAATTAATTAATTCAGTTTGAGTTAATTAGTTAAGGAATTATGAACTTGAAGTCTATGTGAGGACATGCAACAGTTTATCTATTAATTGAGGAATTTATCCATCAGTTAAAGAGATAAGGATGAGTTCTAATTTGAGTAGTAATTAGTTGGCTCAGTTAACTGAGTCAAGTCCAGTTATAATTGATTTAAACAGTTTGTTTAAATTAAGTAAGTTCAGTTAGTTAATGCATGCTTGCATATAACTGTTGCACTTTAGATAACTGAAGATTCTCTCATGAATAACTCATGCATGTCAGTTCAGAGAAAGACCCAGTTGAGATCAGAGGAGGGACAATGTACTATCAGTTGGATGGATTTTTCCTATAAAGGAAAATCATCCAAGCAGAAGGATTAAGGTTCCTTGAGGATTGTGCAGTTTTACAGGGTGTGAGATCAGTGTTACACTTGGTAACAGGAGGATCACCCAGGAAAAACTGTGCAAGGAAATAGGAGGCTTGGAGGGCAGAGGAGAAGGCCTAGGAGAAGTCTTGATTGCCTGTGAGCATCCAGGAGGATTGCACTAAGAGCTGCCTAGCTGTGAGAGCTAAGGCTTTGTGTAATCCTGATGTATTTCCACCTTCATCTGTGATGATTGTACTAAGAGCTGGCTAGTTGTGTGAGAGCTAAGGCTTTGTATAAATCCTTTGTATGATAATACAGAGTTGGGGTTTTAGGCTGAGGCTTTCCCTGGGTTATATCTTCAGTGTTATGTGTGAGTGATTTCTCCATATCAGTTATATGTGTTCTTATTGATGTTGCTCATGTTCGGTTAGGCTTCTGCTAAATTGTTTATAGAAGTAGATCAAGTGTTTTGCTTTAGTACATTGCATTACCAGGTGATTTACAGTGGGAATTTCTACAGGACCAAGTATCCAAGCCACGGTGATGCAACTAGATAAGCTGAACTTCTGTGCTTGATGAACTAAGTCACTAGCTTCAAAGGATCTGCATGATTTTCAAGGACTTGCACATGGATTATTCCAAAGTCTTTCCACAAATTTGGCTCAAAATTTCTCTACCACAAAGGGCCAAAAATTCAGATGATTTTGTGCCAAAATGTGCCATTAGTTAATTCCCTTAGAGGGTCGAAAATCTCAGACAAGTTTGCACACAAAACCATATTAACAAATAATTTTTTAGGCACAAGAAACCTTGGTCTCTGTTATGACCTAGAACTGCAGTCACATGTACATAAATTTTGTCCAAAATTTCATTGTCAAAAATGGGTGTCAAATGGTTGTTGTCCTATGTTTACTACTTAGGGGTCATGTTTCTAAATGATATTGATGTGAATCATTTTCAAAAACCGTTAGTCATCCTCCATCATGATTGAATAAGACATGTCTTATCTTGTATACGTCACTGGTCCTTTTCGCATTTTCGCAGCGCAGTTTTAGTGGTTGATTTTGCAGCGCAATGATGTTTTAACCTTTTCGCAGCGTGTCAGTATCCAGCCATTACGCAACACATTCTGCTAATCTATAACAATCTGCGCTACGAAATCGCGGATTCAGGGATTTTGCAGCGCAGATTCTTAAAATGTCATGTCTGGGGATGAGTCATTGTGTCCGTCCAGTTATTGTCAGTTGGCGTACCTTCTAAAAACTTATGAGCCATCATTCCACCTGTAGGTTCATAGTCACGCACATTAAAATCATTCAAACGGTTTTGTCATGCATGGTCGTGTTATAATGTTTGTTAATAATGCATAAAGTGGTCAGCTTGTATGATAAGTTATTTGAATTGCAAATGAGCCCGAGCCTCTTCTTCAAAAGAGTCTGATTGCAAGCGAGCCTGCGTTCTAAAATTTGAATTTGCCATTTGAGTTGATGCTGGTGGTGTTTCTCTGTGCGAAAGATTTCAAAGCGTAATGGAGAAGAAGGAGCATCGGTCTGGAAGGTGTCAGAGGGCAGAGCCTGAAGGATTGGATCTTGCATTGAGGGATGAAGGTATAAGAAAAGCTTTCAAAGATGCTGGTTGCTGGAGTTTTTGTGAAAAGCTGAAGGGTGGCCACACTCAGGTAACAAAAGAATTTGCCTTGAACTTTACAGGTTTAAATTCTAAAGTGTCTATGTTAGAATTCCCAGTATCTCCAGAGGCTATTGCTAATGTAACTGAAATTCCAAGAGGGGGGCAGGAGTGGTTTAAAAACTTCAAATTTGATATGAACCCCTGCAAAGAGTTCTTGAAAGAATCCTATGTGAATGAAGATCTAAACAAGGCTGTGCCTAGAAGCTATGTTAAATAACACTATGATATGCTTCTTACCTATATTCAAAAGTATTTAACCTGTGAGGGCAGATATAACAAAGTCTATTCCTATCATTTTAAGTTGTTGCTGCATTTTACGGGTAAAGCATCTATAGATATCCCATTTTACTTGTTTCGTAGCCTCAGCAAGATGTGTGACAAGGTTCAATTGAGAAAGGATGATTGTGAAACATCATTATTTCATCATGGTCTAGTCAAACTGTTAGTGCTGGATGCTCTTCAAAAAATTGGTAGGGATTGGAATTCTTTCATCTATATGGCTGGTTTCCAGAGTAGGACAGGCCTCACCCCACAGCCGGTTAGAGAAAGAGAAGAATCAATGGAAGAACCTACAATAGTTGAGCTTAGAAAGGAGGCTAGGGATAAAAAGAAAACCAAATCTCAGTTGAACAAGCCAGTAAAGCCCGTGGTTATTAAAGAGCCATCTCAGCCATCATCAAAGGAAAAGGTTAAGCACAAGAAAGATGTACCTGGATCAGCTGGGTCTGAAAGTGTATCAAGAGTTAAAACAAGAGGTCAATTAAGCAAAAAGAAGGGCAAATCAGTAGTTGTTGAGGAAAGTCCAATATCAAAGGCCAGCTTAAGTGATTTACTTGAGGCTATTGAATTTGAGCAGGAAGAACCGGTGCATCTTGAACCCATGCATATTGATTTAACTCAATCATCACCTGAGAGCACTAAGAAGTCAAAAGCTTCGAAGAGACTTAGGTTTGATGAACCTAGTGAGGAGTTTATGTTCAAACCACGAAGGCCAGTTACAAGGAAACAAGTTAGAGAAGCTGAGAAAGTGCATAAAGAAGAGAAAGTTGTAAAGATGCCCAGAACGGAGGTAATTGAAGTATTGACCAAAACAGTGGAGGCAATCAAGCATAAAGACAAGAACAGAAAGGTTATTATTACCCAAGGAGGAAATGTTATAGCCATAAAGAACCAAGCGGGAGCAGCAAAAGATGAAGTTGTCCAGGTGAAGAATGTTAATGAAGTTGCCCAGGTGAAGAATGTTACTAAGGAGCTTGCAGTTAGATATGCCAACTACCGAAGAGCTGTGTTAAAAGGTAGCAAAAACCTAGTGGGTCAGGTAGATTCAGTGGCTGATGTGTATACATGGACGGTTCCAGCCCTCAAGCAAGCTAAACTCATCAGAAAGATGAACATGAGCCTGAGAGCTGAAAATAAAGCCTTAAAGAAGGAGGTTGCAAATTTGAAGATACAGCTAGGTCAACTAGCTCACTGATTTGAAAAAAAAGGTGACATTCTTAGTTTTGGTCAATTTTGTTTAAGCTCCATTATTTTGAAGTCATATAAGTCTTTGACACCTGTAGAAGAGGTCTGAAGAGTCATAAGTTCAAGCAAAAGACGCCTTAGTGCAAATATACTCTGTTTTAGCAAAAACAGCAGTTTCGTAGCGCGCTACGAAACTGCTGTAGGTGCTGTTTTATGATGAAAACAAAGAGTTTAATGATGGGATCAGCAAATTTTTGAAGAAAATGCCTAAGGAACATAAGGGAGACCACATAAGACTATTCTAGCTATGCAGAGAATGACAAGTGTGCCTTTTGGAAAAGGTGAAATATTTTTGTCTTTAGTTAAACCTTGATAAAGGTACTTTATTACCGATTATTAGGGTTCTGATAGGGAATGCATACGGAGATTTTGGTTTATACACCTGTTAAGTCAACAAGGCTTCCAGCACATTGGGGAATATGGTGATGCTCGTAATTTTTAAGGAATTAAAGAGCTGGGAACATGTTACTTAATTTGTGAAGAATGATGGGAGACAAGGACCGGGAAAACAGGGGACTTATCTTGAGGATTAATGAACCATCTACGCAGCCAGTATCCAAAGCCAGCTTGTTCATTGCATTCTCCTCCAAGATATCTCGGCCAAAACAGAAAGAAGACAGATGTCAAGAATCAAGAAGGAATCATGCTACGAGGAGGACAGATTTTGAGTTTTGATTAAATTAGGACTCTTTGTAATTACAGTTCAGTACTTATGTATTTAATGAATTAGTTAAACAGAAGATAGGAGTAGTTAATAGCAACCTTCGAGCTCCCCTCATCCTGGAGGAGGAAGCTCAAGGTGGTTAAGAATGTATTCCTATATATAGATCAGACTGAGATGTAATTGGGGTTGGATGTTTTTGGAGAAGACTGTTTTGGTTTATGTATAGCAGATTTCAGTAATGCAAATAGTTGTTGTTTCTTCTCAGGACTCACAATTCTTTTACAGTTTGGTTAATGCATAATCACTCAGAACTCATGAATCATGCTCTGACTTCCTGTATGCCTAAGCAAACTGTGTTTCATGTAAGTTATGTTTGAACATTAGATGTAAAGTGCCCTGATTTCTATGAAAGGATAGTGTTATTGTTTACTGAGATATTAGTGACTCCATAAGCCCAATGGGAAGCAATTCTGTCCAGCCAGTACATTTTTCATGTGTCTTGTAAGAGTTAGCCATCTTGTTCAATATCAATAACCTATGAGAGAGCCCTCTCAAACTAAGGAGGCTAAGCCTTAGTTAAAAGCTTGGTTTGAAACAGTTACACAGAGTCTTGCTGAGTGGCAGCCTTCAGTATCTGATTTTTTGATAACAGTCTCCATAAGGGTTTTATTGATCTCACAAAGGCTTAAGATCACATACATATCCATGCTTTATATGCACTATACTACAACGAAAACCACAACCCAATAATGAAAATTTTTAACCCAAAACTTCTAGAACTTTGACCTCCTTCATATGATCTTCAAAAATATTCAAGGCCACAGAAAACTACTGAGGAAATTCACACAAGATCAACACAGGAGATTCTTGATTCAAAGGGCTAAAATGGTCTTCATTTATACAAGTCGTGAAGGATTCTATGAGAGGTCAACTGACTTGATGAATTGGAGGGAAAGAAGTTAAGTTTCAATTTTTTTTAGCCAAAAGCCCACACTTAATGAGGCCATCTTGATCAAGGTGTTTAAAAAAAAAATTGGGAAATGCCTTATTTGGGATTTGACTTGAGTTAACATCTCCTTGCAATTTTCCAAGCATAACTTTCAAAGCATATAAACATCTACTATTGTTACCATTTATTTCATATTTGTGGACCATGCACAATCTTTAATACATTATGGACCAATTGGGATGTACACTTTTCTTAACGTTTTGGATACCTTGACCATGCTTGGGGTCTTTGACCTTCCGAAAGGCATATCTCTCAAGCCATTAGGAGCCTTGTGACATTCCACATAACGTTGGAATCGGCATGATGATTATCACCTAATGAAGGTGATCTTAACCCCAAAAGACTTGATTTTCCTTGTCATATTTTTCATCAGAGGCATAGCTTCTTCCAGTGTTTCTTGGGTTGACATCAATGACAACCATATTTCAACAATATCCCCCTTTTTCATTGATGGAAACACACACTCCCCTTGCGATCACTTCTCCCCTTGACTCCATGTCTCTAATATTCTTCCATTTATTTCTCTCACCCTTTGACATCGATGGCAAAGGGTGACTCCCCCTGACAAGGTACCTTCTTCTCTCTCCCTGTAACATGCATATCAATGTGAACCTGGTAGAATCCTGAGCTTCTTTCGAAGATACTCAAAGGTCTCTCGAGGCAGAGGCTTTGTGAAGATGTTAGTTATTTGTTCCTTTGTCCCAATGTACTCTACCTTGATATTCTTCTCTGCAACCTATTCCTGAAGAAAGTGGTATTTGTTAGGAATGTTTTTTTTCTTTTAATGCATTACAATATTCTTGGAGATACTCATGGTGTTGATGTTGTCAAAGAACATTAGAATGGGATCATCAAATTTCACTTGGAGATCCTGCAAAGTTTGCTTCATCTAGAGAACATGAATACAACATGACGTTGTTGTGATATATCCTACTTCTGTTGTGGACAAGGAGATTGAAGAATGTTTATTACTCAACCAAGATACAAGACAATCACCCAAATATAAGGTTGCTCCACTAGTGCTTTTGCGATCATCAACATTTCATGCCCAATCTACATCTATATAAGTTTTCAAGATCAATTTATTTCCCTTTGGATACCATAGACCAAAATCTACTATTCCCTTGAGATATCAGGAGATCATTTTTACTACAACAACATGGGATTATTTTGGTGTTGTTAGGAATCTTGACACTTTCCCAACTACTTGCATTGCATTTGGTCTTGAATTTGTCACATACAATAGACTTCCAATCATTGACCTATACAGTCCTTGATCTGCTTCCTTGGATATATCGTCCTTAATTAAATTGCAACCAATCACCATCAGAGTGCTAATTGGCTTGCAATCTTCCATTTGGAACCTCTTAAACATTTCTTTGATGTACTTGGATTAACAAATGAATATACCATCATATTCCCGAGATATATGGATACTCAAGAAGAAAGTCAACTCACTAAGTAAATACATCTCAAATTCACTCTGCATATCATTTGCAAGCTTCTTACTTAGCCTGGCATTGTTTCTTCCAAAGATGATATCATCCACATACACCTCAATGAGAGTCAAGTTGTCTTGTTAAAATTTTATATATAAGTTGTTATGGGCACTTCCCTTTTTGAATCTGTGTTTCTGTAAGTACCTTTCTAGATGAGCATACCATGCTCTAGGAGCCTACATGAGACTGTATAGAGCTTTCTTCAACCTGTAAACATAATCTTTCTTGTCGGTAAAAAAAAATCCTTCTGGCTACTCTATGTAGACTTATTCTTCTAATTCTCCATTCAAAACTTTTGATTTGACATCCAACTGATACACCTTAATCTTTCTTGAACAAGCATAGGCCAAGAACATCCTAATATCTTCCATCTTGAGCATCGATGCAAATGTCTCTTCGAAGTCTATTCCTTCAACCTGAACATACCCTTTACAAACCAATATTCCTTTTTTCCTAGTTATTTGTCCATCTTGATTCAACTTGTTCCTAAAGACCCATTTTGTGCCAATAACATTTTTGTCCCTCGGGCTTGGAACCAATTCCCATGCGTTATTATTTTCAGTTTTATCCAATTCTTCTTCCATGGCCTTTATCCAGTGTTCATCATGGTTAACTTCTTCAAAGATGTTAGGTTTGAATGTGGATAGTAATGCGAGATGACTTTTCTCTTGCATGATTCTTCGGGTTCCTATTCTTGCATTTACATCATGAATAATATGCTTCAATGGATGATTCTTCTGGTATACTAGCATTTGGGAGCTTTAGATGGTGCCTACTGACTATCTTCTTGATTGGTATTTGACTCCTCTTGTTTTCCTTCTTCTTCTTCCTTTACTTTTCCTTCTTGATCTGGTTATTTTGTTGCTTGTTTCTCTTAAGATGGGATCCTTACCTCATCTTTAACTCAAGGGTTTCATCAAAATTTACATTTATTCTTTCCACTATCTTGTTTATTCTCAAATTATAGCATTTTTATGCCTTTCTTTTGTGTGATTACTAAACAAATATGCCCTCGTATACTCGAGAGTAAAATTTCCCAATCTTCTTATCTTCCCTCTTGATGTAGCATTTTCTCCCAAAGATTCTGAGGTGCTTAACATTTTCTGATACTTCCTTCCATAGTTCATATGGGGTCTTGTAATAGTTTTTTCTAAGCATTCCTCTATTTTGAATGTGGACTACTATCTCCATTTCCTAGACCCAAAACACATCACCTAATTTGGAATCATTCAACATGGTCCTAGCCATTTCTTCAATTGTTATGTTCTTCTTTTTGGTGACTCCATTTTATTGTGGTGTCATTGTTGGTAATAATTGTCTCTTTATTCCTTATTCCTCATAGAAGTGTTGGAATTCCTTGGATGTGAACTCCCCTCCATTATCAAATATCAAACATTTGATTCTCAGATCGGTTTCATTCTCAACCATTTCCTTATAGATTTTGAATCATTCAAAGGCTTCAGACTTCTTCATCAGAAAACTGACTGTTGTCATCCTGGTATAATCATCAATCATTAACATGAAGTACTATTCACCATCCAACCCTTTCTTTCTTATCGTTCTGCATAGGCCGGTGTGTACCAACTCTAATGGTTTTGAAGTGGAATATTCCTTGGTCTTGAACTCAAATCTTGTTTGTTTTCCATGCTTACAGTGCTTACATGAAGTTATAGTTGGTTTTAAAATATCTGGCATTTCTCTCATAGGCTCCTTTTTACTAATTTTAACTAAGTTAAAAATTCATGTGTCCCATCCTTCTATGTCAGAGCCAACTTTCATCTCTTTAGCCAAGAAACAACCTTCCTTTCCAATCTCATCCAAGGTGTATATATCATTTGGAGTTCTTGTTGTTGTCACCACCAACCTACCTGATTTCTCCCTTCTTATTTCACATTTCTTTGAGTCAAACAACATTGTGTGCCCTTGATCACACATTTGACTATGCTTAGTAGATTGTCATTCAAGTTTTCAATGAGAAACACATCTTTTGTTATGGAATTCTTGCTTCTAAGCTTAATTTTACCCTTTCATATCACCTTTGCAGAGCCATCATTTTCGAATGAGATTGTTCCATCATTATCTTCCTACAGAGATACAATTTTTTTCTTATCCCTTGTCATATGTGTTGAGCAACCACTATCGACATACCATACACTTTTATTGCTTTGTGCTTTTAGAGAAATTGCATAGCTTTCATTTTTCTTCTTCCAAAATTTCGGGGGAAAATTTACAACATGTTGTGGTTCCCTTGGAGGAGTGGTCAACATGTAGTCTTTAGCTAGATGTCCAAAATTGTTGCATTTGTAACACTCTACTTCATTACTCAAGTATCCAAACTTGTTATAACTTTGTTTGTAATATTCTCGAGATTTTTTAGAATAATCATTCCTAGAGTAACTTCCAAGGCTTCTTCTTCCGTAACTTTCAAGGCTTCTTCTTCGGTTTACCTTGAGCCTTTTCTTTGGCAGGCATGTTTTCCTCCTTGTGATCTTTGACTATGTCAATATATTTTTCCTGTTGAGCTTTGTTTTATGTCATCGTGGAGCTAGATCCTTTGACGAATGTGGGCTTGTATCCTAATCTAGTATTGTCAGTGTGTGATCTTTGACTGCTGATAATTTCATCCAAAACTTTGGTGTTATTTGCAAAGTTCTGTTGAATTTTCTTCTTTTGTGCTTCCTTCCATAGAGAGACAATTTCTACTTCCATACCCTCCTTTGACTTGATTCTTTCTTCCAACTCCTTCTTGAGTGATTCTTCAATTTTCTTGGCCTCCTCTAGCTGCACTTTTAATACTTTTAGCGTGTTTATTTAGTTCACCCAATTCATATTCCAATGTCTCTGCATTCCTTCTTTCTACATTTAAATCCTTTAAGGCGTTGATAAGTTCTCTTTCAAGATAAACCTCGCCTTCTTCTTATTAATCATATTCTTTTTCTTCAAGAGATTCCTTCCTATAATCTCTTCTTGTTGATAGGTGCTAGAAATCCATCAACCAAGGGTGTCTCCCCGATGTGGAGTCTCAATTAGACCTCACAATATTTTCCATATATTCTTATAGGTTTCCCTTGGCTTTAGCTATGAACAAGATAGAGAAGCGCATATGTGCCTTTGAAAAATAAAGCAAGTGTGCCTAGTGAATGTTTGATTGCAGGTGTATCAAGGATCTTCTACTACAAAGGGAGTAAAAGTGAGCCTCTAAGAGAGAGGTAATAGTACCACCCTAGTAGAGGTGCACACAAGCAAGAAAGAATCGCCTAACATCAAGCAGAATTGTCCACATGGATGTGATGATTATTACAACCATTACAACACATTCTCAATATGATAAGCACTAAAATAATTGAAATAGTTCAACTACTTTAGTACAGGTGAAAGAAAACATGAATCATAAAAATTTACAGAACAGTCTTACAAATATTCATAATCCATGCATGAAAACATGCTATCCATCAGGATTCAAGTATTTAGTAAAATTCCCAACATACATGAATACAACAAACATCACTAGCTCGAATAGTGGAGCATTGGAACCACGACATGCTCCCCAAAATAATTTTGACTCTATCTCTCTGATGCCTTATGGGAGAATTCAAGGTGAAAAGTCATTTTCTTTTACAATGAGGGTGTATATATAACAAATTGGGTGATCCTTCACCTCTCTTATGACTCTTGGACTACCCTCATGATTGTTTGACTTCTCATGACTTTTCGACTTCCTACATGACTTTTCACATTACATAGATGACTCTTGGACTTCCACTTTACATTACATTTTCCAATATAGAATTACATAATCCATGAATGATGTGGCACATGATGGCTCATGACACGACATGACATGACACTGATGACATGGACTACATGATGACATGGCAATGTCAAGTCACTTTTTGTTGTTTCTTTCTTTGTGTCTTCTTGAAAAGATGGTGCATGTTCTTCTTCTTCCTCCTCCTTATGACTTGAAGATAAGGAGTCTTCAATGTGGTCTTGATCTTCCATCTTCTGTTATAATCCAGTGTTCCTTCATCTTCTTGCTTGATGATCATCTTATCTCCTCAACTCCTTAGGTGTCTTCTAGCATGGTCTCCTTCTCCATCTCCTTCATCATCATCCTGTCATGACATAATAGAATACTTGCGACTGCAATCCACCCATGACAAGATGACATCATTCCGATAAACCCCTAGCCTAAGATGCTTCATGAAATCACTTGTTAGGGTTGGAACTAGTGACTGACTCATGGATTTCTTAGTTCCAGAGGCCAAGGTCTGGGACTGAGGCTTGAGACTACGCAATATGTTTTTCAGGATGGCCAAGGTAGAGGGACTGCGTACTTGAGGGACTCAAGGGCTCAAACTAAAGCTTTGAGGCTTGAAACTATGCAATGCACAATTCTGAAGGATTGGGATAAGTGATTGCATAGTTGAGGAACCAAAGAGGTCAATCTTGATGCTTGAATATTCCCAATGTGTAGTTCATACAGAAGAACAGGTTGGGAGATTGTTTAGTTGAGGGGTTCAAGGCCTCAAGCTTGAGTCTTGAGGCTTGAATTTTCCCAATGTGTAGTTCTGAAGTGAGAGAGGAAAAGTGATCACGTAGTTTCATAGTTCAAGAGCTCAAGGCTAAGGCTTGATGCTTGAGACTACGCAGTGTGAAGATAAGGTTGGTTGGGTGCAAGAATTCCGTAGTTCTAGAGCTCAGGGGTTGGGCTTGAGCAATAATATTGCAAAATACATATTTCTTTCAAGAAGAAACTGTGAATTGTGCGGTGCCAAAAGTTTCTTAAGGACTGAGACCACACAGTGCGTAATTCAGGAAGGTTGAATGAGGCTAAGAGGTTCGGTTAGGGAGTTTTCCCAGTTTTGACTAAGTGTGGGATTAGTGAGATGAAGTTGAACAAGAATAAGACTTGAGAATGACCAAACACTTAGATCACTTGACGACACAACACAAGACACTCATAACACATGAACAACATACTTTCCTCAATGCAACAACATTGCAACAACTCACTCCAAGTGCAACACTAAAGATACACTTTGTGACGACAGTGACAACACTTGTGCGACAGTGCTTGAAACTTTAGAAATGAGTATGATACATGTTTACATGATGATAAAAACACATTATCACAAATGCAACCCCTTGAAATACACCAAAACTAGCTTTTATACAATGTGTGACACTTAACATGCTAAAAGACAACATTTTCTATATGATCAAGAAAAGTGTGAGCAACACTTGAAATATGCAAACGATGGTGAAAGATACACATTCTAGAGTGAAGATAACATGAAAGTGATACTAATAAATGTGAGATCAAGAAAAAGCGACAGTCAAAAACATGAAAATGACACCTGCAAAAGTGAAGGTGCGCAAAAGAAACAGTTTGAAAACTCACCAAAATAAAAGTACAAACGCAACCAAAAGTGAGGGACTGTCAATTATAATGCACACTGACTTTCGACATGGGTTGAAAATTGCAAAGGAATTGTCTTGATGGATTGTATTATGCTTGTTCAAGATTGCGTAGAAGAATGCGCCCATAAATTTTTTGTGAACTGAGCATGTGTGAGAAAGTGACTTTGACCGATTAAGAAGTGACCATGGAACAACCGATCGCAAGATCCACAGTGGGCTCCAAAATTCAAGTGTAAGTAAAATTTTGGAGGGTGTTTATCGCAACAACAACACTTGGTGACACTTTGGTATAACTCTATCTTCTCTTCCTTAGTCAATTCTTAGGGCCTAGTTCTTCAGGGAGTATTGATTCATCATTTAGATTACCATGGCTTCCCCACTTACCCCATGCATAAAAATAACCCCCTTCGTTCCTTTAATCGGTTAAACACAAACACAAGATCAACGATCCCACAATGTTTTGAAGCAGGAAAGGTTAATGAAGTTCGCAAACTTTAGATTTTTAGAGTATAGTTTTTCATCCCTAGTGTTTCTTTGCTTCCAGTAGGCCCGAACAGTACCCCGACAGAGTCACTTCAGGGACACAAACATTTCTCCGTTGCCAACAGGCCTAGACAATACCCTGATGGAGTTTCTTGGTTCACCTCTTTATGCCAGAATCCTTTCTCTTCTTTTGCCTTTATTTATTTATTTTATATAGGACTGTGAATTGACACTTATTTATTTCATGGGCGAAAGAGGGATCCCAACTTATTGAGAGCAGAAGAGGTTGTCCCTTCATAAAATCATATATAAGACCTATGATATTGGTTTACTCATTTAGATTTTCCCCTTATCCTTCTATACCTAATTAGATCAACCTGAAAACATTGAAACATAAAGACCTGAGTGTAGGAATGAGGTTTCCAGAATAGACATGGAGATCATGGTTCAACACAAGGATTTCCTTACGCAAGGATTGTATTTTTCGTCGAAAGATCATTGACCAAAATGTGTGACCAAGACAGGGAAGAAGGAAAAAGAGTTAGCCAAATGTTGCAGTGTCACAAAGTCCTTTTCTATTTTTCCACATTTCCTTTTGAGGCAACAAAGCATCTTCATGCAAGCTCTTACAAAATGAAATAAAAGACAACACAAAACAAGGAAACAAATCTAGAAGACAAAACAGGATGAGTCTAAACCAACACATGATGTGAAACCAAAACCAGAAAACACAAGACAAACTACAAAAAAGGAATGTAGGATGAATGTGCAGGTAAACTAATATGCAACTAGACCTACTCCTAACCTAACCATCTAGAAGGTTGGGGTCATGTATAATGGAATTTCCAATATAGCCACCATAGTTGTTCCCAGCCTGTAATCACAAAGATATGATTGATTAAAACTGAGATAAAACAATGTGCAACAGAAAAGATAAGAGATTGAATATTCTGCACAAAAAAATGAAGGTCTTGTATGTCAACAGAAAGATATGTCATAACCACTACTTCTAACCATTTTGCGGTCTTGCCTTTTTTTTCTGAAAATCGTAAGAAAACGAACCTCGGGAGCTTCTTGCAAATGTGTCTTCATCTGCACTGTACTCCTTAGCAAGCATGAGAAAAGGTTGAAACCTGCTATTTATGACGAAGCTTGCAAGGTCAGATTGCTCCAACTATTCAGCGATTGGATCATGAAACTTGAAAAAGTCCTCTTGAGAATCCTGAAATCTTTGAAAAGATGAATTTTCAATTAAAAGCACGGGATCAAGATGAGAATATTGTAAGGGAAAATGAATCTGATCATATTCAGAAGGCTTGTCAAGATAGTGAGGGCCTGACATAACCATCAACGAAGGTTGAAGTTCCTCAGCTGCTTGACAAGTATCTGAATGGTGAGATAAACCATAAATATTAATCGATGTGAAACAACTGTCATCAAATATACTAGTGGGAAAATGATAAAACGAATGAAAGTTAATATTATGATCAGATGGACCATTTGTGGCAATATATTCTCAGTTATAATATAACAAAGATAGACTAGTTTGAACATATTTACAAATTCCTTGAACAGATGAATCATCTTCCTCGCATGATAAATGTAACAAACGATTTCCTTGTGACTGGTCGCATGCTATATTGGCATGGTAATCATTGAAATAAGTCAAAAGGAATGCAAGCACAACAAACCCAGAGACCAGTCAAGATATAATGAACTAAGAAGGGTTTGATTCACACAATAACTCATGCATTCATTAGCACTTGGGAGGGTTTAAGTGCGATGAAGAACAATATTCATGATATAACATTCACAAGAAAAACCAGAGCTGAATATTCTAAAATGAATCTGATAGGCATGATTTCTTCTACCAAATATGATTTTCAAAATGATTAACTTCATAGTTCCATGATTCTATGAGAGATACACTTTCCAAACCTGAGTTTGATACAAGAGATTTGCATGAAAATAATTCAACTAAGGAAGATTCATGAATTCGATCAGAAATAAAATCTCGAAATATCGAAAGACTACATCCGAAATACCAAACATTTTTCAAAAAGAAATTTTCATCGGGTGAAACCATGCAAAGAGAGGGATTTCGTGACAGAAACCAGATCTGACTTAGCTCAAGGACCTTACAAGAGTCACAAGATCCTTTCATAAAAATCAATGGAAGTTGAAGTGGCTCGACTCTTTCACAAGTCCCAGAACTTTCAAATATTGTAAAATCGCATTTTGAATATTGAATCAGATCGTGCATGGTGTGAGGATAGCTACTACCATTGATTTCAATAAGACTACTACTAACCGGATGGCAGCCATCTTTGTCATTGATTTGATTGGATTTTACAATAATAACCAGATTACTCAAGTTGAAATATTCTCCTGATTGCAAATCCAAAGATGAATGAATCGGGGAAATTTCATGAGCAAGTTGATTTGAATAATTGTCTTCATGCAAAATAAGATATGATGAGGGATGGAAAGAATACTCAATGATTTGATTATTTTCATTTTCATCATGGATAATCTCACCACCTTGTGTCAATTGAAAATTTAACTCTTCAGATGGAGAACTTGAAGAGTGTGGAGTATCTTCATCGCAAGTTGATGCATTATAAACGAGAGAGGACAATGGATAGTGAGATGAAGAGGAAGTTTAGATAAGAAAATTTTCTTTGGCTGGATCAGATTCCAAATCTAATTATGTCAAGTCAAAATATTCTAGAGGCACCGAAAGATCAATTGGTGTGGTTGGGCATACATCATCCCATACAATAATGGAGTAAAAATCATCAGGATGATGGTTGTCCAAGACTTCAAATTGATCAGGCAAGTCGATTTTATTCGATTCATCACCGAGATTCTTAGATTCATTATCAGCCAATATTGAAGCAACACCATCTTCACACAGAGGACTCTGGAAAAGAGAAGAAAGATCGAAAGAATCATCACCTTCTTTCTCCTCTACCTACCAAATGTGACTACCTTACATCTGTTCATTGCATAGATTTGGAAGAGATTGATTGGGAAGATTGAGGGGCAAGGGGTCATGAGAAAGAGATGGTAGAGGCTGACAAGTATCCAAATCATATGTAGAATTGGTCTCCACCATGGACTTCATGAGCCATTATGGGATTTCCTCCATTGTATCTGAATCATGAAAAGTGGAAGGGGAATGAGAAGTTGGATTAGGAATTTGATATGCAGATTTCCCAAATTCATTATCATTGTGAGGAGGCACCCTCATCGGAACTAGAAAAGGAGGAAGACAAAGAACAAAAGGAGTAGTAGGCTCCTCCTCTGAAATTCGAGGTGTCTCATGATTTATAAGATTTGGGGGAGTAAAAACATCAGGGGGTTTAGATTCATTTTGCAAAGAGATATAAACCAAAAACTTAAACTTTTGTTTAAATAAATCCCAATCTGTGACTTCTCCTGGAAGTTCATAACAAAGGTGAAGGAATTGATCAGAAAAATCCTGAATTGGTTCATTAGGCTTCATTCTTAGTTGATTAATTATTTTAAGAACATTTTGATAATCATACCTTTCAAATTATTTATGAAGCTCCTTCACAAGCTGGTTGAATGAATGGATAGAAGCAGTAGGTAATGTGTGATGCCATGTCTTAACATGACCTTCAAATGTGGGGGTGATAAATCTAGCCATTACATCTTTGCAATGTATTCCATTAGAAAGGAAAAAATGGATAACTTGAAACATATGTTCACAAAGAGTTAATTCACCTTCACCATCAAACTTAAATTGGGACATGTTATAAAAAACTTCCGTAGGGATGGTAAGGTTAATCTCTTTAAAAAAACATCATGGGATTATGATTTGGGGAAGAGCCATTTTGGATAAGAGATTCAATGGGCGCAGTATGTCGTCTAGCCCTCCTTCTAGCGCCATTTGTTGACGAGTCCTGGAAATTCATCAACCAATGGGATCTCCCTGATGTGGAGTCCTAATTGTACCTCACATTGTTTGGAATAGGAACCCCATCAATAATATCGAACTAATTGACGTATATTCTTACAATTTTTCCTTCACTTTAGCTGTCAGCAAGAGAGAGAAGTGCATATGTGCCTTTCAAAAAGAAAGCAAGTGTGCATGGTGAATGTTTGATTGAAGGTGTATCAAGGTTATTCTACTATAGAAGGAGGAAAAGTGAGCCTCTAAGAGAGGGGTAATAGTATCACCCTCGTAGAGGCACATATAAGCAAGAAAGAATTGCCTAACATCAAGCAGAATAGTCCACATATATGTGACAATTTCTACAACCATTACAACACATTCTCAATATGATAAGAACTAAAATAGCTGAAATAGTTCAACTACTTTAGTACAGGTGAAAGGAAATATGAATCATAAACATTTACAAAACAATATTACAAATACTCACAATCCATACATGAAAACGTGTTGGCCATTAGGCTCCAAGTATTAAGTAAAGCTCTCAAGATACATGGATACAACGAACATCACTAGCTCCAAAAGTGGAGCGTTGGAGCCACAACTTGCTCCCCAAAAGTACTGACTCTGTCTCTCTGATGCCTTATGGGAGAAGCCAAGGTGAAAAGTCCTTTGATTGTACAATGAGGGTGTATATATAAAAAATGGGGTGATCCTTCACCTCCCTTGTGACCCTTGGACTACCCTCATGATTGTTTGAATTATCATGACTTTTCGACTTCCTACATGACTTTTCACATTACATAGATGACTCTTGGACTTCTACTTTACATTACATTTTCCAATATAGAATTACATAATCCATGAATGATGTGGCACATGATGGCTCATGACACAACATGACGTGACACTGATGACATGGAAATGTTAAGTCACTTTTTGTTGTTTCTTTCTTTGTGTCTTCTTGAAAATATGGTGCATGTTATTCTTCTTCCTCCTCCTTATGGCTTGAAGATAAGGAGTCTTCAGTGTGGTCTTCATCTTCCATCTTCTATTATAATCCGGTGTTCCTTTTTCTTCTTTCTTGATGATCATCTTATTTCCTCGGCTACTTAGGTGTCTTCTAGCATGGTCTCCTTCTCCATATCCTTTATCATCATCCTATCATGACATAATAGAGTACCTGTGACTGCAATCCACCCATGAAAATACGACATCAGTTCGATAAACCCCTAGCCTAAGATGCTTCATGAAATCACTTGTTAGGGTTGGAACTTGTGACTGGTTGAGTGATTGAGTTAGGGATTGCATAGTTCCAAAGGCCAAGGTCTAGGACTAACACTTGACATTGCGCGGTGTGCAGTTCTTAAGGTCTGGGCTGAGTGATTACGCAGTTGTGGAACCCAAGAGGTCAAGATTGAGGCTTGAAGTTACCCAATGCGCAGTTCAAACAGGAGAATAGGTTGGGAGATTGTGCAGTTAAGGGGTTGAAGACCTCAAGCTTGAGGCTTGAGGCTTGAAGTTTCTCAATGCATAGTTCTAGAGGGACAAAGAAAAAGTGATTGCGTAATTGTGTAGTTCAAGAGTTCAACGCTGAGGCTTGATGCTTGAGATTGCGCAATGCGTAGAGAAGGCTGGATGGAGGCAAGAATTGCGTAGTTCTGGAGCTCAGGGGTTGGGCTTAAGCACTAATATTACACAATGCACAGTTTTGGGAGGCAGAAACTGCGCTTTGAGAAATTCCAAGAGGAAAGTTCGCTTCTTGAGGACTAATAATATGCAATGTGCAGTCCAGGAGGGATGAATATGGCTAAGAGGCCTGGTTGGGGAGTTTTCCCAGTTTTGACTAAGTGTGGGAATAGTGAGATGAAGTTAAACAAGAATAAGACTTAAGCATGGAAAAACACTTAAATCACTTGAAGACACAACGCAAGACACTCATAGCACATGAACAACATACTTTCCTCAATTTTACAACATTACAACAACTCACTCCAAATGTGACACTAAAGATACACTTTGCGATGACAGTGGCGACATTTGTGCTACAATGCTTGAAACTTTTGAAATGAGTACAATACATGTTTACATGATGTGAACAACTCATTATCACAAATATTACCCCTTGAAACACACCATAACTAGCTTTTATACAATGTGTGACACTTAACATGTTAAAATATGGCATTTGCTATATGAGCAAGAAAAATACAAAAAATACTTGCAATATGCAAACGGCAGTGAAAGTGACACATGCCAGATAAAAGATAACATGAAAGTGATACTAATTAAAGTGAAAGAAAGCAAAAGTGACAGTCAAAAACATGAAAATGACACTTGCAAAAGTGAAGGTGCGCAAAAGCGACAGTTTGAAAACTCACTGAAATAGAAGTACAAAACGCAGCCAAAAGTGAGGGACTATCAATGACAATGCACACTAACTGTCGACATGGGTTGAACATTGCACATGAACTGTGTTGATGGATTGTGCTATGCTTTTTCAAGATTGTGTAAAATAATGCACTCATAGAAGTGCGAACTGAGCATGTGTGAGCAAGTGACTTTGATCGATCAAAAAGTGATCATGGAACGCCCGATTGCAAGATCCATGGTAGGCTCCAAAATTGAAGAGTAGGTAAGATTTTGGAGGCTGTTTGTCACAACGAAAACACTTCCCAAGAAGAACACCCTTCCTGTGTCATTTTCATTGTCACTATCACTCTCTTCTTCGGATGAAGAGCTATATTCCTTTGAGAAGAAACTTTTCTTTAAGCCTTTCTTTTTACCTTGATTCTTGTATCTTCTTTGATTCTTCTTCGATTTCCTAGGTGCTTCTTCTTCATCATCATTGTCTAAGTTCTTTGCATAAGGAAACTTTCGAGAAAAATGACCAATTTCACCACAATTGAAACATTTTAAGGGGAGCTTACCTTTGTACTTGCATGTTCCTATTTCTAGCTTCCTTACAAAGTTGGGTATCACTTCATCTAAAATTTAACTACAACTGCAACTAGGGCTTGGCTTAGACTATTGCTTGTTTTTAACCTACCTTCTTGGATGTCATAAAAACTACTTCTCATTTGGACAAGTTTTCTTTCTCTATTCGCATTTCGTAGGTTATAAGTATTCCATGCAACTCATCCATGTTGACATTTATGGGTCTGATCTTTCTTCTAGCATAGAGACTTTAGCATCAAATCTCATTGGAAGTGATTTCAATATTTTTCAGACAATTATGTTGTTTTCCATTAGTTATCCCAATCCTTGTATGGTGTTTACTACTTCATCAACCTGGAGAAAATAAGTTGCAGTATTTTCATCTTCATTCATTTTCAACTGCTCAAAATTTCCTCTGAAGTTATCAAGTTTGGCCTTCTTAACCTTCTTGTCCCCTCCATATATTTTTTGGAGCTTATCCCAAACGTCTTTTGCCTATTTGAAATGCATTACTTTAACATATAACAACTATGTTAAACCATTCAAAATAGCACTCATGGATTTAACATTACTATCATAAATCTTTTTACTTGCATAATATGTTGGAGGAGTTGAGGGTTATGTATATCCAGTTTTTACAGAATGCTAGACATCATATCCATGTGCTTGCACATATGATTTCATCCTTCCGCTCCAAAGCACATAATTTTTTCCATTAAATACTAGAACACTGACCTTTTTAAACTCCATGATCTCCCTTCCAATGGTTAGAATGTTTGTGAAGGAACTTGGCTTCATACCAATTGTTGGAAACACTAAGAGGGGGGTAAATCCATATTTCACTTACAATTAGTTAATTATGAAAAAATAAGAGCATGAACAATAGAACAATAATCAACAACACATCACAAGGGATTCAGGGAAGTACACAACAAATTTTTAAATGGAAACCCATCTGGGAGAAAAACCACTAAATGCTTTTCTAATATTTTGTGAGCACAAAAATGCTTCAGCTCCAACTGAAAGGAAAGCCCCAACTCTCTAATACTATAGAAAAACATTCAAGTTTATTGGATAACTCTAACTCCTGAAAGGATGCTCATGTACCCTGATTTTACCAGATCCAACTGGAAGGACACTCCAACACCCAAATTTTATTAGCTACAACTGATAGGATGCTCCAACACCCTGCAATCTCTAACTTGCCCTAACACCAACCTGCCACCCTAAAGTGTTTTCAAGGTCCAACCTAAAGGAGACTTCACTCTCCTGCCTTGCACCACCCAACCTCCCTTAAAATATATATAAAAAAAAAGAAACTATTTGTGGGATCCCATACCAGGGATAATGACCCATTTACAAAAGATATTCAATGAAACCCTCTCTGCTAATATTCACTTATGATATGAAATGAAGAAGCAAACGGTTTCAAAACTTCATGATTGTTTCTAATTGTTACAACAAAAATTCATGTACGTTGTGTGTTGAACCACTGATGTACTTGAAGATGCCTTGAATCTACTTGCTGCCAAGAATATGTCTGAGGATGTCTATCTGCAACACTAATCAAACCTTTTTTGGTTTTCTTTAGCGCTCTTATATTTTGTTACAAAGCTTATACTTTTGAGTGATTAGTTATGGTTTTATATTTTCATTGAAGCCTGTAACTAATCAGTATTCTCAAAACAAAATAGAGTTGCTTCTTTTGTATAATTACAAATTTTGAACACAGAACATCAAGCCATACAATCCCAATCTTTAACTTTGCTTCTCATGACTTGAATTTTACCTAGAAGATGTATCATCACAGACTTGAAGAGGAGTGCAATTATGTCTTGAATATTACTTCATAATTAAAATAGTAGGCCTTACGAAAAACCATAGATAGTAACTTCAATCCTTGGTTCCTGAAGTGAATAATGCAATGATGTGCCAAGGAAATTCCACTGATTTCCACAGATCAAAAATGATTTCAAGTCAAACTAAATAATGATACAATCTTCACACACATTCTAAAAAATCCTTGAAACTTAGCCACGAAATGGAGCCTTGGGAAGGATTGATTTGAGTCTTAGATACTGACAAATTTCTCCTCATATTAGGACATTGAAATATCTTCAAAAACATACAAAAACATCAATATAATGATAAAAAAGATGATTTAGAGAGAGAGATATGCTAGCAAGTCTTGCTTTAAACAATGACACAATATGAGCTTAAGAACTGTTTCAAGGAGGGAAAAAATATGTACTACTGAATTGATTGAATTCATGTTCTACATGACGGATCAAGGGTCGAGTATCTAAGCCACAATGATGCAACTAGATAGTCCAAACTTTTGTGCTTGATGAACTGAGTGACTAACTTCAAAGGATCTGCATGATTTTTAGGGACTTGCGCATGGATTATTCCAAATCCTACCACAAAGGGCCGAAAATTCAGAGGATTCCATGTTAAAATGTGCCATTGGTTTGTGCCCTAAGAGGGCCGAAAATCTCAGACAAGTATGCACACAAAATCATATTAACAAATAAATTTGTAGGCAGATGAAACCTTGGTCTCTCAAGGGCTTTCTTGATCTCACAAAGGCTTCAAATCACATACATATCTCTGGTTTATATGCACTGTACTACAACGAAAACCATAACCCAAGAATGAAAATATTTAACCAAAAACTTTCATAACTTTGACCTCCTTTATATGATCTTCAAGACTATTCAAGGCCACATACAACATTGAGGTAATTCACACAAGATCAACGCATGAGATTCTTGATTTGGAGGGATAAAATGGTCTTCATTTATACAAGACGTGGAAAATTCAAGGAGGGGTGATCCAACTTGATCACTTGGAGGGAAATAATTCAATTTTTGAATTTTTTTGAGCCAAAAACCCACACTTAATGAGGCTGACCTTACCAAGGAATTCAAAAATATTTTTAATTGCAAGAAATGCTTTATTTGGGCTCCAACTTGAGTTTTTAACATCTCCTTGCAATTTTTGAAGACCAAACTTTTCCAAGCACAACTTTCAAGGCGTGTAAACATTTATTATTGTTACCATTTATTTCAGATTTGTGGACCATGCACAATCTTTAGTACATTATGGACCAAGTGGGATGTAAATTTTTCTTAACGCTTTAGATACCTTAACCATGCTTGGGGGCTTTTACCTTCTAAAAGGCATATCTCTCAAACCATGAGGAGCCTCATGACATCCCACCTACCATTAGAATCAACATGGCGATGATCATCCAATGAAGGTGATCTTGACCCAAACAGACTTGATTTTCCTTCCCATATTTGTCATCAAAGGTGGGGCTTCTTCTGGGGTTGTTTGGGTTGACATCAATGACAACCACATTTCAACACCAAAATCAATCAACATTGTTACCATTTTATTTTTTATATGTCCTTTCGTGTTGCGGGTTTGTGGAGTATTGATGTTGGCCAATGCATACCAAGGTATTGTTGGAGTAGTCTCTTCTAGCTATAGATCTTGTGATGGTTCCAATTCTTGATCTTCTTCATCTTTATAGTCTATGTATAATAATTTCTTCTCACCACATTTATGCCCCTTACTCATTATCACAATTGAAACATAGCCTCTTTTCTCTTATTTCATCCATTTGTTGAGGTGTCAACCTTGTTGGTTTAGAAAAAGGGGGCAGATGTTCTCTATAGTTATTAGTGACTATTTTTCTAGTAGCCATATTTTTACTTTCAACTTTCCTTGTTAGACTGAAAATATGCACTAGTGATTTACATTCAAAGAGACACACCTCATGTTGGAAGCTTTCCTTTAAACTTCCCATAAAGAAGACTAAACAATTATCCTCTAGAATGTTTTTTACCCTAAGACTCAACTTTTGGAATTGTTCATGTTTTATAATTGGACCTTTTGTTGAATATTTACCGATTGACTATACATAGTCCCTTTGCTCTTCTTTCATCAATTTGTTGAGGTGTCAACCTTGTCGGTTATAACATACGCAATCCCTTAATGCTTGATTAAGAATACAGGGTAACAAATTTTTAGATTTTTTTATTCGACTCAAAACTATGTTCTAAGATCGCCATCACCTTCTACTCATTAAGAGCTTTTCGACAGTATGAATTTTATTAAAAAAATAGTTCAGATCATTGAAATATGATCATTTGAAGATTTTCACTCTTGGCACCAACAATTAATCACATTATATTTAATTAATCTAAAGTTTCATTAACAACTTAACATATTTAAGTTCATATAAACATATTGATTAATAGCCTTAAGGGTTACCTTAAGTGGTCTAGAGCTAGACGTGAAATTCCTTGATATTTTTAGTAGTTGTTGTTGATCACGTGTTTGACTCTCTTCGATTCCCTTGGGGAAA
This sequence comes from Pinus tabuliformis, assembly GCA_031772625.1. Lineage (NCBI taxonomy): Eukaryota > Viridiplantae > Streptophyta > Pinopsida > Pinales > Pinaceae > Pinus > Pinus tabuliformis. The sequence continues at coordinate 375,862,639 of CM062804.1, forward strand.
GACCCCATAATCAAGACCGACAGTTTACCCAGTTTACCATCCACGAAATGTGGGAAGGCATTCTGGGATTTCACGTGCTTTCATTCTGAGTAAAAAAAACATATTGATTAATAATAATAATAATTATTATAATACATTTCACCTTTGAGATTGATCATTTAAATATTTTCACCCTTGGCGCCAAGAATTAATCGCCTTACATTTAAATAAACTATTTTTTTATTAACAACTTAATATATTTAAGTTCATATAAATATTTTGATTAATACTAATAATAAATATAATACATTTCATTAACAACATCATTAAGTTGATAAATTATCCACATGCACAATTTCTCCAAAGTCCTAAGGTTGGATCGGTGAAATCCAAAACTTACTCATATAAAACATTTCACTGTTAATGGAGTAAATCTTTTAATTCTTTGTTCACCCTCACTGAGCTCAATGATCATCAGTTAAATTTGATGGGCTACCAAAGTGAACCTAAAATATTTTGTTGATCGTTGATGGAGTCAATTTTGTGTTGACACCCAATGAGCGCATCATCTATTAGCTAAATTTGATGGGTTACCAAAGTGCAACCTAAAATATTTCACTAACCGTCAATTTTAACGATAATCGATGAGGTCAACCCAAAACCTTTCACCGACAGTCAATTGGCTCATCAGTGATCAGTGAAATTCAATATGTTACCCTTTGGAAAACTTTGTCCAATGTTGTCGATCATCCATGACATTATTGACCATCAGTGAAATTTCATACTTTACCTTTTAGAAATCTTTATCCACTCTTGTTGATCTTCGATGATATAGGTGAATTCCACAAACATTGATAATTGGTAAAAACAAAGGAGATTATCTTTGAAGACTTTGGACATTCCATCGATAGTGAAGATTTTTGCACTTCTTGCATCAATTCTAAGAGAATTTGCATTTAACAATAGAGAGGATTATAAATCAATCAAATTTACACAGAGCTCACTTAACACAATTACCAACCATTTAATTTAAATGGTTGCACCAATGCTCTCTACAATTGGCCAACCCCTATTCGTGCTATGATACCACAAGGGGAAACTGACAAATGGGTGAAGGTAACTCTCTTTCACAAGAACAAAAGAATTAGAGAACTATTTTTCCTACTGGGTCTGGTGCCTCAACAAGTCTTAGATGTCTCTTAACTATAGCCAGCTTGGCAATATAGAAATTCCTTCACTACTTTTTAGTTCCCTAGGATATTTCTTGGTCCACTGCTTATCATAATAGCCCAATATACATCATTTACAAACCCCCACTGCTTAGCTAAGTTTCAGATCTATCTGGTGAATAATGGGCATGTTTTTTTTTTAAAGAGCCCAAGACACACCAACAATATTCCAATCCATTATTGGCACTTTTCTAGATGTATTTGGGCACCCAAAATTCTGTATAAACACCCAAAGAAATCCAACAAGATTTTCACTCTAAAATGACAGCTTTTTGCTTATAAAAATCACCACTCCAAGCACTTGTTTGTCTCTAATCTCTCTAAGTATGGTATCCATGGGCTCGTGGATATCTAATACACATGTTTTTCCCCATTTTCCCACACCATTCGTAGGTCAACCCTCGAATTTCAAGATGGATACTTGTCCATGCTACCCAATGAATTCTAAGAGTACTCCACAACCACCACTTAGCCTCCATAAATGTGGTTAGTGGTTGCTTAAGCTATTCATTACTTCATTTAAGGAATTATGTGTTTGTGGAAAAACAAGGTAATAAAATTTTAAATTCAAAATGTGGCATGGATCACTACATGAGGTTTTTCCAGTGATAGCAAGAATGGTTAATTTTCTGTAACCCCGTTACCAATTCCCACTCATGATATCATTTTTAGTATCAGTGATTACATTCCCAATCGATTGCTTAGCATTTTTAATTATCAAAAAAAAAAATACATATGCGTCTTTTTTAATTGCCTAATTTGGTTTTTCATAACAACGACATTTAAATGTCAATATAGACGATATAATACCATTAGTATACTTAATTACAATTGAGTGCAATTTAATCCAAGGATCAAGATAGTGATGTTATATCGGTTTACGAGAGGGGCCATGAAGTTCTCTATACTTATTAGTGACCAATTTTCTACTAAACATATTTTTACTTTCAACTTTCCTTGCTAGTCTGAAATCATGCTCTAGGTATTTAGGTTCAAAGACTCGATGCACCTTGTGTTGGATGCTTTCCTTTAAAGTTCTCATGAAGAGTTCTAACAAATTATCTTTTGAAATGTTATTTATCTCAAGACTCAACTTTTGGAATTGTTGAACGTGTTCTATAATTGGACCCATTCAACAATTGGACCCTTTTGCTAAAGTTTTACCAATTGACTTAAGAATGTATTGTTCATCATATCCCCATAATGTGCTATAAATTGATCTTGTTGTAAACACATGGATGTCATATTTACCTTTTGTAAGGTTGTCAATTGGTGTAAATCAAAATATTTCTCCATCTCGAATATCCATGTTATAGGATCGTTATCATCAAACCTTTTGATATCGATCTTCAAAATGTAGTAGTTCCTTGGTGCTAACTTGAAACCTTAATGATGTGGATCTTGGATTCAAACAATCATGATTATGGTTGTGATTCAATGTTTGTGTTCACCAATTGTGATAAAATACTCTCCATGTGCGATTGAATCTCAATGCCATGCTTCTTGTTATGTTCATGATTTCATTGGATCTCCATATCCCTTTTAAGGAGATTCTTTAATAGAATAGTTTGTTTGTTTTTTTGTTTCTTTATTTTCAGTCATGTATTTTTGTATTTCTTTCTTGACATTTTGCATTTCTTCCTTGTTTTCATTCATCCTTTGTTCCATATGTGCCAATTGACCTTCCAACTTGGATATCTGGTATTGGTATCTTCTATTTTTACACGAGTCATGGATGAGATTTCTAGAGGTTTAAGTGGTGAAGTGACTTTTGAAGTAGCCTTAAGAGCCATGTGTGTAAACAATAACGATCATCTTTTTCCTCTTTATCACAAATTTCAAATCACCAAAAAAATATCTTCTAATCAAAATTTATGTCAATTATAAATTACATACCTTTCAATACCCTAATTTGTAGACTTTCTAAATGGTTGACTGTTGCCCTGATATATCTCTAAAATTTGAGCCTTTCTGAATATAAATTTCGGTCTACAGCACTCCGATATGATTTCTCTACTATTTCATAAATCCAAGCAAAATTTTATGTGCTAAGTTAAAGCTATGATAATATTTCCAAAACTTGTTTATTTTTGGCTTCTTCCCAAGAGAAAACCTGCACAGTGTGCCACATGTCCAATTCTTCAAAACTAATTCTGAAATTTTTACCTGGGGTACTCTAGTATGTCTACTTAGATCTCTGAAAATTTCACAGTGTGAAGAGTCCCTTAGGAAAAAAAAAGTTGTAGTGAAAATGCCATGATCACTTGTTTAAAATTAATTTTAGGACCATCTTCAAACCCTAACTTCCACAGGGTATATCTTTCAAATTATAGTGAAGCAAAATATATAATTTTTACTATAGGTACCTTGAGATGTTTTCTCAATATGCTCAAAATTTCATGGTCTAAGTCTTCCCAGAAAAAGAAAAATACCAAAAAGTCCAAGATCGCTTGTTTGAAATTGATTTCAAGGTCATTCACAAACCCTAACTTCCACAAGATATGTCTCTAAAAGTACAACGAATCAAAATCTAAACATTTGCTGATAAGAGAAGGGTTAATAGCAGCAGTACCTACCTCCTAAGCGCTTCATTCATCATCAAGTGGTATGGTTCTTCAACTGTCTCTGTATCCGCTCCTGCTGCCTTTCTAGCTGCCTTTTACTGCATTGGTGGCAGCAACGGATCCAAATCCATTGCTAGCAGCATCCCTTCCAGATAAAGAACCCGTCGATTAATGGGTGTTTGGGGCGAGGAGAGAAGGCGGTCTGACCCGCTCTGCTCTGCTCTGACCCGCTCTCCACCATTAGGCCGTGGGAAAGCCAGAAGTACACTTGCATGAGACCCTGGGGGGTGGTTAGGGAGCGTCACCATAGCAGTAATCAAGGTATTCCCAACCTTTGAAATCCCGAGTATGAGCTTGCACCTCCCCACTTGTTGAAATCAAAATATGAGAAGATTGAGTTTTAGAAGGTGCTTTGATGCTTTATCACTTCTGCATATTTCCTGTGTCTACCCGAGTTTCAGGAATCAGTAACTTCGCATATTCAGACCGGGCAGAAGAGGAAAGCGCGTGTCGGACCAACTTGGTTCGGCTCTTTTTTCTTTCGTTTCCCCCGTATCAGTCAATACGTGCGAAAGGGGGAAGGGAAGCATATTAGACCCGTTTTTATTGTTCATTCCATCGATGTTCTGTTCCTCTCCATGCAGGAAGGGAGATGTCTTCTCGATCTGCTCCCCAAGAAAAAGTATAGCAAAAGTACTGAGATGACTCTTTTAAAGTAGCAAAACCCTAGTATCATAGCTTTAATACCAAATGTTATGACCCTTATGCTTTAAAAATAAAAATAAAAAACAATAATTACAATACACTTTGAGAAGGATCTCTTTTTACAAAGTATATGCCAATGTGTGTGTGTGTGTGTCAAATGGTACAATAAAAGGTTCTAGCTTACATAACAATACAACAATAGAAATGTAATAAATCAATATCTAGAACTTAATAAGGGGTTTGTAGGATTAATATGGAGTTTATATGGGACTTAATAAAAATCCACTTTTTTGAATACATTTTCAATGTTAGCACATGTGTATTCACATGGACTAACAAGAAGCAGCATGTAATAGCATTTTCATTGATTGAATCAAAGTATTGAGTAGTGAAAGGAGTGTGTAAAGCAGTTTGGATTGCAAGAATGCTTTCAGAGATGAAGACATAGCAAACAAAGCCAACACCCACATTCTGTCATGATCAAGGATTGCTCAAACTGACCAAAAATTCAATGTTCCACAAGCGTACCAAGCATGTTGTAGCACATTGTTACTTCATCAAAGCATGTGTGGAGGATGGATATCTTGAGTTGCAATATTGTTTAATAGAGGATCAAATTGCAGATATTTTTACCCAAGTCTTTGGGTTAAAATGAAGATGTAAAATTTCAGCATAAATTTGGTATAGTTAGTAGATTGACTATTAAAAAGGTGCGTGCTAAAGTAAATATCGGAGTAAATTTCACCTTAGTGTGTATTTCAATCTATTCCACATTCATAAAGTGGATTGACTCAACTAGTATGTAACCGTTTGTAAGAAATTAGTGTGTATTTCAATATATGAATATATTCCACATTCATAATGTGGATTGACTCAACTAGTATGTAACCCTTTGTAAAAAAATGCCCACTTCGTATTAAATCAATGCAATATAGAGAAGCCTCTCGCTTTATATTGATTTTCTTCTATTTGATTTTCATTTAACATGATAGAGCATAGCAGGCTATGACCAATAATGATGTGAAGCATTCAGGTGTTATCTTTGAGTCTATTGAAAAAATGGAGATTTTAAGCCCCTTGATGACAAGTTGATTTTTTGTTGAAATTGATGGGTGATTCCATTTGGAGGTGTGAGAGTAGCAATATGAAAAGTAATCAAGATATCTTTGGCCAATTTTGAGCCTCAACATGAGGCAACCTAATTTGGGGAAATGATGTGTTATTTGATTTGGGGATAACTTCCATCTCCGGACTCCTGTTAATTAAGAAGTGTATACAGAAAACCTGAAATTTCCGGAGTATCAACATTGCAATTAAACACTATAAACAACCAGGACACAATGAATATGGTGCATGGTGACATAATATTGCTTTTATGAGCAAAGCATGGTAAGCAACATTACCAACTTCTGTTTTTTCATAAAGTGGAAATGGGTTGTATGTTGGTGCATCTAAATTTGGACATGGCTTTTGAAATTGAGATCCTAGGAATGTTTTTCTACTTTGTTGATAGAATGAAACTTCAACCCAAGATCATCTTCCTGTAAGAGATTCCAAATGACAGTGTATGTGAAGCTTAAAACATGCATACCCAAAACATTCAGCATCTGACCATTGTTAACAATCAAATTTAGAACCGGAAGAATGAAAACACCCACCCATCCAAAACGTAACAATGTTTGGAAAGTTCAGGCAGTGGCATTTTTCAAGTTGTGGCCTTGCAAGTTGCAACCTTTCAAGCTGAGGATTAATAGACACCAAATATCATGTTGACTGTGAAAGACAGTAAAGCAGCTTTAGCCCTTCTTCTCTTTAGAACATGATATGAGAACAAAGTCAATGGAAAAGCGGTGATGTGCAACGGAGCTGCAGTGGATAGTTAAATGACTTCGCAGCAAGTTTACCAGTGTGTCAATCAGGTCAGAATTACTGAATCACATATTGAACCACCATGATAAGATTTTGTTGAGTTAAACTTAATCCAATCAGATTTAAACTTTTGAAACCAGATAATTCTAAATGCATGTACATCCATATAAAATCTAAGTTACATGAGTTTCTAGGACAGCAAGATTGTTGGATTTTTAGTACCTCAGAAGGTGTGCAGCAGACTGCCATTTAATGACAGCAGTAGGCAGAGGAGACCTGGGTGCATATAGAGAGGGCATGTGTAACAGGTGTACGGGTCTGCACAACAGCAGGGAAACTCTCCTCCAGCAGAGTTTCGTACGGCAGTACAACAGTTGCATACAGTGCTCCATCAGCAATTCTCTGCAGAAGTAGTGAGAGCATAGAAGCATATCTGGAGGAGAGAGAGATAGAGGGTGCAAAGCATGCATGCACTATCCTCAGTTCTGTTCCAGTTCAGTTATATTTAGCAGTTCAGTTATATTTCTGGTTTCGCTTTAGTTAGTATTTGTATGCACAATTAGAGGGCACAGTTTCCTAGTCAAACAGGGAACTCATGCATATTGATTAGAGTCTGAGTCAAGGGCACAGATATCTAGGTGAGGCATGTTTGCATGCTTCACATCATCTCCAGTAGAGGTGCATTTACTTGGCTCATATATCCAACAAGGAAGACACACTAGGAATAGGAGTTAAGACCTTTAGTTGAGGCACTGTTGTGCATGCGTTCAGATTCATTGTGCCTTCTAGGCTATAAAGGAGAAGGCAGGGGTATTGGTTTTAACTTATTCAGTTTAGCAGCAAGAAGTGAGTTAGTTTGTTTTTTTCATGCAGCAGATTTCAGTTAAGAATTAACGAAAACATAGTAAGAGGTTTTGACAGTCCCTCAACTGAGCTTCAGTTATATATTTTCTTCAGTGTGTATTAACAGATTCTGGCATTAATAGATTTGCAGTTTTGGGTAGCTTTCAGTTTTCAGCTATCTAGGGTTTTTGGAAATCTTTTAGTGCAGAGTCTGTTCATCACAGTCTAGAAAATCCAACAAGGACTGGCAGCTGGGGAACATGTTTTAGGGACAGCTAGAAGTTTGCCCCAAAATTCCAGGTAAAGGAAAAAATATTTTAAAAGAAAATACAAATACCAGCAAAAAATCGAATGAACATTCAAAACTCCAAAAGCAAAACTATCTAGGGAATTTAAAAATTTGATACACCATAAATATCATTCATTATTCCATAAATAATATTTCTAAAAACCAAAAGAAAACAGAGTTTATTAAGTAAAACTAAGTACGCAGTCAGAAATGACAAACTGCCCATAATGGTATATTGCCCAAACTGGCTGGCTGTCCATTTTAAATATCCACTGCAAAACTTTGAAATTTTGAACCTCCAACACAGCAGTCTCCAAAGCCTGAAAGTGACTGCTATGGACACTCCAAAAACCAAATAATAGTGCAGATCGTTTGTTGGTTCTTTTATGTGCTTCTCAGACCAACTACAACTCTCTTCTTGCCTCCAAAACAAATCAAATGGTTGAAAAAAAATGGTGAGGGTGGGGGTGCATTTCTCTAATGTTAGCCTTTGGGCAAGGGACTCTCATTTTTTTTTGTTTTCTTTCCTTTCTTGCCATGCTGTCCCGGCAAGGGCTCACCCTTGGCTGAGTAGGCACCAAAACAGGCCTGTTACAAGTCTGTTGCGTTCCAACAGGCTGGGGGTTACCAGGAATACGTGAGACATCTCCGTTTCTGGCCAGGGAACATCCCCAACATCCACGAGGTCAACCAAATGGAGGTGTTCCTGCCTGTTCCCAAGTACCCTGGGATGCATGCGCCTCAGAGACTGGTTCCCTTGCTACATAGTCTATAGATATAAACATTATGTATGAACCATAGAGTCGACTTGGTCTAAGCATGTCTTCAGATCTATCCAATGAAATGGGATATTGGAGTCCGCTCAGCTCAAGTCAGGCCCATTTAGAGAATTTTCAACCTCACCCAGAAAAAAGGAAAGATTCCTGACTTGAACTAGAATCCTTTAATGTTTATTCACATTGTAACTTCAGTTCTCTTGATTTTGGTATCCTTGCATATTTAACATTTCTGAATGCATTCTGAGTTGTCAGTGCATTAGAAATGTCCAGTGGTATTTTTCGGAAATAGGACTAGGTAGATGTTGAGCTTTTTTCATGCCACTGCCAGAGCACGCTAGATTTTGGCAGCGCAGTGCATCCCAGAGAGAGTATTCTAACTTGAAACTTTCCAAATTCTATATTAATTCCCGTGGTTCTTGAATACAATAAAGTTCTGTTCATTATTGTGGTTCTTAGATATCATACAACACAAACTGAAAGTCAGGGACATATCCTGCTGCCTTCATCTTTGGGAACAGGTTCTCCAACATAGCATGGATTTTATTCAATTGTGGATGTGATTTGTCTCCTACAAGAAATATATGAACCCTGTTCTTTACCACAATCCAGCTGTATCCTGGAACTTTTTTTAGTCCTCTATCTTTCATCATTGTTCTCATTTTTGTTACCCCATCCCACCTACCAGCAGCAGCATAAATGTTTGATAGCAATACACAGTTTCCTGCACTTTCAGGCTCTAATTCAAGAAGCTGATCAAATGCATTTTCTCCCAACTTTAAATTGCCATAAACTCTACAAGCACCAAGCAAGGCTCCCCAAACACTAGCAGTAGGTTCTACTGGCATCTTTTTGATAAACTCTTGAGCTTCATTCAGTTGCCCAGCTCGACCAAGAAGGTCAACCATGCATGCATAGTGCTCTGTCATAGGCAATATGCCATATTTTTCACTCATTTGATTGAAGTATAGCCAGCCTTCATCCACCAGGCCTCCATGACTGCAAGCAGAAAGAACACCAATCAAGGTTATGTAATCCGGTTCAACGCTCGCTTGTTGCATTTGGTAAAACAGTGACAATGCATCTTCACCCGGCCCATGCATTCCATATCCTGCAATCATTGCACTCCATGACACCACATCCCTATCGCTAAGTCTATCAAACACCTCTCGGGCAACATCTAGACTCCCACATTTAGCATACATATCTATAAGTGCATTTTGCGCAGAAACATCCAGTTCAAACCCCTTCCTAAAGACATATTGATGCATCTCTTTGCCTTGCAGGAGAGCTGCCAGGTTGGCACAGGCAGGCAAAATACTCACTATGGTTACCCGATTAGGTTTCACACCTTCCACCTGCATTTGACGAAAGAATTCCAAGGCTTGATTAGGATACCCATGCTGAGCATATCCTGCAATGAGTGCAGTCCATGATACTACATTTCTGTCAGACATTTTGTCAAATACTTGGAATGCAAATCCCATGTTTTTACAATTGGCATACATGTCGATTAGAGAAGTGCCCACAAAAACATCCCTATCAAACCCCCTTCGAACTGCCAAGCTGTGAATCTCCTTGCCATGCTGCAAATTTTCTAAGAAGGAACAGACAGGAAGAATAGTTGCCACAGTTATCGGGTCAGAACCGATGCCTTCCACCAGCATCTGCCGAAAGAGATCTAATGCCGTCACCCAACACCCAGTTTGAGCATACCCTGCAATCATAGTATTCCAAGATGATGCATTTTTATAAGATATTTTGTCAAACACTTGGCGTGCAACCTCTATAATCCCATACTTGCCATACATAGCAACAAGGGCACATCCCACAATAATATCTGACTCAAAACCATATCTAATTATGTGATCATGGATTTCTCTACCCTGCGATAGACTAGCACATACCTTGAGAGCGGAAGGAAAGGTGAAATTGTTGGGTGGTATGCCTGAGCGCCGCATTTCACAATAAAGCCTGATAGCCTGTTCGCACAGATTGTTTTTCGCATACCCACTAATCATGGCGTTCCACAAGAAAACATTTCGTTCACATATTTTGTCGAATACTTTGCGTGAATCCATCAGATGTTGGCAAACACCATACATACTGATAAGAGTGGTTGCCAAACAAATGTTTTCCTCAAGTCCACTCATTAGTATGTGAGCGTGGACTTCCTTGCCCTCTGCGAGGGCCTTCATGTTGGTACATGCCTGCAATATGGAAGAATATGTACGGAAGTCCAGGTAAACTCCTCGGAAATCCATGTCACGCAAAACAGCCAATGTTTCCTTCAGTCGTCCATCTTTGCAGAGAGTGTCAATATGTGTGGAAATGAAAGAATTGCAGTTATAGGGTTGGGATTCCAGCATTGTTCGTGTGAGAGTAACAGAAAAATGATGAATAAACGTGCGTAAAAAGCCGATCTTGCTGATATGGGATGGCAGTAATGTCGTTGCTGTCAATACCATGGCTCGGGTTTAACATGGCATTAGAGCAATGAAAAAAAAAATGTCGTTTACAGGTGATCCGTTTTTGAACCTAAGAACAAAACCATTGAGTGTGCTGGATGGGTTTCAACGATTTATCTTTGGATTTTTCCACATATCATCACTGCAGTCCAACAGCAATCTGTGTTTTTTATAAATTGCATCCTTTTAATGAAGAAATATATTTAAATTTTTTGGAAATCCTTTCAGCATAACAAATTATATAACTTAACTTTACACTTTTAATCAAATTTGAAACAAAATTGATGGAAAAAATCCCAAACTATATAAGTTAAGAATATGCAATTAAGTATATTTTTGGTTGAAGTATTTTTTCGTTGAAATTTTTCATTGGTTCAAATTCGAAGGGAGCATAGTCTACATATTTTCTAAAATAAAATAACTAGTAATCCTTTTAAAAGGAGTAAAGAGAGGTTGATAAAAATTTTAAATTATTTTTTTTTGAATTTTATAATTATTAATAATAATAATATTTTTTTTAATTAATAGAATTTCTAAATAACTCCATGGTATGTTATCTTTCTTTTGAGAATGAAATTTATGTGACATCTCATGCATATAATTGCCTCCAAAACAGTGCACAAAGCTCTGGAACTTGCTTAGAATTTACTCATTTGTATCTGAACAAGTACAAATAATATTGAATTTTCCAAAAATATGTAACATCCAAAAAAATAGTGAAAAGTCCCGAAATTGTCTCAATTATGTTTGTAATTCCAATTGAATTTTCCAAAAATTTGTAACATCCAAGAAAATAGTGAAAAATCCCCAAATTGTCCCAACTATGTTTGTGAAATAAGCTTAAAAAAATATCAACAAACCAAATTTATTTGGTTTATCAAAACAAAATATAATCCCCAAAACTAACCAAAATTCATTTGGTTTATCAAAACAAAATATATTCCCCAAAACTAGAAAACGTTAATTCTACCCCTTTTTCAAAAATTGCCAACAACTATAATATAAAATCAATTATCCAAATTTAAAATCATATCCACAGAATTTCTGACATAGAAATAAGAAAAATTCAGTTGCTCTTCAAAAATATTAATCTAGGTGAGAAACGCCATGAAAGTTGTGGATAATGTTATATCGGATGATACGAGAGGGTTTGAAATCTTTTCGAGATTTGATAATCGACCAATCATTTCACATACACACACCAAACACTAACATCTATCACAAACATTATTATCCCTGCAGTCGCAAGGTATTACGCATTCAAAAATGCGTTGATCTAACATTATTCTCAGCTGACCAAAAATTAAACTAAAATTTTATAAAGTAGACATTAAGGAAGTTAAATAAATTATTTTTTTAATTTCTAAATTTTATTTTTTTAAATTTTGATTGGCCCAAAAAATTAGAGTCTTATTAGGCAATCATTATTTAGGCAGTCGGATGGTATGTCATACTCTTGTCACATGTACGCTATGCTCTTAGAAACTAGGCCAATGGCATCAAAAATTAAATTGAAAAGACGTTGTAGTGAAAACATTAGTTTCAACTTTGCTGAAAGCACACAAGATGAAATCATGATCGGGATTTTAGTTCAATGGAATATATGCAACATCTTTAATGTAGCATTAATACTCCTGCAACGTTTTTAATGCAGCATTAATTCTTTTTCAATGTTTAATACTCCTTTAGGGATAGAGTATGAGGGTAGCATTAATACTTCTTTGGCATTAATATATTCTTTATAACATATGAGGGCAACTTTGTTTACAATGCATTCTTTCAATGACGTTTTTAACGGTGCATATCCAACATTCATAATGTATTGGCCAATGGTTAATGTTCAATAGTTAATAGGGCGACATTCATTTAATGGTGGTTTCATTCTAATGGCAATGTGATGTAAAGAAGAGAAAGTTAGATACTATTAATCTGTTAATATCCAAATATATATTATGGAGAGCGTTACAACATGGAGAGCATATTAACATTTCCAACATAATTATATAATTCATTGCCAATACTATAATTCATTGAAGCGTTGGTTATCATTGGAGATGTGAAAGCATTCTTTTCAACTTTGCTGAGAGCAGGGGAGATGAAATCATGGTTAGGATTTCAGTTCGATGGAATATATTTTTGCCATCCTGCAAAATCTAGATTTTATGCATTTTTTGATTATTATTAAATTTTCAAAAATTCTAAATAATTAAATGTTTGTTTGCATCATTGTTATTGACTTTCTGTCTCTCTAGATTTATCCAAATGCAGGTGGATTCAAGCTCCGTGTGGACCAATTTTTTGAGCTTTGATATTTTATCGAGGCCTGGTAATTTAGCTATTTTTATCTCTCCATCACAAGATTATCAATGTGCATGAGAGAGACAATTAAACTTCTTACCATTAAATTTTTTTTATGACATTGATGATGAATGAAGGCTAATCCTAACCTTTAATTTCTTATAATTTGACCATCAATATAAATAAATGTTATTGTTTATTATTGAAAAAAAAACTTTAAAAAAGTAGTACATACTCTAATGTAATATTACATTAGATTACATCCAAACAAACAAGACGGCATATATACATTTAAATTATCTTTTAATTGAATTTCTTTAAACTTTAAAAACAACAATTATAACTATTATATTAAAATTAATGTTATGATCATATTTATTTTGTTTGAAATAGTTTTTGAATAATATGTTAACACTATAAATTTTTGAAAAAATATTTACATTATATATTTGTATTACTCGAAATTGATACCGCTCATTAATTTGTGTGTATTCAATTGAACATGGATAACAGTGAATGCTCGTCTGATTTTTAACTTAACCGGTGACTATTGTGCGATGAATGATCCCATTTCAAATCTGCAGAAATGATGAATGGTACATAAATAGAAAGGTACATATAGAATCAGGTTTAGGTGGGATTAGCTAGGTTTATTATCCTTTATCTTTGCATTAGTATTACACAAATGCTGGCCATTATTTCAGACTTTCCATAATAACTACCTAGGTATAGAAAAAACATTTATTTTGTTAATTTCAAAGTTCAATAATCAAACCAAGCTGCCAGGGAACGCTAGCTATGCGGCCTTGTTTGTGTTTGGTTGACTTTCCATAATAACTACCTAGGTATAGAAAAAACATTTATTTTGTTAATTTCAAAGTTCAATAATCAAACCAAGCCGCAAGGAATGCTAGCTATGCGGTCTTGTTTGTGTTTGGTTTATTTACAAAATCACTAAGAGAGAAAATTTAAAAACGGACATCAATCTGATTTGAGTATGTTCACAAATAGGTACATATAAAAATCTAATCTCTCTCACCAAACTAATTTGGGTTTTGGGTTTTGTTCATAGAGAGTCAAAGTGATATGTCACCTTATTTGTGTTTGTTTTATTTACAAAAACAAAGAGACCAAAAATTTAATCTCAGCCATCAACCTTGTTTCGGTATGGTTCACATATACATATAAAAGTCTAATCTCTCTCACCAAACTGTGCACGATCAACGTTGGTCAGCCAAGTGTCATTGTGAAGATTGTTTCTCTGAAGGTAATTACACATGTCACGCAGACAGTGGCAGTTTTGGGCGTAAAATTGTGACGACTGTGCACAGATGTCAAGCTGACATGAAAAGTGTATACAAATTTTGGAGGTGAACCTATTCAAAAGAAGGCTTATCATCCTAATTAGTTAAAATGTTGGGAAAAGGGGTTTTTATTTTTTTCCTTTAAAAAAAAAATTGATATATCAATTTAAATAAATGTAAATATTTTACTTTATTTTTGGTAATTTTAATTGAAATAAGATTATATAATTATTAGTAAAATTGTAATTTTTCATTATTCAAATTTTATTTTTAAATATATAAAAAATTTAATATCTTATAAAATTTTACTATATTCAAATTATGTAATTTAAAACTATTAATATGTACAATTTTAGTAAATAAATTTAATTTCTAAATAAATTTTAAATAATTAGGGTTGTCTCAACTAGTGGGTAGAATGGTTGTTATTTCCCCCACACAAATTCAATTCCCTATGAGTGACATGATAGTGAGAAATATTGTTGTAATGATTATGTTTCCCTTATTCTCAATCATTATATCAATAATAAAATTCATTTTCTCATAAAAAAAAATTATATAATTTTTTATTTTATAAAAAAAATAAAATTATATTTATTGTGCGAAGAGGCGATCTCCAACTCACTATGGTAGAGATGTTTTAATGTAATATAATGTCGAACCAGACTAGAATCATTTTAACTCCAAATCTACCAAGCATCGAAAACAATCAAATCTCTTTACATCTCAAAAAAAAATATTTCTCACTACCCATGAATGAAAAATTAAAATGAATCTAAACTAATACTAATAAATATCACTATTATACCTAATACAAATAATATATTATTCTAATTTAAAAATTAAAATGAAAATTGGTATTACTAAGAATAACGACTATAATAAATCATGTCCTCAATAATATGTTACCCTCATTAAGACACAAACATAAAAAATGCCCCAAATATATGTTACTCTCATTAAGACACTAACATAAAAATTGCCCAAAAAATATTGTGTGTGAAGTTACTTATAAACATCTTCTTA
Organism: Pinus tabuliformis; assembly: GCA_031772625.1. NCBI lineage: Eukaryota > Viridiplantae > Streptophyta > Pinopsida > Pinales > Pinaceae > Pinus > Pinus tabuliformis. The sequence continues at coordinate 375,877,989 of CM062804.1, forward strand.
CATTGTATAATGATGGCTATAACAAATTATGTTCAAATGTTACAATACTAACGGATTCTATTCAAATGTTACAATACTAAGAGCTACTTTCTTTTTCATGCAGGGAATACCTTTTATAGTTTTTGTGTATTCAAAGTTTTGTTTATATGTTTTTTTTTTCAAAAAGAATTTAGTAGCAAATTCTGCTCACATGTTACTCAACTGAGTGTTACTTCCTTTTCATGAAAGGATGTAACCAATTTTTTTTTTAAAGTGGGCGTATTTGGTAAATGGGTATTAAAAATTAAAAACAAAAATTTAATAAAAATATTTTATTAAAAGTTAAAAAGATAGTAAATAATTTTTTTATTTTATAATAAATTATAATATTTTTTAAATATTAATTTTAATATAATTATTTTTTTAATAAATTTAAAATCTAAAAAGATTTTTTTTTTCTTTTAAATTTTAATTACTAATTAAATTTATTTTTTTTAATGTTCTATTTAGATCAACATTAAATCAGTGAAATATGTTGAACACAATCATTAAGTTAGGGCATAACATTGATAATAATTCTCTTTAATTGTTCACAACCATGCCCCTTTGCAAGTAAATTATGTGTAAGCATTGTTTGACTTAATCATCTTCACGCGTGAGGGCACAATTTTTAATGTTGCACATAATTTTTTAACATTATGAGATTATAGTGGAAGATGTTGTCTTCCATGCATGATTATGATATAACCAATCTAGATTCATCTTAACTTTGGATCTAGTGCCGAGAGGGATCAAATCTCTTGAGGTGCAAAACTTTTTTTTGAGTGCAAAACTTGAGGAAAGGTTTGCACCTCGAGAGATTTGATCCCTCTCAGCGCTTGATAGATCCGGAGTTAAGATGGATCTAGGTTGGTTTCAGTCGTGTGTGGCCAAAGAAAATCTAACGAACAGATGATTGATTTTATCAATAATATGTAAAATCATCTAATATTAATATAATCATTTTAAATATGCTAAATATGTCTCAGATTAATCTGACCATTTTAATTTTAAATTTGCTTAGTTACCTTAGTTTGTTGAGATGATATAATAGGTAAAATCATCTAATATTAATATAATCATTTTAAATATGCTAAATATGTCTCAGATTAATCTGACCATTTTAATTTTAAATTTGCTTAGTTACCTTAGTTTGTTGAGATGATAAATATTGTGAATAACTTTAATGATGAAATAAAAATTTTGAATGTAAAGTGACAATGTCACCCCTGTTACTTTTGTCGTCTTTTCATATCGATTATATGAAAAGAACAGGTTAAATCATAAACCATTTAAATCTTTAGCTCGAGATATTGTATTAAACATCTTAACTTGTCTCTCTTTCTCTCCAATATTAATAGGTTGAATTACTATAACGCAAAAATCAATGTACATTGTCAATAATTTTTTATGCTTACACTGAAATCAATGAATTTAGTGCAAGCAATAAAATAGGATTATAAATCATCTACATTGAAATCAATGTATTTAGTGCAACAACGTCTACATTAAAATAAATGCATATAGTGCAAACAATCAAATAGGATTAGAAATCACCATCTACACTGAAATCAATGCATTTAGTGAAAGCAATCAAATAGGATTAGAAATCATCTACATTGAAATCAATGCATCCAGTGCAATAAAAATTCTTCCCTCTCTCCCCCTATATATATATATATATATCCCTCCATCTCTCCTTCTTTGTCTCTCTATCTCAACCCCCCAAACGCACACGCTCTCTCACTCCACATCTATCAATCTCTTTGTCCCTCCCTCTCTCTCCATCTCTCTCTTCTTCCTTCTCTTCACTTTCCATCTATATCTCTATCTCCCTTTGTCTCTCTATATCACCCCCAAAACATACACTCCCTTTCTCCAATCTATCTATCCCTCCCTCCTCCTCTCCCTCCCTCTCTCTCTCTTCCCCTTCTCTCCCTCCCCCGCTTCTATCTCTCTTCCCTCTTTTTGTCCTCTCTCCCCCTCCCTCCATTTTTCTTATCACTCCTCTCTCTCTCTCCACCTTTCTCTCTCTATTTCTTTATTCTTACCTCCCTCTCTCCCCCTCCAACTCCATCTCTCTTTCTCTTCCCCCCTCTCTCTCTCTCTCTCTCCAACTCTGTTACTATATCCTTCCCTCTCTCCTCTCTCCTTCTCTCCCCTATTCTCTCCATCTCTCCTTCTTTGTCTCTTTATCTCACCCCCAAGCATACACTCTCTCTCTCCATCTCTCCCTTGTCACTCCCTCTCTCTCTTCACTTCTCACTCTCTATGTACTTCTTCTTCCCTCTCTCTCTCTCCAACTATGTTACTATATCCTTCCCTCTCTCCTTCTCTCCCCCCTTCTCTCTATCTCTCTTTCTTTGTCTCTTTATCTCACCCCTAAAAATACTCTCTCTCTCTCCATCTCTCCCTTGTCACTCTCTCTCTCTCCACTTCTCACTCTCTATGCCTTTCTTCTTCCCTCCCTCTTTCCTTATCTCTTGTAATTCCTCTCTCTCCCTTTCTCTCCTACCTTCCTCTCTCTTCCCTCATCTCTCTCTCTGCCCTCCAATCCTCTCACTATCTCCCTCCCTGTCTCGTTCTCTCTCTCCCCCTCCATCTTTGTGTCTCCCTCTCCCTCTCTTACACTTCTCTACATATCTCACTCATCTCCCTCTCTCCTCTTCATTCCTCCTCTCCCCTATCCTTAAGTTTATCTCCATCTCTCCCTTGTCACTCCCCCTATCTTTCCACCTCTATCACTCTATGTCTTTGTTCTTTCCTCCCATATCTATCTAGAATTAATATATATTATAATATAACAAATTTAATATTGTATTAATCCAAAGTTATTAAATTTAATAATATTAATATTATAATATATTAATATGAATATTAGATTTAATAATAATAGTAATAATAATCTTTTAATATTAATATTAGGGTTAATAATATTTTTTTTGTATGGTATTAATAATAATTTGGCCCATAAGCCTAACCTAAATAAAACTTATTTTTTGAGTGTTAGTAAGTATAAAGAGGTTTATGGAGTAAATATAAAAAGATATTTTATTTATTTACCATTCCTCTAGTTTATTTATATTTTTATTTATTTATCATATCTCTTTTATTTACCATGGTATTTGGCCCATAGGCTTGACCTTAATCAAACATATTTTTTGAGTTTTCCTAAATATAAAGAGATTTATGGAATAAATATAAAAGAAGGTTTATTTATTTATGGTACCTCTAGTTTATTTTTATTTGTGTTTATACATACTAATAATTAGATTGATTTTTAAACAAAGCCGACATTAGATTAAAAATGTTAAATGTTAAACATTACGTTTACATTTTTATGTGAGATCTGCCCCATACTAGGTTGTTTACATTTACGTTTACGTTTACATATTTGCCTTTTTATGTGAGATCTACCCCATATTGGGTTGTTTACATTTACGTTTACTTATACATTTACTTTTACGTTTACATATTTACCTTTTTATATGAGATCTACCCCATACTGGGCTGTAGAGTACCTCTTGGCACAATTATCATTATCTTAAGCATTTAATATGCCAAGGTCACCATTTTGTTGCATGGAAAGGCGCTCTCTAGCCCAGCATGGGAGAGGTGAAAGAAAGAAAGAAAATATTTTAATGTCCACAAGGCTAAAGATAGTCTATGGAATAGATTGCTTCTTCATCTGCTTGATGTATTCGGCCCTTTTTCTACGAAGCTTCAAAATAAATGCTCCAATCTTCTCGACAAACCCCTCGCTAAATAGATTATCCCAAGAGCTAGCTGCCAGCATATCTGCATAACTTTCCTTGTTGTCTTTGAAGGCCTCACATTCTAAAATGTAATGTTGTCTTTGAAGGCCTCACATTCTAAATCCGGAAGAACAAAAAATGCATACTCTTTCCTCCCACACTTCCTTTGGCCTTTTTCCAACGCCCTGTTTCACAATGGAGTTGATGAGAATTAGTCCTTAACTGAGCAATAAGAATTTTGGCTCTCCAAGAGATATTGGTCTCTATGTATGCTTTTGGTTGATGACTATGAGTGGGATTAAACACTTCAATATAGTATTTTTTCTTTCTTCCTAGCTCCTTATCCCAAGTATGCTTGTGGAACTTTTCCATAACAAATTTTTTTATCTCTTTGTTGTTTATGGGACACGCATTCAAGCAAATACCCCATTTACTAAACCATTTGTTATTTTGTTGCATCCAAGTTTTTTTGCTCTTGCACAATCTATCATTAAAGACAACCTTAGGCCATCTACCCTCTTCCATTTTCTCATTTTTTTCTAAATAACTTATGACTCGCACCATAACAATTGCTTCAATAGGAGCAGCCCCTGTTTCACTTAACAATATATCATAAGGAACTGCACTTTTAATATTAAATTTGTTTGTAATCAAACGCTTCTGAATTTTCTCAATTTGTCTCCACTGCATGTCAGATGTATTGTTGGCCCATAGTTCACAACCATAGAGAATCACCAGAATCACTAGAAGCCCAAAAAGAGTTTGAGTGGTTTTCCAGTCCCATAACTCTACCTCTCTACACCTATTTTGAAAAGCATAAAATTCTTTCCAACCCCCCAAAGTTATTTTCTTTCTACAACCATTCCAACTTAGATTTTTGTTGAAGTCAATTCCGAGGTATTTGTAATCCGCAACTTCTTCCAAAATGTTGCCTTAAAGTAGAACTTATGTTGGTTATGTTTTCTTTTCTTAGAGAATACCACTACTTTCCTTTTGCTGATATTGACTTGCATCCCCGCACTTCTATAAAAATTCTCAAGGGATAGTAAGTGCTCTTGCAAACCAAGAGCTGATTTAGCAATCAGAATAAGGTCATATGCATACAAAAGAAGCCTTATAATAAACTTTCCCAAATAGATACCATCACCCCCTTGCGAATTTAACCACTCCTCAAGCTTGTCAATATATAAACCAAAAAGGGTAGGAGACAGTGGGCAACCTTACTTGACCCCGACATCACTTCTAAAACTTTCAGAAATCCCTGCTAAAGTTCTAATTTTGACTTTCACCTCTTCATACAACCTATGCACAATTGCTCTCAAATGTTTAGGAACCCCAAGTTCCTCCATTATGTGCCAAATCTTATCCCTAGGAACCGAGTCAAACACTTTTCTGAAATCAACAAAAGACTTCTTCTTTTTTCTCCCAAACTTTTTCAATGATTTGCTTTAAAGTTATACAATGATCAACTTGGAATGTTTAGGTCTAAAACCTGCTTTCCCTTTAGCACGCTTATCTCTTTCTTCTACCTACTTGCTAATTTTTCTTTCTAGCATGCTTCCAAATGGCTTTTCAAACAAAGGGTTTATCATGATGGTCCTATAATTGGAAGGATTATTGACGTCACCGCTCTTGAAAAGAGGTATTTCCAGACTAGTTGTCCAATCTGTGGGGAGCCCTTGTTGTATGATGTTGTTGAATATTTTTGTAATGTGAGATGCAAGAATCTTTGAGCCCTAATTTAGATATTTTTCTTGGAGTTCAGCTAAGTCTTTTGCTTTTCCAACACCCAACTTCTTGATACCCATCTCTACCTCTTATACAGTGAAGAGTTCAGTATCAGTGTTGACCAAGGGGGGAGGGTCAACCTTGGGAACCTGCTCATAGAGTTGTCTTGCATAGTCAAACCATTTAGAAGCTATAATATTATTTCCAATTTGTATCTTTTTCGATTGGAGCTCCTTCCAAACTAATTTGGGATTATTTTTCCCAAGGAAGATTAGTTCTTCCCTCCTTGAAACCATGAAATCAACCTTTTTCTTACTTAATAATTGTTTGTAAGCTTTCAGCTTTATGTTATCCTTGTTTGACTCTTTCCACATTCTCCTTGCCTTTTTGCATTCCTCATCAAACCAAGCATTAACCAGAAAGTAATTTGTTTCAGACTTCTTAATTTTTTCTCTTTTGCACTTTGCAAGTGCGCATTGAATTAAAGGTGTTAATTCATGACTATGAAGGCTGTGAATTGTAATTTTCTCCTTCTCGAAGAGCCTCTCTAGCGTCATTTTGAAGGTATTACAATTTTCTGGGGTCAAAAGAATTCTACCCTATGGGAGATTTTGTTGGACATGTTGAATTTTTTACTCTAATTGTTTCTTTCCAATCCAAGAGAAACATTAATAAATTGGCTTGTAATGTAATGTTTGACATTTTGACTAATTCAAATTACATAAAAATAAAAATTGAATAAAAGATTCATGTAATGTAAACATTTAAACTATGTTAAAATAAAATAAAAAAATGAAAATAACTCTATAAAAATAAAGTAAAAATGACACATGGTATTCATGTGGAATATAACCTATTTAAATGGGGAAATTAAACTAGTCTAAATCCATCTTAATTCCAGATCATTCTGGATCTACCAAGCAGGGAGAGATCAAATCTCTTGAGATACAGACCTCTTTTAGATTGAAAAGAGATTTGATCCCTCTCGACGCTTGGTAGAGCCAAAATTAAGATGGATCTAGGCTGGTATATATATAGAGAGGGGGATTATTTTGTTTTGGATAAATAAAGAGCTAAAGTATTCTTGAGTTAATATACATGTTCAATATCTCTTGTGTGAGGAAGTTTGACTTTTCCCTCTCTGTAACTTTGAACCTTTGAAACCATAAATCTATGGTGTGCTTCGATAATCTTCTCCCTGACCCTCAATGGTGGGGGGGGGTGGGACGGGCGGAAGACAGGCTCAAAAGGGGGTTGAGCTTTCGCCCCTCCCTACGATGAAGAAGAAGTTTTTCGGGCCTTGATCTCGAATCTCAAGACTAACCACAAGGTAAATGAGGTGCAACAAAAATTTGTCAAAAAGCCAATGGATATATCGTTCGTCATTCTCCCTCAGAGTTTCCAGAAGACCTCTCTGATTTTCACTTACAAAGCATTGGTTGAAAAATTCATAAGCATGTAGCCTTCTCTTAAATCAATGGAACAATGGGCTAACAAATCCTAGAAACCAATGATGAAAGGACACTCGCCATATATGCAGTGGGAAATGGCTTTTTCACCCTTCTTTTTTAGGTCAAGGATGTAGAAATTTTGAATAATATAACACTTATTCAAAGAGATTATCCTGATTATACACTATTTGCGGAATGCATGCATAATACATAACCTCCTCTACCATTGATCATCAATTTGCGAAATTAAAAACAATCGCATGCGCACATTGAAACATCAATCGCACATATCAACACAGTATGTAACGGGGAAAGCATACAACTGAAAACCCCCAACTATATGTGTATTATAATGATAGAGAACATGTAACAATACATAGTACAATACTCCTCACAAGTACTCATTACTATCTCCACCTGCTACACACAAACTAGCTCAGATCTGAACAAGTCAGGGGTTCAAATCTCCTCCACTATTTGCCTGCCTCTACTACGCAATCCAAGTTGAGAATAGATCAGATCCAAGTTCGAATTCCTTTGGCTTGTACTGTGCAATCCTTATTGGCAATCTCAATCAATGATTGTGCAAATCTCATGCACAGCTATAGTCACAACTGCTGGTAGTCTCACCCTTTCACCCACCTCTAACACTTGTCTCCACTGAACTGTCCATGCACTGAGTTAACTGATGTATTCTTTAGTTGATTTATGAGTTAATAATTAGTGAATTAATTAATAATTAATTCACATCACTCATCACTAATGTATTTGGCAGTTAGACTAAATACAACTAGTTCAACTAAGTCAAACTGAACACAACTCCATCAACTCCACCAAACTCAACCACTTGAGTTCTAACTGAAGTCCATCATGCAATAGCTCAACTAACCCATAAGAAAAGCGTATTTCCTTCTGGCAGTTTCATGTGCCACATCCGTAGCTCAAACTGAAGTGCTGCAAGAGGATAAGATAATGTTTATAGTCCAAATATTATTAAGAGCTAATAATATTCGACTGTTCTATTTTTAGACTGGCAGTCTAAAAATAGACTCCGCCCATATGTCTAAAAATAGAGGTCCATCTATTTTTACAAACATGACCAATCATCCATAAATAGCATCCTGCAACTCATAGACCATGATCCATATGTCTAAAAATAGACATAGTCTAAAAATAGACTTTGCGCCAAAAATAGCCTGCGGGCCCACTTAGTGAAGGCGACTTCTTTTAACTAAGCTCCATCATCTTGTTGCATTTTCAACAAAGGAATACCAAAAATGTGGTTTTTCGTAATGGCCCCTATTTTTTCAGTTCTAGAGTCATGTACTTAAATGCCTCGTCTCTTAATTTTAATCCAGATGAAGACGTTCCTAAGGTCGAACCTGTGTGGGTTAAACTCCCAGCCTGTCACTCTCCTACTGGAGTGATGAATGTCTAAAAGCCATTGGGAATGGTGTTGGTTGGTATCTTGATAGGGCTGAATCAAAAGGTTAACAGTTATCTCGCGCAAAGATCTGCGTTGAAGTTGACTTGGAGCAAGGATTTCCATCAGATATCATCCTGACTTAGGGAGAGTGGAGCTTCATCCAGTGTTCATACTATGTCTAGATACCCTTCAAATGCAAAATATGTCATGACTACAAGAATTTTGCTCAGGACTATAATAAAAACAAGGCCCAAAATGGAGTCGACTTTGCCCCCTCCCATGAAGACCAGTGGCACACTTAGAAAATAGGAGCCAATAAAGGGATAGGAGGTTTAAAAAATCCTAACACCTTAACACAAAATATTGCTTCCTCTTTCGTAAATCCCTTTGATGTATTATCCCAATGTGAGCTCAAGCCTTTAGAGCTAGTAACATAAAACGAAGACCCTATCATGGAGGAAGAAAAAGAGAAGATGAAGAGGTAGATACTCAAGTCAATGAGTCAATTATGGATAGTCTTATTCAAGCTTCTCCTCATCAAAATCTCAAGTCCTGTGCCGTCTCAGTCAGAGGGGGTAAAAGTCCTTAGTGTGGGACAAAAGAACACCAAGGAGAAGAAGAAGAGCCTAGTCAGGTACTCATGAGAAGTGCAAAAAAGAAAAACTAAAATGGTCTAGTGACTCTTCCAGTATGGAAACAGAAAGTCTCAAAGCAAAAGGAAGGACCTCAAATAAATAAGCAAGGAAGGCAGAAGCAGACCAAAATATCAAATTGGGGAACCAATCTCAAATCATTGAGGTCTAAAAGAACGTGAGCAATAGAGATAATGGAAACATCATATCTGGAGGAGGTAAGTCATTTTCCTCAAGATCCAAATGAAAGTAATTTCTTTGAATGTAAGGGGTCTGGGAAACCCCATTAAGTCCCAGGCAGTAAGAGAATTTATTAGAATGGAAAAGCCATAAGTTTTATTCTTATAAGAGACAAGCTAGCTGAAGAAGAGATTCTAGCTCAGTCAAGACCATTTTGGAACAACAACTTTGGGGTTCCCCAAAGTTCCAGTGGCATCTCTAGTGCCCTAAGTATTTTTTGGTCGAACTCCAACCTCAGGTTAAAATATAGCGCCAAGTTTAAGTTTTGGATAGTAGTCATTCTAGAGGAACTCAACTCAAAGAAAGCCTTCTCTTTTATTAATGCTTATGCCCCTATCAATTATAGTGATAAAGGAGAATTCTGAGAATCTTTAATAAGGTTAAAGGAGGAGCAGTGGCACAAGGACTATATCTTTGGTGGGGATTTCAACAATATCCTTCTCTCTTTTGAAAAGTGAGGAGGCTCTATTGTTCAAGATCCCTTTCGCGAAAGAATGGAATACTTCATAAGTGACTGGTGATGAGCCTCAGTATTGCAACATGAATACTACAACTCCCAAAGCTACCAACTTTAATTATCAACACGGGTTTCGTACAAACTTAGGAGGTATCGGAACTATATGTGTAGAATACAATGTGACCTTCCTTTGTTGTCACGATGCAATGGAGTGAATGTCATAAAATCAAATCCTAAACTATTTGTAGCAAATGAAATGCTCGAAATGTAAACCTTAACCTATTATAGGAAAGAAAATACAAGGAAAGGAAACCTATTCTAATTGCATAAAGAAAATATCATGAACTAAATATCAATCATTACATTTCAAAGAGTTCAGATCCACTGACAGAGTTCATTGGATGCGGCTATCAATAAAATCATCATTGTATTCCTATTTCATAAATTTTTCCATTAACCCAAATCATTGAGATGTTTTGCATCGGTAAAAAGGAAAGTCCTAAGTGGTGTTTATTCCTCCTTAACCATTGATTTATAGCCTAAGGGTCATGATTCAACCCTAAGGGATGAAAACCAATCTTTTTGAGCAAATCTGGGCAAGTATATACACGCTAGAAGAGTGCTACAAGAAACTACAGGATGCTATAATTCATCGAAATGACCAAGCAAATCAAATCCAAATTGGATGGAAATTTTTTGTTATTGACTAGGTTTCCTTAGGTTTCCATTACAAGTGGAATCACTCAAAAATACCCCTATTAAACCATGATAAAAAATAACAGAAAATTACTAGTCTAAAATCTAGAAATTCGAGAACTAGTGAGCTAGTAAATCTATCAAACGCCTAACCTAATAAAGTGAAAATGCAATGGGGTAAATTTTGTTATTAACTATAATTTTTTTGTGATCTAATACAAGTTAAATCAACTCGATTGAAGCTCATTAGCATGTTCTAAAAAATAACAGAAACTTATTGTTATTTACCACAAAGGACTTCCATAAATTTAGATTTGGGAATAAGCAAACTAATCTAAGTAGCTTAATGATTACTATGACCTTCCAACGTTGTTCCAATGATGAAATGATGCTTGTGATCCTAAAAAAAAACTTACTTCAACCATTTAAACTAATCCTACAATAAGAAATCATCAATATTAAGTGCAGAAATAGAAAAATACTAGAACAAGAGATGGATGTGAATAAGAAATGAAAGGAAGAAAAGTAAATGATACAAAATGGCTCTGAGGCTCTTGGAATGGCCAAGCCCAAGGAAAATTAGAGTCCTATGAAGGACACCAATATTTAGAAGCTGAACATGGCACCGATCTTCATTATTTCCATTGATACAATTACATCCCTGCAAGAAATGACAGTGGAGCTACAAAAATACGAATTCTCTCCACAAGAAGACTAAGAAAAATCAACCCCTAGAGGCAAATTCGACTTGGTACTTATACAAAATGATTAAGAAGCATTCCCCGTGAAAGGAGGAAGCTCCCTCCAAAATCCCTTTAATAGTGGATCTGGTTCCCAACAATAGGAATCTGCATTAAATGATAGGAAGCACATTCTATATTTTCTCAATCATTGGAGCTCCAAAATCTGTCCAATAATTTCAGAATATCTTGTCAATTTTTTATGCAATATTGATCCTCTTGTAGTAGGGAGCAACTTCCTAAATTATCTTTTCCTCCAAATCTCCATAATCTTCCCAATATTCTCACAATATTCTACAAAAATAAATAATATTAGGCACAAATATGCAATTATCCATAAACCTTCCTAATGAACATATTAAAGTTAAAAATACGTTATCTAATGCAAAAATAGAGGTTTAATGTGCTGAAGGATGGTCAGACGAGCCATAATTTATGTCTAACTTGGAGGCCCATCATACCCCCTTGCTGAAAGTGTTTCTTATCCTCTGAGCAACTTAGTGACCTTAGTGTGCCTCATTCATGGCCCTGGTGGCCTCCCTGATTTTTTCTATCGTTGTTCAACACTTTCCTGTAGCAACTTTCTACCTTCCTATAGGAAATTTCTGCCTTCCTATAGCAGGGCATATTCTTCTTTAATTGTTTAGTCATGGCTCCCCTAGTGCTTGGCTTCTTCTAAGAGGCTTGGGGATCCTTTCTTTTGGATTGGAGGGAGGTTATCTCTTCAGTTTGCTTCTTATTCTCCTTTTATCCTTTGTTCTAATTTTTTTAGGCACTTTATCTTATGTTTCAAAATTTTATTTTTCTTTGCCACACTCTTCTTCTTCTGCAGATTCATCCCTAATTGTCTCTTTAAGCCCATAAAATCTTCTCTATCCATGTCAACAACATTTGTCCATGTCTTCTCAAAGTTTGTGCAAGGGAACCCTGCTGCCAATTATCAATTTCATAGCGCTCATCATTTCATCTTATGGCAAGAGGAGGAGTGCTTCCTGTTGATAATCAAGGTGAAGAATGGTATGCCAATCTCAAAACAAGTTTATTCTCCCATCATAATGCTCATCCTCACAAGAAAACTCCACACTTCAAATTTTTATGGCTTTGCTACCAAATGTTTAGTGGAGGAATTTTGCAAAAAATCACAGAATTTTTGTTTGTAAGAGGTTATAAATCAAGTACTTACCCCTTTCTTGCACTCTTTCAAAGTTCTAGGGTTTTGTGGCCAGTGATTCTTAATATAGCGTCCATTTTTTCCTCTTGGGACAATCCTGTAGCAGACAGACTGTGTCCTGTAACAGCCATGTTTTTCCTGAAGCAGCTCCATTTCCTCCTATAGAAAAGCAATTTGTGCTTTGAGATTCTTAGTTATGGTTTCTCTATTGGTTGTCCTCCTCACAGGTGTCAAAAATTGCTTCCCTTCCATTAAATCTTGCACCCATTTCTCCTAGTGCTCCTTCTCGGTATTTTTTGTTTTTCTTGTTTCTGTTTATATCTTCTCTATCCTTCATGGTATTTGACTATTGTTGTTTCTATGTGTGCAGGTTCTTTGTTTCTGCCCAAGGTGCTACTGCTGCTAGTGGAGAGTCCTACTTGGAGTGGTAGAGTGCCTCATGAGTTGGTATCACCCCCTCTACTTGATGGAAAAGGGAAAAAAGATAGGATTATGACTTGTTGTAATGGTTGCACATGCTGCTATAGGAGGAGGTTTTCTTCCTATAGCAGTCCTTCCTTCTATTTCAGGGTCTTCTAACTATATGGGAGTGATGAGAAATTATGTAAAGGGTTTGGAGGATGATGCTAGGGCTCAGAGGGAGTAGTGTAGGTTTTTGAAAATGGAGAGGATGTGCTCTGTGTGTTTTTTCAAGAAATTTTCAGGGTGAGATAGAGTGTAGGGTTTGTTCTTGAAAAATATTAATTTTTTTCTTATGAAATGGGATGGATGAATGATGGATAGATAGTGGATGGAGGGCTTGGAGTGCTTTGGCGACTTGGCCTTTGCACAAATTTCCTCTTTTAACTTTTTCCTCCATTCCTCATAATCATCACCCTTCCTAATTTAGCTTTTCCACATTTCATGAGTGAGGGAGTTAGCTACAATCAACTAGTTGAGGGTGGCTAAGACTGCTGACCCATCCTTAGCTTATAAAACATCACCTCTCATGCATTGAAAACAAATTTCTAACTAAAATATGCTCAAGAGAAGAGGTCAAGAATATTTCATCCCTGTACCTACCTGATGGTTGTTAGACAGGATGCATGTTGTTGCTGAGTTGATGATCGATCCATGGTCCTTTGGAGGTGCTAATTTCTATTTTTTTTCTTCTACACAGGTCTTCATCACTTTATGATTCTTTGACTGATAAGGTTGTTGTGTGTAAGTTTCTTTCCAGTGCCTAATACGTTTCTAGTGGAGTTTATGGATGCCAACCCATATTCTAAACCTTAGTCTTTCAGTTATCATGAGCAAGCTATCTTAGTCAAATTTGGCCTTCTTGGAGTGATTGGCTTGGCCATGGTTGATTTTCACCTTCCCCACACTTTTAAAAACTGTTATACACCTTTCCAACACTTCATCTCACCATTCTTTTCCGCCAAAACCCCTCAACCAACTTCCTGTAGCAGTTCAGGACATCCTGTAGCAGTTTCTTGTAGCATACTTGTTTTTCCCATATCTCCCAAATGGTATACTAGATTGACTTGAAATTTTCTGAGCATGTTGTCATCATCCTTATGCACCTCCCCATAAAAAAATCTTGGCCAATGGATGCATGAATCTCGAAAAAAATAAAAAATGGTTGTAGGTGATGGAGGTCGATTTCTCGAAAACTGTGCACTGGAATTTTCTGAAATTTCTTGGGAATGTTACCATCATCCATATGCATCTCCCCATGAAAACATATTTGCAAATGGATGCATTAATATTGAGAAAATTTAAAAATGGATGTAGGTGATGGAGGTCAATTTCTCGAAAATTGTGCAACAAAATTTGTTGAAATTGCTTGGGCATGTTACTATCATCCATATGTATCTCCCCCTGAAAAATCTTGGTAGATGGATTCACGGTTTTCAAGATATGACAAAAATAATTTTTTGCTATGTGTATTTTTGTTTCTTGTAGCAAAACAGAGTCTTCATGTACCATGCTAGGACAACAAGTAAAATGAGTGGTAAAAGCTTGGGAATGATGAGTGGATGGTGGAAATAGATGAGGGTGATGGATTGGCATGGCCTTGGTCCTTCTGGAGCATCTGAGCAAAGGAGGAGAAAGTCCAAGTTTGACTTCCTTTGACTAGGCTTTTGATCAACTTTTATTTTGGTGGCTAACTTGTTTTTGTTGCTTGCAGAGGTTGGAGAACACCTGCATTCATGAGAGAGAGATACATGGAGCAAAGAATTTTTTTTTCATTTTTTTTCTTCTAGGCCTACTAGCCGCCTCAATGAGGTTTTCAACTAGTAGGTCTGCCTAGGCGCCTCAAAGGAGGTTTTCACCTAGGATCTTTTCTTGTTTCTCTTTCCTTCCTTTTTTCCAACCCAGTGACCACCTCATGGAGGTTTTCAATCAATGAGCCAATATTAGGCGCCTCAAAGGAGGTTTTCACCTGACAATTTTATTTTTTTCTCTTATTCTTCATTTTTTATTTCTTTTCCTATCCTACTCTACTTGAAAAAACAAAATTATTTTCATGTGTAGGAATACTTCCAATGAAGCCACTTGCATAACTGGATGACAGATAATTTCATGTGTAAGCTTGAAACACATTCTTTGACATGTACTTGAATGTAAGAAACCAAATGCTTTGAATTTGAAGATATCAAGCACAATTGAAGAAGAGAGTGATGCTCCATCTTGTTGATTTTATGGAACCAACCCTCAATATAACTTTGATGCCCTTGGTTCTCTTACTTATCTGGATCATTCTTTGTGTATTATTCTACCATAACATTCAATTCTTCCTCTTTTTGTTGATTATTCTCTTGAACACATAGAGGATCTGATGGTAAATATGAGGAGACTTTCTCAATCTCTGATTCTGATGTTTGCTCTTCATCAAGTACAACCCATGATTCTTTGGTCTTCTCATTTGAATCTTCTTTTTCTGCATGTCCTTCAATGACATCAAGAGAATCTCTTTTTTGCAATGCTCTTCTTGAGCTAACATGATTAGCATTGACATCAAGAGGAGATGTTAGGAAGTGTTGTACCTCGGCATTGTAAGTGGGTTGAATTACTTCATTGCGTGGGTTTGGAAATGGTGGTACAGGTAGTTGAGTGGGAGTGGATATTTGAGATGGATGTGGTTGGGGTTGTGGTTGTGGTGGAGGTGGATGGTAAGGATAACATGGCGTTGGGTATGGAGGATATTGAGGATATTGTGGATGGCTCCCATAAATTTCTTGTCAACCTTGTTTCCAAGATTGGTTTTTGGGTTGAGATGGCCAAGGTTTCCAAGGAAGGGTGTGTTCCAATTACTTTGAGATAAATGTGCATAAATTTGAAATTCCAAATTAGGTTCTTGCATCATACTAGGTTGAATAAGTTGCCATGGTTCTCTTGGAGCTACATAACATAGTTGCTTTAGTGATTGACTTGCTCCATTCTCCTCTTGGTAAACTTCCTTCAACCTTGGTAATGAGGGGCAATATTTAACAACATGTGATTCTGCATGGCTTCTTTTTGCTTATATTCCATTCTTAACATTTCTAATTGTTCACTTAGATTGATAAGAATTTATGTTTTAAAGTCATCGAACAAATGTCCAAGTTTAGCTTGACTTACTGATTTTGATGTTGATTTACTTACTCTTGTCCTTCCTCTTGATATGCACTTGCATGTTTCACAAATTTATTCAAATGATAATTGGTATACATCACCTATACTCATGAGATCAAGGAGGTCAATCAACACATCCCTAATTGTTGTAAGTAAGAGGGTTTTTAGTGTGTCAAATCCTAAATGATGTAATTTTTCCCTCTTAACATTATACATGAACCTCTATTAGATCCTCTAGACTCTCATATTCTTTTTTATTCATTCTAAATATTTGTTCTTTAAGATCATGATATTTATATTTTTTTAGAAATATATTTTGCATATCATTCCATGATCTTATTGAATTAGTCCCTAAACTCATGAACCATTTAAGAGCTCTATCCTTCAATGTCACCGGAACGAATCTTAATTTTTGAGTGTTTAATAAATAACCATAAGATCTACACACAATTTCAAATTCAAAGAGAAAGGTTTATGGATCCTCTGACCTCATAGCATGGAAATTTGGAAGAAAAGATGGAGGGATGTTCTTCATATGCACATTGATCTTAGTATATTGAATGGGAAATCCAATAGGCTCTTCTTCATTGTCATCGTCTCCATCCATTTCTTCTATATTCTATGCCATCTCTTCTTCTTCTACCTAAAAAAGTGGATGGTGGTGTGGCTCTTACTGCACCACATGATCAAATGGGGCGGTTGGTGTTGGAGATATTTTTTTTGAATAAGAAAGCTAATGCAATGCTATTTTCTGTTCTTGAAATGGAAGATACCTAATGAATTTTTTTTGTTTTTTTTTGTAGAAAGTAAAATAAACAAATCAACTAGGGAAGAAAATAATGCATACTTTGACACCTCCCCAACAACGGCGCCAAAAAGTGATGAGCCTCATTATTGCAGCAAGAATATTGCAACTCCCAAAGCTACCAACTTTAATTATAAACCCGGGGTTTGTACAAACTTAATAGGTATCGGCACTATATGTGCAACACACAATGCGTCCTTCCTTTGTTGCCATGATGTAATGGAGTGAATGTCATGAAATCAAGTCCTAAACTATTTGTTGCAAATGAAATGCTCGAAATGGAAACCTTAACCTATTGCAGGAAAGAAAATGCAAGGAAAGAAAACATATTATAATTGCATAAAGAAAATATCATGAACTAAATATCAATCATTACATTTCAAAGAGTTCAGATCCATTGACAGAGTTCATTGGATGTGGCAATCAATAAAATCATCATTGTATTCCCATTTCATAAATTTGTCCATTAACCCAAATTGTTGAGATGTTTTTCATGGGTAAAAAAGCAAGTCCTAAGTGGTGTTTATTCCTCCTAAACCATTGATTTAGAGCCTAGGGCTCATGATTCAACCCTAAGGGATTAAAACCAATATTTTTGAGCAAATCTGGGCAAGTATATACACGTTGGAAGAGTGCTACAGGAAACTACAGGATGTTACAAGATGCTATAATTCACCAACATTACCAAAAAAATCAAATAAAAATTGGATCGAATTTTTTTTATAATTGACTAGGATGTCTTAGTTCTCCATTCCAAGTGGAATCACTCAAAAATACCCCTATTAACCCATGCTAAAAAATAGTAGAAAATTACAAGTCTAAAATCTAGAAATTTGAGAACTAGTGAGCTAGTAAATCTATCAAACGTCTAACCTAATAAAGTGAAAATTCAATGGGGTAAATTTTTTTAATTAACTAGAATGTTTTTGTGATCTAATGCAAGTGGAATTAACTCGATTGAAGCTCGTTATCACGTTATAAAAAATAGCAAAAATCATTGTTATTTGCCACAAGGGACTTCCAGAAATTTAGATTTGGGAATAAGCAAACTAATTTAAGTATCTCAATGATTACTATGACCTTCCAAAATTTTTCAAAGGATGAAATGATGCTTTTTATCTTGCAAAATAACTTATTTCAAGCATTTAACCCAATCTTACAACAAAAAATCATCAATACTAAGTGCAGAAATAGAAAAAGACAAGAACAAGAGATGCATGTGAATAAGAAGTGGAAGGAAGAAAAGTAAATGATACAAAAGGGCTTGAGGCTCCTGGGATGGACAAGCCCAAGGAAACTCATAGTCATATGAAGGACAACAATATTTAGAAGTTGAACATGGCACCAATCTTCATTATTTCCATCGATACAATTACATCCCTGCAAGAAATGACAGTGAAACTGCAAAAATATGAGTTCTCTCCATAAGAAGACTAAGAAAAATCAACCCCTAGAGGAAAATTCGATTTGGCACTTATACAAAATGATTAGGAAGCATTCCCCGTGAAAGGAGGAATCTTTCACCTCCAAAATCCCTCTAATAGTGGATCTGGTTCCCAACACTAAGAATCTACATTAAATGACAGGGAACACATTCCTAGATTTTCTCAATCATTGGAGCTCCAGAATCTATGCAATAATTTCATAATATATTATTGATTTATTATCCAATATTGATCCTCTTGTAGTAGGGAGCAGGTCCCTAAATTATCTCCTCCTCCAAATCTCCATAATATTCCCAATATTCTACAAAAATAAATAATATTAGGCACAAATATGCAATTATCCATAAACCTTCCTAATGAACATCTTAAAGTTAAAAATATGTAATCTAATGCAAAAAGAGAGGTTTAATGTGTTGAAGGATGGTCACATGGGCCTTAATTTATGTCTAATTTGGAGGCCCATCAACTAGGACCTACTAGACATTGTTCGGAAAAAAAAGAAAATACATGTGGACTAACAACAGAAGCGGACAAGGACACAAAGCATCCAGGTTTGATCACTTCCTTACTCACAATAAATGGTTTGTCAAAGGTATCAAAGTCTCCTCTTCCATCTTGGAAAGAGGAGATTCTGACCACTGGCTAATAGAGTTAAATATTGATCCCCTAGAAGACTTGGGTCTAATCCCATAATGCTTCGATCCTAGGTGGCTCCAGAAAGAGGGAGTTATAGATTTATGTAACAACCCTGGGTTAAAAGTTCATGTAATAAAGTTAATAAAGGAAAAATAAAACCAAGTGTTGTCTCACTAAGATGCATTTTTACAGGCAATCTCAATCCCTACATTAGTTGTCAACCCGGGGTAAGTCTTTTTATCTCAAGAGTGTCAACATAGTATATGCAGTGAATCTAGAGGTTATCTAATGATGAATCGTTGCAATCACTAATGACTAATTCTTCAATTCACACAATTCTGGAAAGAATTATCTATGGAAGAAATACTCTTAACACACTCTGCAATTCTATGCAACTTGTTCCAAAATCAATTGAAACTGAATGCAAATAAGAATCACACTTGGAATTGTTCAAATAGACTTAAGGCTAACTTACTCAATCAAGGAAATAAACTATAACTATTGAACATCACTGTTAATCTATAGCAACCCAAGTTAACTTGCAATTCTCAATTGAACAACAACGGTAATTAAATAGCAATTGGTAATTGAACATCAAACAGCGATTGAACGACAATCGGTAATTGAACAACAAACATCAATTGAACGACAAATAGCGATAAAGGATTTCTAAATAGCAAATGATCTATATTGTAATCCGTGGGAATTAAGTAGAATTGTCTCTAAGATCTATGGTAACATCAATCAAAATGAACAGTAATCTGTTATTAACACTAATTCACTCATTCCAATAAAAGCACTACTTAAGTATGTCACACGACTTCACTCTGAATCTAATTGAACAGTAGTATGAATCAATATCACAAATCTTTACGATAAATGAAGTAACCAATGACTGAACATTAAATCAAATAGCAAAGACTAAATATAAAAACTATAACACAAGGGACCGGTAGAAATTCGCGTGACTGGGCCTAGAGTCATTAGAAGCCTCCACTTAATAAAGACTTAGAATATGAATATGTATCAAATGAAACCTTCTTTCATTAATGCAAGTAACAGCTTAAAGAGTCATCGAGATAAAAACGTATATGTTTTCAAAAATAATAATTACATATTATCAAAGTCTGAACTATCTCGAATTGCCTTTCGGCCCTATATAAAACATAAAAGAGTAACTAGATAAAAGCGAATCCTCAGGATCAGGGGATCCTGAGGATTTCGCAATACATAATCTGATCATGTGATAAAATAACATTGTTCAAGCTGATCTCCTGCTTCCTT
The DNA here is from genome assembly GCA_031772625.1 of Pinus tabuliformis. Taxonomy (NCBI): domain Eukaryota; kingdom Viridiplantae; phylum Streptophyta; class Pinopsida; order Pinales; family Pinaceae; genus Pinus; species Pinus tabuliformis. The sequence goes on from CM062804.1 coordinate 375,898,073, forward strand.
GTCTGCCTAAGACGTTGTAGCTTTTCCCTTTTATGGCCTCGTGTTGTTCTGTCAAATGAACGGATTTTGCCCAGTTCGTATCTATGCACACGAAGATAGAAAAAAATCAGTTTCTTGTGCTAGATTTGCCTATTTTATCACCAAATGATTTCATCCAACTTTAGCCGATATTTTCCTCATTTTAATCTAAAAACAGAGATAATTGTATAAGGATTAATGGTAAATAAAGCATTTTACGAAGAGAAATCATACCTTTTTCCTGACCCAACATACTCCCCAGCTTACCTTGTTTCATCTACACATGCAAACGAGTAGTTTAGATGCAACTGAGTTAGGGAATAAGCAGGATATACCTCCTCCTTGTAATTCCTAAAACCATTTTTCTGCTTAAGGATAGCGAAAGCTTGGGTTACCTCTTGATCCTTCAAGTTATAGTTATCACGGTATGGATCAGGAGGATACCATATGGTTGGGGGTCTATAATGACATCTTATCCAATCAGGCCCCATCGTTAAAATCATATTACTATATTTATAGAAACGAGAAGAGTTGGATTTGAAGTTTCAATATCCAAATGGCTCTCGTTTCCTCACAGTGTTACTGAAGACTTCCCACCTATATCTTGATGTAGACACGGCTTCTTCCTTAATGTCCTGAAAATATTCCTTTCCAACCTAAATGATATCGGTATGGAGTGGCCCCAATTTTCCTACAACACCGGCTCGCTACATAAACTATTTATGCCTGACAGATAGGAGTAATGGCTATGTAGGCTCCCCTCTGACCCATAGGTCAATGCCATACTCACATTTTCTAAAAGTGTTGTGAGCCTTGGCCCACTTGAGTTGGTTGGTGGAAAATGAGAGGAATGCCTGAAATTGGATGTCTCCTATAAAAGGGCTAGGGTGGTTGTCCTTGTCATCTTCTAAAAAGAAATTATGCATATAGAGTTCACAGAGGAGGCGTTGAACCTTCTCATCGTGCTCTCTGAAGCATTTGATAAAGTCGGGAGTGGTTTTGATCTCTACCGGTTTGCCAGCCTTAGTGGCCTTGAATTTTAGTAGGAGGTATCTTTCCATGAGAAATAAGGCATAATTTGTGGCAGGGGCTCGACAAGATAGGGTGTCTGAATAAAGAGAGAAAACGGTCTCCATTTGCTCTCTAGCTTTTTGCAATTAACCCTTTAATCTTTCAACCTTCTTTTTCTCAGCCTTATACTGAGCAAAGGTCTCATCTTCAGTCATGGTAAGTGCTTCAAACTTCTTCCTTAACCCTTGATGTTCATGCAGAGGGACCACATTTTCCTTGTGCTGAGCTAGTTCTTGTTGAATAGTCAGTAGCTCATTTTGCAATTTCCTGATGACGGCCTCTCTTACCAACGGGGTGTAAAGGGGTATCTCATCCGTTTGGGCCTCTCCATCCTGGGTCTCCGTAGGGTCTGTTTGCACAGCAGCTTCTTGAATTATACAATCAACTCAAACATCTTCTTCAACATCTGTTTGGACAGCAATATCCACAATGGGGTGGTCCATTTGGGTTCCCTACGAAAAGATACAGGGGTCCTCAATTTGCATGGAAATGTCTTCTATCATACCTGGCTCAGTCTAGGTTTCTTTTGGACAGACCACAAGAAACTCTGTTTGAGTCTCAGCATCCTTCCCATAACATTATTTTTTTTGCATTCCTATAGTTTCCATTTCCACTTTCAATTTCCTGGTTCTAGTTGCCTCTTTTAACCAATGTTTCAGCTGCTTGATTACTTGCTTCTATTTTTTATACTTTCTGAGCATCTTTCTAAGCCTATCTCTGTAGAACTTCTTTACTCTAGGACCTCCATCTGATAGTGGGTTAGCTGCGTTATCCTTTGGTTCATGTACAGGCTGTACTATGTCAGCATTAGGGATGCTTCCAATTGGAACTGTGTCTCCGGGTGGAGTTTCTCCTTCTAGCTCGTCATTATTATGTATTTCTTTTTTAGGAGATCCCAATGCACTGGTATCTCTTGAACAATTATCGTTCTCCAGATTGTCTCCTGGGTAGGTCTCATTCTCAGGGGACTTCGAAAAGGGAGCCTCACCTGGTTGATCAACATCTCCCAGTTTTTCATCTTCAGGGTTTCCTTCAGCTGGGGGGTCCACTGGATCGATGCCTACTGTCTGAGTTTCTTCTCTACTGGCTTCTCCTTCATGTACCTCGGCTTTGAGGGGTGTTTCCAAAGAAGGAATTGATTCCCTATGTTCCTCCATGGCATCAGTAAATGGCTAGGTTTGTTCACGAGCAAGGTTGTCAGCCGGGGCAGACCAGTCAGGGGTATAATTTTGTTTTCCAATGCTCCCTATCTATTCTCTACCTTTGGCAAACATTTTCATGTTTTCCAATACCCTGGCCACTTCCTCCTCATAGTCTTGCAAAGGGGGATTTTGCAGACTAGGAGGTGGTGTGCGGGATGGTCTGGCTTCCTCTGCTTAGATTGGGATGCGTCGCTAAGCTTTCACTGGCACAGAGCACCTATTCTTTGCTAGTTTTAAGGGTGCAGAGGAATTCTTTCTCTTTAGTGTTCTTCTCGGGCCTGGGGTTCTTGGCCCTTGCTGCTCTATTACTGCATTTTCTGGGGATGGAGCCAAGGTAGGATTTATGATACTGTCCCATGCTAATTGTTGTTGGGCCAATCTATTTGTCATAATTAATTTAATTAACCCATGATGGTTGAATACACTATGTGGGTCTTTAGCTGTCCTTACTTGTTGGGTGACATCATGTAACAGAGAATTCAGATAAAATGGTAAATTAATTGAAATTCTTTGTTTTAAAATGGCTAGAAGTTTCAGTTGTCGGGGCTTTACCAGATTGTGTCGATCGTCGCAGGTAATGTATCTTTGGATGATGACCACCAATTCTTTCCACGGCTGTTGCAACGCCAAAGGATGAATTCCTTTCCTTGTTCGTACCAGCCACTCGCCTGGATCCTAGAATACTTCAATTGCATTGTATAAAAGGACATGTTTATCTGTCCATTTTTCCCCCTCTACCGGAAGTCCAGTGACTTTGGCTAGGACTTCTTCAGAAACCATCATGCTTATGCCTTTTACCACTGTGTTATCGTTCTGTAGATTTTGTAGAAATTTCGGCGTTAGCTCCTCATGAAATCCCTACAATCTGTTTAAATATTGCAGCCAACCAGTGCGTTCAAGGATTGTGCGAGCTTGATCTGATACCATCAGCACTAGAGGTTCACTCTGGATAGCTCTTCCGCCCATGGCTGCTGCACCTGAGGCTGGTTCACCTGTATGCAATTGTGTTTTACCTCTGTAATTCAGAACAACAACAATGTATGTTACAACAATTAACAGGGAAATGACGTTGTTTGGATGATTATTATCATATTTAGTTAAGTCATTCATCCTGTCAGCCATACTTAACGTAGGATCATAAGTTCGCATGCCCACCATAATGGTTGTCGTTCTTTGTCCAATTGGAAATTCTTGCTAATTATTACACATTCATACTCATCATGTGGTTCGTACTCCGGAGGTAATCCGAATGATTGTCACACAGTTATCCATAACTGTGACACGTGTCGTGCATATGCAGGCCATCCCCCTTCTAACGAAAAAATGGCGTCCACGTCCTTTCAACACGCGAAAAGCAAGCAAATTCATTGATGCGAAATAAATGCCAGCAACCAATCTAAAAAATACAACACGCAAATTGGTAAAGCATTTAAGCAATATTCGTCGTCAGATGTGAATTGGCCAAATCAAATAAGAACAATAATTTTTAATTCATTATGTCAAAGATCTTCACCATGAGTGATATTAATCACATCAGCATAATCAGCGGTATGTGTTTAATGACTGTCATTTAATGATTGGACATATAGAATATAATGAATATAGATTAAAGTCACCATGCTATTCGGCTTGTAAAAGTGCTGCTCAAATGGAAATTATATTTTAGAAACAAATCCATAGGTGATAAGAGCTAAATGACATATGGCAATATAAGGTGATACTCCAATACCACAAGTAGAGCCGCTGCTACCAGCAGGCATTCATAGCCTCGACAGGGTTGCTTTTTAACCCAAAAAATGAGCCAGAGTCCTTCTTACAGTTAATTTTTCTTTTCTTTGTCAAAAAGAGACCACTATGCTGGCATGGTGACCAGATAACCATAGTGCCACTCACCAGGGTGTAACAAAGTGATCACGTTGGCTCGCAATGAGATCCTTTGTTCTTTTGACATATTAATTATCAAGAATTTCATTACCTTGGTTTGGTGGCCAAATTGGAATGTCACTTATTACATCTTTATGATCATGGTAGGTTGGCTCATAATGAGAACCCCTATCCTCTTTCAACAATGTTTTAAGCATTTTCGTATTTTACCATTTCCATTTTTCTTTTGCAATTCTTATTGTAAAAAGAGGGAGGCTCATTTTCTCCTTAAGAGTCAAGGATGGTGTAAGAAGTAAAAAGATGCCAATGAAAGTGTTATACTCTTATCCCCTTTTCATTATATCAATAAGTTTTATCCATTTGGGAGTATAAACATAAGCCAACATGGATTAAGAATAATGAATTATTTCATGATGTGTCCTTCAGGCAGTCATTCTAAAGATACACCATATTAGCTTATGAATAAAGATAACCATCAAAAGGATTTAGAAGTCATAATGATATTATTATTACCGTTTTTCCTTAGAAGAGGCACAAATCGATTCAAATGGTGCTTATCTTCAATACAAAAGAAGAAGAGAGAATGGCATAATGATAAAAAAAAAATGAGGAAAATTCACAATTTATCTTCTTAAAAGGGTGTTGTTCAATTGATTAAACAACAATTGTTCAATCGTTTGAACGGCGAAATCAAAATAGAAAAAATAAAAAGTGTTGTTCAATCGATTGAATGACAATCATACAATCGTTTGCACAGCGAAATCAGGAGAAACAAAAAGTGTTGTTCACTCAAGTGAACGACAGTCGTTCAATTTGTTTGGATAGCAAAAATCAATCAAAAACAAAAAGTGTTGTTCAATCAATTGAACGACAGTCATTCAATTGTTCGAACAACGAAATCAAAATAAAAATGAAATGTGTTGTTCAATCAATTGAATGGAAGTCATTCAATTGTTTGAATAGTTAAAACAAATGAAGACAAATTATGCTATTCAATCAATTTAACGACAATCATTCAATAGTTTGAACAACAAAAACAAAATGAAAACAAATTGTGTTGTTCAATCAATTAAATGACAGTCCTTCAATAGTTTGAACAATGAAAAAAATGAAAACAAATTGTGTTATTTAATCAATTGAATGGCAGAATTTCAATTGTTTGAACAATGAAAACATAATGAAAACAAATTGTGTTGTTCAATCAATTGAACGGCAGTCGTTCAATAATTTGAACAACGAAAAAAATGAAAACAAATTGTGTTGTTCAATCAATTGAACAACAGATGTTCAATTGTTTAAACATCGAAAATATAATGAAAACAAATTGTGTTGTTCAATCAATTGAACGACAAACACTTAATTGTTTGAACAATGAAAAACAATAAGAAGAAAATATGTTGTTCAATCAATTGAACGACAGACGTTCAATGGTTTGAACAGTGAAAAACAAAAAGAAGAAATGGTGTTGTTCAATGAATTGAATGACATGCATTCAATTGTTTGAACAGCGAAAAAATAAAAATAAAATGTGTTGTTCAATCAATTAAATGACAGACGTTCAATTGTTTGAACAGAGAAAAACAAGAAGAGGAAAATGTGTTGTTCAATCAATTGAACGGCAGACGTTCAATTGTTTGAACAACGAAAAACAAAAAAAGAAGAAGAAAATGTGTTGTTCAATCAATTGAATGGCAGACATTCAATTGTTTGAACAACGAAAAACAAAAAGAGGAAAATGTGTTGTTCAATCAATTAAATGACAAACGTTCAATTGTTTGAACAGCGAAAAAAAACAAAAAAAGAGGAAAAAAAACTTCCAAACTTTGTGAAACTTCCTAAAAAAAATCGTATTTACATGGTAATGCCTAAAAAGGCTATGCACATTATTTACAATTTCTCAAGCAATTTCAATTTTTTGAAGGAAAAGCTACCGTGTCCTCATTCCCTGTAGCTAGAATTTGCATGGAGGGGTTCTTGCGTACCTGCTCGTAGAAAGACTCCTTGGTAAGTGGTTGATGATAGAGGTGCACTCGATGCCCGTTTACCTTAAAAGAATGGTCGGATCTGTCGATGGTAGTCAAGGTAAGAGTACCATTATTATGCACTCCTTGAATCTCATAAGGGTCGAGCCATATTGTTTGCAACTTTCCCGAAAAGTCCTGGAATTTGGAATCGTACAGGAGTGCCCAATCCCCTTTTTGAAACATGTTCTTCTTGATAAGGCTGTCATGCCATTTTTCCTTTTGCTGCTGAATTATTACAGTTCATTTCAAAGCAAGCATTCGAGCCTCATCTATTTCATTTATTTGTTGAAGACGCTTGGTTTGGGCTTCTGTTAAATCCAGCCCCACTTCCTGGGCCATTCTTAGAGTCTTTATTTCGAATTCGATTGGAAAAATTGGTTCCTTACCGAACACAAGCTGCTAACATGGAGAGAATCCACTAATATTCCTCCAAGTCGTACGATAGGCCCACAAGGCCTCTAGCAGTCTAGCAGCCCAATCTCACCGGTGCGTTGAGACTGTCTTGGTCAGAATTGCTTTTATAACCTTATTGGTGCTTTCGACTTGCTCGTTCGCCTGTAGGTGATACGAATAAGTGATCCTATGTGTAATATGATGGTTTCTGAGAGTGGCAATGATATTGTGCCATGTGAATTATTTTCCCCCATCTGTGATCACTTCTCGCGGTAATCCATACCGCACAAATAACCCAAAAAGGAAGTTAATCACTGCTTCCTCTGTGACTCTTGGTAAATCTACTGTTTCCACCCATTTTGTCACATAATCCGTGGCTACCTGTATGTAGGCCTTTTGATTGGATGGCGGATGGAATGGAACTACAAAGTTCAATGCCTGATGTTCGAAGGGCTCTATGACTAATTGGGGCTGTAGAGGCATTTCATCAGATTGGCCAAGTTGGCCCATCCTTTGGAAACTATCGTAGGCCTGGGCATATTTTTTTGCATCCTTAAAAATAGTGGGCCAATAATAACCCATTTGTAATACCTTATGTCTTGTCCTTCGATCTGTGAAATGTCCCCCGCAGGGTTCGTCATGGCAAGCCTTCAGAATGTCATGGATCTCATCCTCGCGGATACATTTTCATATACACATGTCGGCCCCTGTATGAAAAAGATATCCGCCTATCCAAGAGAACTGAGCACTGCGCTGAATGATCAATTTTCTTTCTCTTGTCGTCAAATGTTTAGGTAGCTTCCCTACTGCCAGATAATTTTCCACATCTGCATACCATGGCATCTTGACTGCCACGACAAACAAGTGTTCATCCGGAAATTGGTCATCTACCACCAGTGGATCATTCACCTTCGGGATTCGAGATAGAAAATCAACAACTGGGTTTTCCTTCCTCGGACGATCTTTAATGGTAATGTCGAACTCCTACAAAAGCAATAGCCACCATGTTACTCGACCATTTGTGATCGGTTTATTAGCTAAATACCGAATGGCAGAGTGATCAGTGTACAAAAAGACTTGGTAGCCAGTTATATAGTGTCTAAATTTGTTTATTGCATAAATAACAGCTAAGAATTATTTTTCTGTCACTGTATAATTAAGTTCTGCAGAAGTGAGATTTTTGCTAATATAATATATAGCATAAGGTTTCTTATCCTCCTCCTGGCTGAGGACAACACCTATAGCTACATTTGATGTGTCCATGGAGATGTGGAAAGGCAGCTCCCAGTTTGGTCCATGTAATACCGGTGCTGTTGAGACTAGTTTCTTTAAACCTACAAAAGTTGTGTCACACTTGTCAGACCAACTGAAATCAACATTTCCAGTTAGAGCATATAAGGGTGCAACAATCTGTGAATTTTTTTTAATAAACCTACGATAATAACCTGCATATCCCAAGAAGCTATGTACCTCTGTTTGAGTGCAGGGGGTAGGCAGTAAAAGAATTACCTGTATTTTTGTTGGATCTACTTGTATTCCTGCTGCGAAGATATAATGTCCCAGGATCACACCCTCGGTCATCATCATGTGACACTTGACATTGCTTAAACATAACCTGGTAGCAATGCATCGTTCTAAGACCTTTTCTAGTGTTTGTAATGCTTGATTGAAGTCATCCCCATATGGATTAATGTCATCCATATATACCTCAAGTCCTTCATTTATTAGATCAGCAAAAATACTGAGTATAGCTCTCTGGAACGTGGCTGGGGCATTACACAAGCCAAATGGCAATACCTTGTATGTGAATGTGCCCCAGGGACAGGTGAAGGTTGTTTTATCCTGGTCTTCAAGGGTAATCTGAATTTGATTGTAGCCATTGAAACCATCTAAAAAGGAGAAGAACCGCTTCCCTGCCAACATATCGAGGACCTGATCAATGAATGGGAGGGGGAAGTGATCTTTTTTTTTGCCTTGTTCAGCTTCCGATAGTCTACACAAATACGCCACTTCCCATTTTTCTTAGGGATGACCACCAATGGAGAGACCCATTCACTGTCCGAGATAGGATAAATAAAATTTACATCCAGCAGCTTCTACAATTCCTCTTTCACAATGTCCTTGAGGTGTGGGTTCAACCTCCATTGAGGCTGTCGGATGGGTCGAGTGTCCTTCTCTGTATAGATGTGGTGTGTACATAGCTATGGGTCTATCCCTTTCATATTAGGATAATCCCAAGAAAAAGCCCCTTTATTTTTCTGTAAGACCTGGATAAGCTTCTGCTGTTGTTCGCTATCCAGATTGTCATTGATATTTAGAACTTTGCTTGGCTCGATCTCAATGGGTTTGCTGTTATGAACAGTAGTCATCTAAATATGCTGGTCGTTTGTATCCTTCAGGGGATCTTTCATGGCTTCATTATCAAGGATTGATTTCAACATCTGACACTGTACATTACTCCCATTAGCTGGTTGATTTATAAAATTATTGATAACGTCATATTTAGTCTGATCTTTAAATTCCAGTGCCTCTGCTATTATGAGTGGTGAACAGATGCTCTCTTCTAGGTACACTAGTGGCTGCTTACATATTTTTACAATGGGAAAACTTGGCCTGGCAGGAGGATATAACACTAGGTTTTTTACAGCATCCCCCTTCGTAATAGTCATGCTGCCTTCTTAACATCCAATATATGCATCAGTTGTTGCCAGCCAAGGTCGGCCTAGAATAAGAGGATGCCCATCCAACCGACTCCTTGGGTTTATAACCAGGAAATCTACTGGATATTCCCATGAGTCAATAGAAACTGTGATATCTTGTAAAGTCCCTTCTGGTCTTACCACCGATCAGTCAACAAGTTCTAATAAGGTGGTGGATGGTTCCAAGGCTGTAATACCAAGTGCTTGACACGTTTCTGTTGTTAATATGTTAATGGTGGCTCCTAGATCAACTAGTGTATTTGGAAAATAGCAGCCATATATATGAACTGTTACTATGGGGTTTCCAGGATCTTCGTACTTTATTGGAGTTTCCTCTCCCAAGAGTAAATCGGATAAGGTTCCTACAACATGGATAGTGGGTGAGGTTTTTACCTTCCTCACAGGTTTCCTTACACGTAGTTCTTTAATCGTTTTGGCATAGATGGGAATGTCTTGAATGGCTTGGAGGAGAGGGATCTTAATACACAAATTTTTTAGTTCCCCTACAAGATCGAAATCAGGGTAGGAAATCAGTTTAGGTATCGTTAGTCTTTCGGGGAATGGAGGAGAAGTGACTATAAGTTTTTCAAGGTCATCATGCTGATATATCTCTTCCCCTTGCTTTGGTTCAATATTATTTATAGGTGGTGGAATATGTACAGGTGGAGTTACATTTTCAATTGAAGGCTGGTCCCTATTTTCCTCAGGGGTGATGACATGCCCTGACCTCAATCTGAGCTCATTACATTATTTCTGCTCAATCTCATGCTCTGGGTTTTCAATAATCTGTACCAACTGGACTGGTCTATTATTAAGATTAGGGTTCGGCTGAGCTGGTAATTGCAGCCACAGAAGAGGTTGAGAATTATGTTGTAATGTATAAGGAGTTGATAGTGGGGGTTGAGGTTGAGGGCCTATCCCCATAGGTACATTAGATATCCCTAGAGGTCGCTACCAATTTATAGATCAGTTCAGATTTTGGGAGGTGGAGGTAGACCATTGTATTAATAGGGATTACCTTGCCAAACAGGAGAAAAAGGAGAATTCGGCCAGCCGTTTCTTGGAAAAGATTGTGTGGGCCAAGATGTCATAGGGAATGGCGAGCTTTGCCAATTTGGGTAGGACGATTGGCCTTGCTAGGCTACCCCAAGGTTCTATTGTTGATTAAACTGTGAGAAAGGAAAGAATTGGGGTGTGTCTTGTGACATACCTGTAGGTTTAGCTTGCCATTTTCGACACTGATTCATCAAATATACTGGTTCCGTTTCTTCCTCTACTTCTTTGAATACTGCTTTTAGCCATAGTCATGATGGACATTGTTCAGTGTCGTGATCTTTAGTACAAATAGTGCACGTCTGAACCATATGTAATGGGCATTCTCGTTGGATGTGCTTCTTTCGACAATGTGGGTAGAAGATGGCCAGATTTTGTTTTGCTAAATCTTGTTTTTGTTTAGCATGTAGGATGTCCAGCTGTGTTGTAAGAGTGCCCAGGATGTCCATCTTAAAATCTTCCAGGAGGTTAGTGATCTCCATCCATGTTACACCTCCACTAAGTGGTTTGCTTCCTCTGCTCATGGGCTCTCAGCTTCCTTCTTCTATCTGTGTGCTTCCTCGCGAATGCCTGATACACAAATGAATAATTTCATCATAATCTTCCTAAGAAATATCTCCTTTTCCCATTAAGTTTATAGTTTCTACCCATTCCCTTTTCATTCCTTTAATTAAGATAACTCTTAGGACTTATTTTGGTAGGGAAATGTGTGGAGACCTCTGCAAATTATAATTAAATCATTCTACATATTATTCTAGTGTTTCATTATCTTTTGTAGACATCTTAAAAATATCATCTTTCAGTTCCCTAGTTTTACAAAAGTCCTGGTATCTTTTGAGGAAGGAGGTTTTCATTTCATCCCAAGAATTGATAGTTCGCCCACCTAGACCCATAAACCATCTTAGAGCTACCCCTTTCAGAGTGGAAGGGAATAGTTTTAGCTTTTGGGGGTTGGTGGTATAGTCATACCCTCTACAGAGGACATCAAACTCAAACAGGAAAGAATCAGGATCCTCTGTGATCATTCCATGGAAAGTTGGGATGCTCTACAAAGGAATAGCCTTCATAGGAGCATTGGCCACCTGGTCAACTATGGGGTACTCTAATGTTGATGTTTGACCTTGGGGTGGCTGATTTGCCTTTTGGTTAAAGATGTGCCAATAATATTCAGGGATTTCAAGGGGTGCTTCTGGAGTAAGCAGAGAGTTAGCAACCCGAGCTGGCTTTGCAGCACTACCTAGGTCTGGGATCTCAGGAGATCCTTGTTCAGATAGTTGTGGTTCTGCCTTAGTAGCCCCACTAGTTTCTCCTTTTCCTTCTCTTAAGTTACAAGATTTTCCCTCTTGTAGAGGATCAAAGTGTAAACTTATTGTAGCTTGAAGACTCTGTTCCAATCCTCCTACTTGGCTTTGAATCTCAGCATAAGCTGCAGATGGTGAGCTTGCTGCTTAAGGGATAACAGTAGAACTTTTTTCAGGTATATCCTGGAATCCTACTGACGCTTAAGACTTTGTTCTTATTATGATTTCGTCTATAAAGGTCGTTCTCCCAAGGTTCACCAATCCTTTGGGTTTTGTGGGTTTTGGTGGAGGATTCTGCTCTTTTTCTATTTTTCTATTCCTAGTCATTCATAAAAACAAATCCATATTTAACCTCTAAGGTTTTTCTCTAAAGTGGGTAGGTAAGCAAGCATTTTACCTGCTAGGTACACAGGTTCTTACCTTCTGTTTTTAAAACCCAATTCTTTCACAGCAAAACATAAAAAAAATCACTTGAAACACTCTCCCTGGCAACGATGCCAAAATGTTGGCTCACTAAGATGTCTTTTTACAGGCAATCTCAATCCCTACATTAGTTTTCAACCCGAGGTAAGTCTTTTTATCTCAAGAGTGTCAGCATAGTATATGCAGTGAATCTAGAGGTTATCTAATGATGAATCATTGCAATCACTAATGACTAATTCTTCAATTCAATTCACACAATTCTGGAAAGAACTATCTATGGAAGAAATACTCTTAACACACTCTGCAATTCTATGCAACTTGTTCTGAAATCAATTGAAACTAAATGCAAATAAGAATCACACTTGGAATTGTTCAAATAGACTTAAGGCTAACTTACTCAATCAAGGAAAGAAACTATAACTATTGAACAACACTGTTAATCTATAGCAACCCAAGTTAACTTGCAATTCTCAATTGAATAAAAACAATAATTGAACAACAATCGGTAATTGAACAACAAACAACAATTGAAAGGAAATCGGTAATTAAACAACAAACAACAATTGAACAACAAATAGCGATAAAGGATTTATAAATAGAAAATGATCTATATTGCAATCTGTGGAAATTAAGTAGAATTGTCTCTAAGATCTATGGTAACATGAATTGAAATGAACAACAATCTTCTATTAACACTAATTCACTCATTCCAATCAAAGCACTAGTTAAGTATGTCACATGACTTCACTCTGAATCTAATTGAACAACAGTATGAATCAATATCACAAATCTTTATGATAAATGAAGTAACCAATGACTAAACATTCAAACAAATAGCAAAGACTAAATATAAAAACTATAACACAAGGGAGCAGTAGAACTTCTCGTGACTGGGCCCAGAGTCTCCAGAAGCCTCTGCTTAATAAAGACTTAGAATATGAATATGTGTCAAACGCAACCTTCTTTCATTACTGCAAGTAACAACGTAAAGAGTTACTGAGATAACAACGTATATGTTTTCAAAAAGAATAATTACAGATTATCAAAGTCTGAACTATCTCTAATTGCCTTTCGGCCCTATATATAACATAAAAGAGTAACTAGATAAAAGAGAATCCTCAGGATCAGGGGATCTTGAGGATTTCGCAATACATAATTTGATCATGTGATAAAATAGCATTGTTCGAGTTGATCTCCTGCTTCCTTGTCTGCCCAAGATGTTGTAGCTTTTCCCTTTTATGGCCTCGTGCTGTGTAGTCAACTGAATGGCTTTTACCCAGTCTGTATCTCTGCACACAAAGATAGCAAAAAGTTAGTTTCCTATGCTAGATTTGCCTATTTTATCACCAAATTCTTTCATCCAACTTTAGCAGATATTTTCCTCATTTTAATCTAAAAACAAAGATAATCGTATAAGGATGAATGGTAAATAAAGCATTTTACGAATAGAAATCATACCTTTTTCCTGACCCAACACCAAGGTCATGGGACACGCATTCCAAGCTAAAATTTGGGAAAAACATCTTAGTGGATGTTCATTTCAGTTTATTATGGCTAAGGGGAAACTGGCAAAGGCATTGGCAAAGACAAAGAGACATTAATTGGCACTTTATTTATGAAAATAAAGGAAATTGGGAGAAAAGGGAGGTGAAAGGTCACATGTTTGCATGAGGAAATTGAAGGAAAATTTGAGGAAATTGAAGAAAATAGAGGCCTCAATGATAAAAAGGCTTCTGAGGATCAGTTCATAGCTTTTGTCAGTTCAATTTTGGAGCTCTCCCTATTCTCCCATACTATTGCACACTTAGAGCATTCTTGGAGCACTATAGAATTGGAGAAAGGAAGGAAAATGAAGGCAAAGGAAGGAAAAGGAAGTAAAGGAAAGAAAGGATCAAGCAAGGAAAAGTTGCATCAAGCAGCTTCAGTGAGAATACTTGAAGGTAATAGGTTGCATGTGTCATTTTCTAGCTGGTTTTTGAATGCATGGTACATGCATGTGTGTATTTGGTTCCCTTGTTATTATTGACATGGGGTTTTCCAAGTGTAACAGTGGTTTAATCCTTACCTTTCCATTTCTGGATAGCCATGGTGTTATGGGGTTCTTTCATTGGTTTCGCTTTATATTTTAGATGGTTTTGGAACTGGGTGAGGTGGTTTTAGGAAAATTCCCAAGGGCCTAAGAATCCCTTGACCAGTTTTGGTGAGATTGTGGTAAAGCCTGAGGGTGGATACAGGAAAATTCCTCAAGGTATTGATGAAGAAATTCTAAGGCATCCAAGCTTGTTTAGGGTCTAGTGATCCCTTGACCATATTTGGTGGGATTATGATAAAACATGGTAGTGTATGTTCTTGTCTTGGGCCTAGTGATCCCTTCACCGATGTCGGCGGGATTGCGGTAAAGCTTGGTTGTATATGTGCTCGTTGGGCCTAGGAATCCCTTGACCAATTTTTGCGGGATTGCAGTAAATCCTGATGGTGGAGGTGGTCTAATCTTTGGGAATTCCTGGTTGTATATTTATTGGTTTGCTTATGTGATCTCGTGACTAGTTTTTGTGGATTGTGGGAGCATGAGGGTGGAGGTGGTTTAATCTCCAGAAAGCCCTAGTTGTTTTTTTCTTGAGTCCCACATTCATGCTTCAAATATAGCATGGGGGCGATTGGCTGAAACAAATATTTGGTTCAACTCAATCTATGGTCGAGTGGTACGTGGAAGTCCCTAACTTGGTTGGATTTTGCATATGTTAGTAAGAGATCTTTCCTCTTGTATTTCATGAACAATTGTACCTGTTATTAGGTGGATTTGATGGTTGTTCCATCATGGTTGTTATTATGGTTATATGATGGTTATAAGCATGGTTTCATAACAAGTTCTAGTTACGGATCTTGACATGTTTGTGTTGTAGTGACTACAACCTCCCTCCAAAAGTTTTCCTACGCTTCGTTTTGGAGCCTCCCTTCTAAATCACAGCAGCTCATCTCACACTGATCCATGTACTTGTGCTTTGATTGAGCCTCACCTTTTGCATCTTGGTTTGTGTTTTCTTACTTGGTTTATTGTCTAACCCACAAGCCGATCTCTTGACTTGGTTTCCATCCAGTTCTGGGCTTGCCTTAGATAATTGCGCAATCCTTGAGGGAAACCAACCTTGCTCTCAGGAATTGCACAATCCAAGTTAACAGTGATCCTTGAGCTCAAGAATTCCGCAGCATCAAATGACAGCCAGTCTTGAGCTGGGAAATTTCACATAGCATGAGAGGCATCCCAGAGCCACTCAACCCAAAAATTGCACATAAGCCTCTGTGCTCAGAAACTACGCAGTGCATGAGCCAGAGAGTTTCCCAGTCCTTCCTAAAACTATGCAATCTTTCCGAGCAATTCATGGCAGGTTTCTCCTAGAAAATAAAGAAAACTAAAGGGAAAAAATCATCCCTAGGAAGTAGGGATCTATTATTAGTTTCCTGAAGGTGGAAAATTGTTATCCTTAGAAGTTTTCGCCAAGTGTCGTTTTTGTCCTTGATCTGAGGCATGCGTGTCATAAATTCCAATTTGCTCAATTCTATGTAACGAATGCCTCTAGAGATCATTTTTACATTCAATTAGTAAGCTCTAACATTTCCGAGGAGATCAAGAACCTTTAGAGCATCGTCGTCACTTTTCCGGGTGAGTTTGTCTTTTATCGTCTTTCACAACTTTTTTTATCACTTTTTGTTGTTTAGCTTGTGTGAGTGATGTTTCACTTGTTTCTTTGAAAAAATTGTTGGTATTTTAACTTGTTTTATCTTTTAGAAGTGTTGTTTCAAGTTTTAGATTTCATTTCCCAAGTGGTGCATGTATTTTCACGTTTTTGCACCAATGGTCGTCGCGGTGGCCACTCTCTTCACATGCTTTGTTTTCCTTCAGTTTGATTGATTCCTACACTTTTTTCACATGCATGCATGAACACTTAGTCATATCTACAGTCAACATCACACCATCCTTCAGATCTTCTTTTATTCACACTCCCTATGGGAATATTTGGGCTCCCCTTGCCTGGATGTCACACTTCACTACATGCACTAGGCAATCTGGGAGCTTAAGGCCTCTGCCTTGGCTTCTGGAATTGTGCAGAGGTTGTCTTGGCTTGGCTCCAACTGCGCACTACACAGTTCCAGGAGCTAGTCTCCCAGCTTGGCCACTGAGACTGCATAATGCATAGTCTCTCCTAGGCCGTGGCCCTGGCTAAACTGTGCAATGTGCAGTTCTAGCCATCAAGCTCCCACACTAACTGTTGGGATTGCGTAGTTCCCATAGTAAGTCAATCACCCCTGTCAGTCAAAATTGCGTAATTCCTCTCATAAAATGCCTTGATTGCTACTTAATCATGTTTTGAATTTAGATTTGTAAGAGCTATTGTTTGCTTGCCATGGGTGTCCTTTCTATCCCACAAGTAGCACACTCGTGAAGCACTTCTCTCCAGCAGGCATTGTACCATGGAATCAAAGAGAGGTGCTTCAAGAGAGACCATTGAAACCAGTACTGGGGAAGCAATTGAGCAAGTGTCAGTTAACCTGCTAATATATGAAGACACTCAATTGCTCATAGAAAAGGAGTCAACACTAACATGGTAGAAAGTCCAGCAACAACAACAGAAGGGAGAAACCCGGTACAAGATCAGGGAAAGAGGAATTTTTTGACATAATAGAGGGAGAACAACGCTGCAGAGTAAAAGTAGATTCAATCTTCATGCAGGCAGATTTTGTAGCAGAAGCAAAGGGAATCAGTGGACACAGACAGTAGAGCATAGGAAGAGAGAAAAGCAAAGGCTATAGGAAGAAGAACTGAAGTTGCAGGAGACGAAGAAGAAGTTGAAGGAATAATCGGAGCTGAGGAGGAGAGAAAGAGAAGATAAGTAGAAGCAGGAAGAAGAACAAAAGCAAGGCGTGATGACGGAGGAAACAACACCCATATTGGTCGAAGAGTTGGAACATACAACATCAGCAGAGGAAGACATTCATCAAGGAAAGGGTGATAGTGTCAAACACCAGAAAACATGATGCTGCCCTTGCCGAAGCCAACTTGGCCTGTGCAGGAGAAATAAGCTCGAATGTTAAGTACCTGACGATTGAGAATGAACAACTGGCAAAGAACTTGCAGGTTTCCAAGCAAGAGGCAAAACAACTTCGAGCATCAATGCAGAATGTAGTTTCGCAATGGGGTAGATGAGGAAAGCGATACTTGCTAAAGTATCAACACTTGAGACTACCATGTGGAAGCTCTATGACAGACTTGTCACCATGCATAAGGTATTGTCTGTGTGCATGGCTTACATTAGGGGAGCAAAGATTTTTTTCAAACTCTTAGGAACATACATGTTTCCATTGCCCATGTGCAAGAGTGGAAAATGAGTTGCAAAGGGGCCCCACTTCACTTGCAAAAGAAGATGAAGTCACAAGGAGAACTAGAGAAAGAAAAGTTATAGATGTTGATACAGAACTATGAGTAGATCACCCCATCATCAGTAGCATATAGGCCTCATATTCATGGTTGTACAAGAGTTTAGATGTCATGGGAAGAACGCACAGGATCTCGTTAATAAATTCCCTCATCGAGGTTAGATCCAAGAACCAAATTTGGTTAAAGATCGATGGGTACATGGAGAAACTAAGGCGAGAGGCCACTAGGGATGACTTGGAGTTGAGCGCACATAAAATGTAGAAGTACATTGGTGGTCCTATCATGGTTAACACCATGATGCACATGCTTCAGAACGAGTTGGATACATATTCCAAGACCATACACCCGGATGTGATGGAGGCAAGAGTCTTCTATCAAAAAGACACCATCAAGCAGTTTGGGGACATCATCACATAGTACCAATCTTGGAATCAATATGTGACCGAGAAGAACCAAGTGGAGGTTGCTGAGTCAGTATTTCCCAAAACTTAGGAGTCATAGGGTATTTCTCTAGCCTATTTTTTCTTACATGGGTACATGTGGAAAATGTAATATTATTTGTAAATATGTTGTAAGTGAAATCCCAAGTGTCATTAGTGGAATGTGAAAGGTCATCATGTTATGTAATGAGTTATTTGTAAAGAAGTTGAAGAGTCATGAGGGCAGTCAAAGCGTCACAAGGAGAATGTCTAGGGTCACCCCACCCTTTGTTATAAATAGAACCTCATAACTCATAGAAGAGGTTTTTCAAATCCTATATTTTGGCTAGGCTTAGGCTTAGAAAAATCTTGGGAGTATTTTGACGATCCTTGGCTTCTCCATAGCGTAAAGTGAGTATAATTTGTTGGAGGAGCAGGTGTTCTTTCCTGTAATGTTCCACTATTGGGGCTAGTGGTTGTCAATGGTGTATGTATTGATGGAAATTTCACTTATAATAATAATAATAGATGCAACACGCTTTCATGCATATGTTGTTATTGTAATTGGACTATTCTGGTTGCTTTAGCAATGTAAGTTGTTTAACTTATGCGTTTTCTTATGAACTAATTTGTATGCAATTGTACGAATCATGTTGAATGTGTGTTGTTGAATTAATCTGTCACTTTAATTTGTGGACTATTCCACATTTTTTCTTTTGATTTCATTCCGCTTGTGTATTCCTTTCAAGATGCGTACTATTACAGGCTTCTAAGGGGAGCACTTCCTTTTCCCCTCCATGTGTTAGAAACCCCATGCATCACACTTGAATCTCCACATGGTCACACACTTTCTCTCACCCAAAGTTATCTTACTTACCTCTACATGCTACCATCATCAAGGAATTACACTAACACCCATTATTGGGACTCCTACTCCAAACAGTTTGAGGCCTAGTTGGGACTTCTTATCAGGGAGATCCCTAGAATGTTGGCGAGTCCAATACCATCAACATTTTTGGTGCTAGAAGGAGGTTCAGACGACAAGTTGAGCCCTCGATTTTTTTTTTGAATTTCTACACCTTTCATGACTACTGTCCAAATCACAACCCCGACATGTTTCTCTAACTTTGTTTATTTCGATGTATCAATGAGCGTTATAAATGACTTATCCAAATATAAGTTCAATGGTGATAATGGAACACCCTTGTTTAGGCACACAGTTGCCTTCATTGGTTTCTATGACAATCATGATGTCCCTTTGGAAGACATTGCCTGTGGGTTGTTCGCTTTCACGTTTGAAGGGTGCAAAAAGCAATGGTGTCTCACATTGCCTGCAAACTCTATACACTCTTATGATAACATGTTCAGAGAATTATGTCGTGCTTTCATTATGTATGACTGTAAAGCACTTAATCACAAAAAAAATAACATTGTGAAAATCACCTGACTAATCTCTTGAGCACTTTCACGATCGTTTTCTTCATTACTGTTATGAATTTCATGAAGATGAAGTTGACTAGAAATTGTTGGAGGAAGGGTTTCAATATATTGTTCACATTTCTGAGAATCCACATGAGTTAGACTCTTTAAAGCCTCTCCCAACATACCTTGGTGTTAGAGCTTCTAAACTTGAGACAAACAAGGTTGCTATCCCAAGTGACCCTCTGTCGCCTTCTCATAAATAAACTCTAGCTCCATAGGTCAAGGTGAGAGCAGTTGAACATCCACCTGTTGATTTGTCACCATCTCCTCCTACCCCACCTGCTCAAGATTTCTATGTAGATTTGGTTGACAAGCCCGATGGTTGTCATGTGGTCTCATCTCCTCAGCTTTCATCCTTTGGTTCCTTTGATCCTCTGGATTTTGGTGTGTTGTGTTCATCCATCTCGGATCTCAGATATGATGTTCATGAGGATCAAGTTCTAGATGGAATTGGTGTAGAACAACCAACCCGTGCTATCATTTTTTATGAGTATGTGTGGAATTATGAACAAGAATCAACGTGAAGGATGACCTCCTTTTGTCTGCACCTCATCCACTTTACCCTAACATCTTCCACAATTCTGCTATTTTTGTTCCATCTTGTGAAAATTCATTTCCAGAATTTTCTTTTTCCATTCATTTGTAGAACACGTGGGATTTCATTTATTTCTTCGATCGCGAAGAGGACAAATCTCTCTTCCCGTATCCTCCCAATATCTCATCTTACATTTTCGGAAACATAGAGGGTGAAACTTCTCATTTTTCATCATCCCCTCTTTATGATTTGTCATATCATGAGGATGCCACTGTCCATCATCTTGAGTTTTTTTATTGTGGCTGCCGTGATGTTTTCATTCATTCATCTGATCACGATTCTGATTTGTCTATTGTTGATCTTTCTAAGCCACTGGTCTTTGATGATCCATATTTTGATGAATTGGAAACTCCTCAAGTTGTCAAGGCACTTTAGCTCGAGCTGATGGTTATGTCAGGGTCTCGCAGCCTTGAGGTTAATTCCACTTTTGATCGGAAATCTGTTGAATATCACCTGACTCCTCGTCACTCTATTTTTTACACCAAAAATCAATCTATCTCACACTTGTCACATCCCCCACTAGAATCACATGATCCTATCGATCATGCATTGGAGGAGTCATACATAGAAAGAAATATTGTGAAATGAAAGTTTTGTTCTTTCTTTATGTTTGCTTATCTTTCAAGTTCGAAAGTGCATACATGCTTGTCTTCCACGCGCAATGTGACATGACACCACCATACATCCGCAAATGTTCCTTTCATGTGATTTTCGTCTTTACTTTTCTGTGGATGCATTCAAGCTTGTTATAGACATTTTTGTGCCTAACAGCATGGAGCGTGAAATGTCAATAATCTGAGGGATCCAAAGTCCCTAAACATGTTGTTCTTACCCTTAGAGGAACAAGGTCTGCAAACCACAGCACTAAAAATCAGTTCTCCACCTGAAAACACTCAGAAACAGGCTATTTCTGGATCATGTCAGCTGCTCCACTGAGCATCTGCGCTGAATGTCAACTGCTCCTCCTTGTACCTGCACTGAAGGTCAAAACTGATGAAGGCTACCTGCGCTGGGCGAGATTGGCCAAGTGGCACAGTCATTCTGCAAGGTGTCAACTGCCTAGGAAGCTTCCAAACTGACACTTGGGTCAAGGAATTCGCCTAGTGATGAGTAAGAGGGTCTTGATCTCCAAGTGGAAGCAAGATTCTCCAAGTGGACTCAAGAACTGAAGATTAACTAAAGTGGGAGAGGACACAAGTCAGCTTCAGGCCAGTCTCAAGATGACTCATCCTTTCTCCAAAACCCTATATATAGATCTCTCTCATGAGGTCTAGGGGGGCTGGAATTTTGTGCAAGTAAGGAAGTGCTGTTGGTTTGAGTATAGAGCTATTGGGTGTTTTGCTTGAAGGAGGTGAAGAGGAGATTTCTTTCAGCTGGGAGGTGTTGCTGGATTGGGCCTACTGTGGTTGTAACTCTCTCAGAACTTTACTTCTATTATCAATAAAGTATTTGAGGTTCTTCTATATGCATGTGTCTTTATGATGAATAGATGCTTGTATATTTGATTTATGGTAATCCTATAATCGATTATGGATGTATGCTTCTTGTAGTTTCCTTTTCTTGTGCTTTTACAGGATCTGTGTGTAGCTGGGCCGGTGAAAGGGCAAGGAGCTAGGAGCAAGTAGCAAGGAGTGAAGACTGGATCGACTATTAGCGCAAGATAACGGTTAGTAGATCATCCTTTTCTTCCCTCTCTCATCTCATAAAGAAGAATCCTTGAATAGCTTTGCATTCTGTTGTTGCTGGAGTACTATCACCTTCAGAGTGGGATAGAGGCATTCTGCATTAGATACTTTTCCCCCCAACAAAGCTTCAAACAATTTGTTTTACATTGTTGTATCTTTATTGCTTGGTTTTCTTGCATATCTTTCTTTTCAATCATGCTATCTCTTACATGGGCCAACTGATGTGTCTGTGGTTGCATTGGAAATATCACTTCACGTGAGCTGACCTATGCTCTGCTTAGGTTAGGAGTAGGAGTAGTGTTTTTCTTTTCTTGTTTGTTTCTTGATTTTCTTACTTTGTTTTTCTTTGTCTTGCTTCTTCCCCTTGTCATTTGCTTTCACACCTATAGGTTAGTTCAGCATGAAACAATGTTTGGTTTCTTAGAAAAGTAGGGTGAAATCCAAGAGGAACTTGTATAGCTATCAACACTTGGTTATCTGTTTATTCCCTCTCTTTCTGAGAATTTTTCATTTTTTCTATTTGATGATACCTTGATGGAAAATATGTTCTTTTTAGAGAGAGTCATGGTGAAATGATGATACTTGCACTCTTAACTAGTATCACCTGCTCTAATTAGTTTTTTACATTTGGTTAACCCTTGTCAACTCAATCTAGTAGAATAAGAAGAGGAGGAAAACCTTAACAAGTATGTCCCTCTTTTGCCTCATGAAATAAATAAGTGCATATGTACAATT
The DNA here is from genome assembly GCA_031772625.1 of Pinus tabuliformis. Taxonomy (NCBI): domain Eukaryota; kingdom Viridiplantae; phylum Streptophyta; class Pinopsida; order Pinales; family Pinaceae; genus Pinus; species Pinus tabuliformis. Next base: position 375,920,491 of record CM062804.1, read on the forward strand.
CTTTGAAAAATGAAAAAATGAAATAAAGGGCGAAAGAAGAGAAAGCATTCCTACGCAGAGATGTGAAGCAAGTAACTCTGTCGGATTACTATCCAGGCTCACTAGCAACGGAGCAATGCTTGTGTTCCTAAAATGACTCCGTCAGGTTACTTTCTAGGCCTGTTGGCAGTGGAGAAACACTAGAGATGAAACTAAAACTCTACTAGTCAATATTGCTTGTGCATTTATATACCCCTCATCCCCAATCGAAACAACTTAGTTTGACTTGGCTTGGTATGTGTGTTTCTGATAAAGAGAATGGTAGGGAATACATCTTTAAATCAAGTTAGTGAAAATGCTATGATAATCAAAGAACTGAACAATACTTATGGAAGAGTTAGATTCACTTTTCTCGAGACAAGGTCCATACAGAGAGTTGGAGTTCTACCAATGTGTCGTCAATGTTGTAGTGGCTATAACTGACGCGCCTCCAAATTAGACATAAATTAAGGCCCATCTGACCATCCTTCAGCACATTAAACCTCTATTTTTTCATTAGATAACGTATTTTTAACTTTAATATGTTCGTTAGGAAGGTTTATGGATAATTGCTTATTTGTACCTAATACTATTTATTTTTGTGGAATATTGTGAGAATATTGGGCAGATTATGGAGATTTGAGGAAAAGATAATTTAGGGACTTGCTCCATACTACAGGAGGATCAATATTGAATAATAAATAAATAAGATATTCTGAAAGTATTGCAAAAATTCTGGAGCCCCAATGATTGTGAAAATCTAGGGATGTGTTCCCTATCATTTAATGCAGATTCCTAGTGTTGGGAACCAAATCCACTAATTGAGGGATTTTGGAAGGGAAATCTTCCTCCTTTCATTGGGAATGCTTCCTAATCATTTTGTATAAGTACCAAGGTGAATTTTCCTCTAGGGGTTGATTTTTCTTAGTCTTCTTGTGGAGAGAACTTGTATTTTTGCAACTACACTTTCATTTCTTACAGGGATGTAATTGTATTGATGGAAATAGTGAAGATTCTTGCCATGTTAAACTTATAAATCTTGGTCTCCTTCAAAGGACTCTGATTTTCCTTGGGCTTGGCCATTCCAGGAGCCTTAGAGCCCTTTTGTATCATTTACTTTCCTTCCTTTCACTTCTTATTCACATGCATCTCTTGTTCTTGTCTTTTTCTATTTCTGCATTTAGTATTAATGATTTCTTGTTGTAGGATTGGGTTAAATGGTTGAAGTAAGTTATTTTGCAAGATAACAAGCATCATTTCATCATTTGAACAACTTTGAAAGGTAATATTATTCATTGAGATACTTAGATTAGTTTTCTTATTCCCAAATCTAAATTTCTGGAAGTCCCTTGTGGTAAATGACAGTAAATTTCTGCTATTTTTTATAACATGAGAATGAGCTTCAATCAAGTTGATTCCACTTGCATTAGATCAAAAAACAATTCTAGTTAATAAAAAAATTCACCCAATCTCATTTGAACTTGATTAAGTTAGGCGTTTGATAGATTTACTAGCTCACTAGTTCTCCAATTTCTAGATTTTAGACTAGTAATTTTCTGCTATTTTTTAGCATGGGCTAACAAAGGTATTTTTGAGTGATTCCACTTGGAATGAAGACCTAACACATCCTATTCAATAAAAAAATGTCCCATCCAATTTTTATTTGATTTTCTTGGTCATTCGGTGAATTATAACTTCCTATAGCATCCTGTAGTACTCTTCCAACATGTATATACTTGCCTAGATTTGCTCAAAAAGCTTCGTTTTGTCCCTTAGGGTTTAATCATGACTGCTAGGATCTAAATCAATAGTTCAAGAGGAATAAACACCACTTAGGACTTGCCTTTTTACCCATGCAAAAAATCTCAGCGATTTGCGTTAATGGACAAATTTATGAATTGGATAATACAATAATGATTTTCTTGATTGCCATATCCAATGAAATCTATCAATGAATCTAAACTCTTTGAAATGAAATGATTGAAATTTAGTTCATGATATTTACTTTATGTAATTAGAATAGGTTTATTTCCTTGTATTTTCTTTCTTGGAATAGATTAAGGTTTTTCTTTCTTAGAATAGATTAAGGTTTCCATTTCTGCAATTAGTTTAGGATATGATTTTGTTACATTCACTCCATTACATCATGACAACTAAGGAAGGACACATTGTATGCTGCACATATAGTGCTGATACCTCTTAATTTTGTACTAACCCCGGGTTGATAATTAAATTTGGTAGCCTTGGGAGTTGCAGCATTATTTTTGCAATACCAGGCTCATCACTTTTTGGCACCGTTGCCGGGGAGGTGTCAAAGTATGCATTGTTTTCTTCCCTAGTTGATTCATTTCTTTTACTTTCTGCAAAAACAAAAAAAATTGTATTAGGCATATTTCATTTCAAAAAAAAGAAAATTGCATTTCTTTCGCATTCTTATTAAAAAAAAGAGTACTTCTCCAACAACACCCCCTCCCATTTGATCATGTGGTACAGTGAGAGCCACATCACCATTCATTTTTGCAAGTAGAAGAAGAAGAGGTTTTAAAGAAGGTAGGAGAAATGGATGGAGATGGTGACAATGAGAAATATCTTCTTGGATTTCCCATTCAAGATACTGATGTCAGTGTGCATATGAGGAACATCCCTCCATCTTTCCTTCTAAACTTCCATGGTATGAGGTTAGAGGATCCGGAAACCTTTCTCTTTGAATTTGAAATCCTTTGTATATCTTATGGTTACATACTAAAGACTCAAAAGTTGAGATTGTTTCCAGAAACATTGACAGACAGAGCTCTTAAATGGTTCATGAGTTTAGAGACTAATTTAATAAGATCATGGAATGATATGAAAAATATATTTCTAGAAAAATATAAAGATCATGATCTTAAAGAAGAAATATTTATAATGAATTAAAAATAAAATGAGAGCTTTTGAGGATGTAATAGAGAGGTTCATGTATGATGCTAAGAGGGAAAAATTACATCATTTAGAATCTAACACACTAAAACCCCTCTTACTTAGAACAATTAGGGATGAGTGGATTTATATCCTTGATCTCATGAGTAGAGGTGATGTATACCAATTATCATTTGAAGAAATTTGTGAAACATGCAAGCGTATATCAAGAGGAAGGGTAAGAGTATGTAAATCACCATCAAAATTGGTAAGTCAAGCTAAACTCGGAAATTTGTTCGATTACTTTAAAATAGAACTTATTAGCAATCTAAGTGAACAAGTAGAAATGTTAATAATGGAAAATGAGCCAAAAGAATATGATGATATTTGTGTTGTCCATGCAGAATCACATGCTATTAAATATTTCCCCTCATTACCAAGGTTGAAGGAAGTTTACCAAGAGGATAATGGAGCAAGTCAATCACCAAAGAAACTATGTTATGTAGCTCCAAGAGGACCATGGAAACCTATTCAACCTAGTATGATGCAAGAACCTAATTCAGAATTTCAAATTTATGCACATCTATCTCAAAGTAATTGGAACACGCCCTTTCCTTGGAAACCTTGGACATCTCAACCCAAAAACCAAACTTGGCAGCAAGGTTGGCAAGGAACTTATGGAAGCCATCCACAATATCCTCAATATTTTCCTCTATATCCTCCATACCAAACTCCATGTTATCCCTACCATCCACATCCACCACAACCACAACTCCAACCACATCCATCTCAAATATCCACTCCCACTCAACTACCTGTACCACCATTTCCAAACCCACACAATGAATTAGCTCAACCTACTTACAATGCCGAGGTACAACACTTCCTAACATATCCTCTTGATATCAATGGCATTCATCTTAGCTTAAGAAAAGAATTGCAAAAAGGAGATTCTCTTGATGCCATTGAAGGACAACATGCAAAAAAAGAATATTCAAATGAGAAGGCCAAAGAATCATGGGATGCACTTGATGAAGAGCAGACATTAGAATCGGAGATTGAGAAAGTCTCCTCATGTTTACCATCATATCCTCTATGTGTTCATGAGAATAATCATCAAAAACAGTAATATTTGAATGTCATGGTAGAATAATACATGAAGAATGATCCAGCTAAGCAATTGAACCAAGGGAATCAAATTTATATTGAGGTTTGGTTCTAGAAAATCAACAAGATGGAGCATCAATATCTTCTTCAATTGTGCTTGATATCATCAAAGTCAAATCATTTGGTTTCTTACAGTCAGGTACATGTCAAAGAATGTGGTTCAAGCCTACATATGATTTTATTTGTCATCCAGTTATGCAAGGGGCTCCATTGGAAGTATTCCTACACTTGAGAATGACTTTTTTTTTCAAGTAGAGTAGGATAGGAAAAGATATAAAAACTGAAGAATAAGAGAAAAAATAAAATATCAGGTGAAAACTTCCTTTGAGGTGCCTGAGATTGACTCATTGATTGAAAAACTCCATGAGGCGGTCAACGGGTTGGAGAAAAGAGAAAAAAGAAAATATCCTAGGTGAAAACCTCCTTTGAGGCACCTAGGGAAACCTACTAGTTGAAAACCTCATGGAGGTGGATAGTTGCCTAGAAGAAGAAAAAAAGAAAAAGAAAAATAAAATTGCTTCTTGCATCTCTCTCTCATGAATGCAGGTGTTCTCCAACCTTTGCAAGCAACAAAAACAAGTTAGCCACCAAAAGAAAAGTTGATCAAAAGCCTAGTCAAAGGAAGTCAAAATTTGAGTTTTTCCTCCTTTTCTCAAATTCCGTAGAAGGTCCATGGCCATGCCAATCCATCACCCTAATCTATTTCCACCATCCACTCATCATTCTCAATCTTTTACCACTCATTTTCCTTGTTTTCATAACATGTTGTAGGAAGACTCTATTTTGCTACAGGAAACGAAAATACATAGAGCATAAAATTATTTTTTTCATATCTTGAAAACTGTGGATCCCTATTCCAAGTTGTTTTAGGGGAAGATGCATATGGATGATAGTAACATGCCCAAAAAATTTAAGAAAATTCAGCTACACAGTTTTGAGAAATTGACCTCCATCACCTACAACCATTTAAAATTTTATCAATATTCATGCATCCATTTGCAAAGTTTTCTCATGGGGAGATGCATATGGATAATGGTAACATGCCCAAGAAATTTCAACAAATTCTAGTGCACAGTTTTCGAGAAATCGACCTCCATCACCTAGATCCATTTTTATTTTTTCTCGATAGGTGCATCCATTGGACAAGTTTTTTTTATGGGGAGGTGCATAACGATGATGGAAACATGCTCAGAAAATTTCAGGTCAATCCATTATACCATTTGGGAGATATGGGAAAAACAAGACTGGTACATGAAACTACTACAGGATGTCCTGAACTGCTACAGGAAGTTGGCTGAGGGGTTTTGGAGGAAACGAATGGTGAGATGAAATGTTGGAAGGGTGTATGATAGTTGTGAAAATAGTGGGGAAGGTGAACATCGCCCATGGAAAATCCCAACACTCCAAGAAGGTCGGATTTTTCTAAGATAGCTTGCTCATGGTAACTGAAAGACAGAGGTTTAGGATATGGGTTGGTATCCATCAACTCCACCTGTAACATATTGGGCACTAGAAAGGAACTTGCACAAAAAAACCTTATCAGTCAAAGAATCATCAAGTTATGAAGACCTTTGTAGAAGCAAACAAAGGAAATTATCACCTCCAAAGGACCCTGGATCGATCATCAACTCAACAACAACATGCATACCTCTCCAATAGCCATAAGGTAGGTACAAGTATGCAATATTCTTGACCTCTTCTCTTGAGTATGTTATAGCTAGAAATTTGTTGTCAAAGAATGAGAGGTGAGGTTTTATAAGTTAAGGATGGCTCAATAGTCTTAGCCACCCTCAACTAGTTAATTGCACTCATACAATGTGGAAAAGCCAAATTAGGAAGGCTGATGATGATAAGGAATAGGAACAATAATTAAAAGAGAAAATTTGTGCAAAGGCCAAGTCACCAAAGCACTCCAAGCCCTCCATCCACTTCATATCCACTATCTATCCATCATTCATCCATCCCATTTCATAAGAAAAAATAAATATTTTTCAAGAACAAACCCTACACTCTGGCGTAGCCTAAAAATTTCTTGAATAACACACAAAGCACATCCTCTCCATTTTCACAAACCTACACTACTCCCTCTAAGCCCTAGCATCATAGTCCAAACCCTCTATATCATATCTCGTCACTCCCATATAGTTAGAAGACCCTGAAAGAGAAGGAAGGACTGCTACAGGAAGAAAACCTCCTCCTATAGTAGTTTGTGAAACCATTACAACAAGCCATAATCATATTTTTTTCCCTTTCCCATCAAGTGGAGGGGGTGATACCAACTCATGAGGCACTCTACCACTCCAAGAAGGACTCTCCACCAACAGTAGTAGCACCTTGGGCAACAACAAAGGACCTGCACACACAACAACAACAATAGTAAAATACCATGAAGGGCAGAGAAGAAATACAAAGGAACAAGAAAAACAGAAAATCCCGAGAAGGAGCACTAGGAGAAATGGGTGCAAAATTTAATGGAAGGGAAGCAACTTTTGACACCTATGAGGAGGCCAACCACTAGAGCAACCATAAATAAGCATCTCAAGGCACAAACTGCTTTGCTATAGGAGAAAATGGAGCTGCTACAGGAAAAACAAAGCTGCTACAGGAAAAATAGGGCTGCTATAGGAGACAATCAACTTGCTACAAGATTGTCCCAAAAGAAAACAATGGGCCCTATAATGAGGATTGTTGGCCAAAAAACCCTAGAAATTTGAAGGAGTCTTCAAAGAAGGGGTAATTACTTGATCTATCACCTCTTGCAAACAAAAATTCTATGATTTTTTGCAAAACTACTCCACTAAACATCTTATAGAAAAACCAAAAAAAGAAAATGAATTGTGGAGTTTTTTGGTAAGGATGAGCATTATGATGGGAGAATAAACTTGTTTTGAGATTGGCATGCCTTTGTTCACCTCACTCATCAACAAGCATAACTGAAAATGATGAGTGCTATGGAATTGGCAATTAGAATCAGGGTTCCCTTGCACGAACCTTGAGAAGACATGGACAAATGTTGTTGACATGGATAGAGAAGCTTTTCTGGACTTAAAGAGACAGTCAGGGATGGATCTTCATAAGAATAAGAGGGTGGAAAATAAAAATAAAATGTTGAAACATAAGATAAAGTGCCTAAAAAAATCAGAACAAAGGATAAAATGAGAATAAGAAGCAAATTGAAGAGATAACCTCCCTCCAATCCAAAACAAAGGAGCCCCAAGCTTCTCAGAAGAAGCTAAGCACGAGGGTAGCCATGACTAAAAAATAAAAGAAGAATATGCCCTGCTAGAGGAAGGCAAAAAGTTTCTACAGGAAAGTTTTGAATAGTTATAGAACAAATTAGGGAGGCCACCAGGGCCATGAATGAGGCACAATAAGATCAGTAAGTTGCTCAATGGATGAGCAACACTTTCAGCAGGGTGTATGATGGGCCTACAAATTAGACATAAATTAACCCATCTGACCATCCTTAAGCACATTAAACCTCTATTTTTGCATTAGATAACGTATTTTTAACTTTAATATGTTCATTAGGAAGGTTTATGGATAATTGCATATTTGTGCCTAATATTATTTATTTTTATGGAATATTGTGAGAATATTGGGAAAATTATGGAGATTTGGAGGAGGAGATAATTTATGGACTTTCTCCCTACTACAGGAGGATCAATATTGAATAATAAATCAATAAGATATTTTGAAATTACTGCACAAATTCTGGAGCTCCAATGATTGAGAAAATCTAGGGATGTGTTCCCTGTCATTTAATGAAGATTCCTAGTGTTGGGAACCAGATCCACTAATTGAGGAATTTTGGAGGGGAAAGCTTCCTCCTTTCATGGGGAATGATTCATAATCATTTTGTGTAATTACCAAGTCAAATTTTCCTCTAGGGGTTGAGTTTTCTTAGTCTTCTTGCGAAGAGAACTTGCATTTTTGCAGCACCACTTTCATTTCTTGCAGGGATGTAATTGTATTGATGGAAATAATGAAGATTGGTGCCATGTTCAGCTTCTAAATCTTGGAATCGTTCATAGGACTCTGATTTTCCTTGGGCTTGGCCATCACAGGAACCTAAGATCCCTTGTGTATCATTTACTTTTCTTCCTTTCACTTCTTATTCACATGCATCTCTTGTTCTTGTCTTTTTCTATTTCTGCATTTAGTATTAATAATTTCTTGTTGTAGGATTGGGTTAAATGGTTAAAGTAAGTTATTTTTCATGATCCCAAGCATCGTTTCATCTTTGGAACAACTTTGGAAGGTTATTGTAATCATTGAGTTACTTAAATTAGTTTGCTTATTCCCAAATCTAAATATCTAGGAGTCCCTTGGGGCAAATAACAATAAATTTCTGCTATTTTTTAGAACATGCTAACGAGCTTCAATCGAGTTGATTCCACTTTCATTAGATCAAAAAAACATTCTAGTTAATAAGATGTTTGATATATTTACTAGCTCACTGGTTCTCGAATTTCTAGATTTTTGACTAGTAATTTTCTGCTATTTTTTAGCATGGGTTAACAGTGGTATTTTTGAGTGATTCCACTTGGAATGAGGACCTAACACATCCTATTAAATAAATAAAAAAATTCCCATCCAATTTGGATTTGATTTGCTTGGTCATTCGGTGAATTATAACTTCCTATAGCATCTTGTAGCATCCTGTAGTTTCGTGTAGCACTCTTCCAGCATGTATATACCTACCCAGATTTGCTCAAAAAGCTTGGTTTTTGTCTGTTAGGGTTGAATATTGACCCCTAGGCTCTAACTAAATGGTTGAGGAGGAATAAACACCACTTAGGACTTGCCTTTTTACCCATGCAAAACATCTCAGCGATTTGGGTTAGTGGACAAATTTATGAATTGGATAATACAATAATGTTTTTCTTGATTGCCACATCCAATGAAATTTGTCAATGGATCTAAACTCTTTGAAATCCAATGATTGAAATTTAGTTCATGATATTTACTTTATGCAATTAGAATAAGTTTCTTTCCTTGTATTTTCTTTCTTGCAATAGGTTAAGGTTTCCATTTTGAGCATTTCCATTTTTGCAATTAGTTTAGGATCTAATTTTATTACATTCACTCCATTACATCATAACAATGAAGGAAGGACACATTGTATGTTGCACATATAACATTGATATCTCTTAAGTTTGTACGAACCCCATGTTGATAATTAAAGTTGGTAGCCTTAGGAGTTGCAACATTCTTGTTGCAATACCGAGGCTCATCACTTTTTGGCATCGTTGTAGGGGAGGTATCAAAGTATGCATTGTTTTATTCCCTAGTTGATTCATTTCTTTTACTTTCTGCAAAAGCAAAAAAAATTGCATTAGGCATATTTCATTTCAAAAACATAAAATTGCATTGCATTAGCATTCTTATAAAAAAACAAAAGTACTTCTCCAACAACAATATCCCCCCAATTTGATCACGTGGTGCAGTAAGAGCCACACCACCATTCATTTTTGCAGGTATAAGAAGAAGAGGTGACAGGGAATGTAGGAGAAATGAATGGAGATGGTGACAATGAGGAAGATCCTCTTGGGTTTCCCATTAAAGATACTGATGTCAGTGTGCATATGAAGAACATACCTCCATCTTTCCTTCCAAATTTCCATGGTATGAGCTCAGAGTATCCGGAAACCTTTCTCATTTAATTTGAAATCATTCATAGATCTTATGGTTACTTATTAAACACTCAAAAGATGAGATTGTTTTCGTCAACATTGAAGGATAGAGATCTTAAATGGTTCATTAGTTTAGACACTAATTCAATAAGATCTTGGAATGATATCCAAAAGATATTTCTAGAAAAATATAAAGATCATGATATTAAAGAAGAAATATTTAGAATGAATAAAAAATAAGTTGAGAGCCCTAAGGATATAATAATTCATGTATAATGTTAAGAGGGAAAAATTACATCATTTAGGATCTGACACACTAAAAACCCTCTTACTTAGAACAATTAGGAATGAGTGGATTGATCTCCTTGATGTCATGAGTAAAGGTGATGTAAATCAATTATCATTTGAAGAAATTTGTGAAACATGCAATTGCATGTCAAGAGGAAGGGTAAGACTAAGTAAATCGGCATCAAAATTGGTAAGTCAAGCTAAACTTGGAAATTTGTTCGATGACTTTAAAATAGAAATTCTTAGCAATCTAAGTGAACAAGTAGAAATGTTAAGAATGGAAAATGAGAAAAAAGAAGATGATGATATTTGTTTTGTCCATGCAGAATCACATGCTGTTAAACATTGCCCCTCATTACCAAGGTTGAAGGAAGTTTACCAAGAGGAAAATGGAGCAAGTCAATCCCCAAAGCAGCTATGTTATGTAGCTCCAATAGGACCATGGAAGCATATCCAATATAGTATGATGCAAGAACCTAATTCATAATTTCAAAGCTATGCACATCTATCTCAAAGTAGTTGGAACACACCCTTTCCTTGAAAACCTTGGCCATCTCAACCCAAAAACCAATCTTGGCAACAAGGTTGGTAAGGAACTTATGTGAGCCATCCACTTAATCCTTAAGATTTTCCTCAATGTCCTCCATACCCAACTCCATGTTATCCCTACCACCCACCTCCACCACAACCACATCCATGTCTTGGCATGGCTCCAACTGCACACTTTTAGGAGACAGTCTCCCAGCTTGGCCACTAAGATTGTGCAATGCGTAGTCTCTCCCAAACCCTTACCTAGGTTGAACTGTGCATTGCACAATTCTAGCCATCAAGCTCCCACACTGACTAATGTGACTAAGCAGTGTGCAGTTCCCATAGTTAGTCAGTCACCCCTGTTAGTCAAAATTACGCAATCCCTCTCATCAGATGCCCAGATTGCTACTTGATCATGCTACGAAGTTAGATTCATAAGAGCTAATGTTTGCTTGCCATGAGTGTATTTATGTCCCACATGTACCACACTCATGAATCACTTCTCTCTGGCATGAATTGTACCATGGCATCAAAGAGAGATGATTCAAGAGAGACCACTGAAACAAGTACTAGGGCAGTAGTTGAGCAAGCACAAGTTAACTTGCCAATATATGAAGACACTAAAATGTTAACAGAAAAGGAGTCAACACTAACATGGTAGCAAGTCCAAAAGCAATAGCATAAGGTAGCAATCCAGTACAAGAATCATGGAAAGAGGAATTTGTTGACATAATAGAGAGAGAACAAAGATGCAGAGTGAAAGCGGATTCAATATTCATGCAGTCAACTTTGGCAGTAGGAGCAAAGGGAAGTAAAGGACACAGACAATAGAGTGGAGGAAGAGAGAAAGCTAAGGCTATAGGAAGCAGAACTAAAGTTGTAGGAGATAGAGAAGAAGTTGAAGGAAGAATAGGAGTTGAGGAGGAGAGAAAGAGAAGAGAAGTAGAAGCACGAAGAAGAACAAAGACAAGGCGCAATGACGGAGGAAACAATGCCCATATTGGTCGAAGAGTTGGAACAGACGACATCAGAGGAAGACATTCATCAAGGAAAGGGTGATAATTTCGGACACTAAGAAAAATCTAGCTGTCCTTGCCGAAGCCAAATTTGCCTATGCATGAGTAACAAGCACGAATGTTAAGTACCTAATGGTCGAGAATGAACAACTAGCAAATAACTTGCAAGCTACCAGGCAAGAGGCAAAACAACTTCGAGCATCAACACAGAATGTAGTTTTCACAATGGGGGAGATGAGGAAAGAGATACTTGTTGAAGTATCAACACTTGAGACTACCATGCGGAAGCTTTATGACAAATTTGTCACCGTGCATAAAGCAGTTGTCTGTGTGCATGGCTTGAAGCAACGAAGCAAAGATTTTGTTCAAACTTTCAGGAACACACATGCTGCCATCACCCATGTGCAAGAGTGGACAATGCAGTACAAAGGGGCCCCACTTCACTTGCCAAAGAAGATGAAGCCATAGATAGAGCTAGAGAAAGCAAAGGTCTGGATGTTGATCCAAAACTATGAGCAGCTCACCCCATTCGTCAGTAGCATACATGCCTCATATGCACGGTTGTACAAGATTTTGGATGTCATGGTGAGAACGCATAGGATCCCGTCAATCGGTTCCCTCACTGAGGCTAGACCCAAGAACCAAGTCCAATTAGAGATTGATGGGTACATGGAGCAGGTAAGGCGAGAGGCTACCTGGGATGACTTGAAGCTGAGCACACATAACATGCAAAAGTAAATTGGTAATCATGTCATGGTTAACACCATGTTGCACATGCTTCAGGACGAGTTGGATATAGGTTCCAAGACCATATACCCGGATGCTATGGAGGCAATATTTTGCTATCAGAAAGACACCATCAAGTAGTTTTTGGACATCATCACACATTACCAAGCTTGGCATCAATATGTGATCGAGAAGCACCAAGTGGAGGTTGTCAAGTTGGTCTTTCCCCAAATTTCAGAGTCATAGTGTTTTGTCTTGTTAGGCTGTCTCTAGCCTATTTTGTCTTACATGGGTACATGTGGAAAATGTAATATTATTTGTAAATATGTTGTAAGTGAAATTCCAAGTGTCATTAGTGGAATTTGAAAGGTCATCATGTTATGTAGTGAGTTATGTGTAAAGAAGTTGAAGAGTCATGAGGGCAGTCAAAGAGTCACAATTATAAATAGAACCTCATAACTCATAGAATGGGATTTTGGGAGCCAATATTTTGACTAGGCTTAGGCTTAGAAAAGGATTGGGAGTATTGTGACGAGCCTTGGCTTCTCCATAGTGTAGAGCGAGTACACTTCTTTGGAGGAGTAGGTTTTCTTGACTGTAATGTTCAACTATTGGGGATAGTCCTTGTCTATGGTGTATGTATGGATGGAACTTTCACTTATAATAATAATAATAATAGAGCCAACACACTTTCATGCATATGTTTTTATTGTAGTTGGACTATTCTGGTTGCTTTAGCAATGTATGTTGTTTAACTTACGCATTTTCTTATGAACTACTTTGTATACAACTGTATGAATCCTGTTGAATGCATGTTGTTGGATTAACCTGTCACTTTAATTTTTGGACTATTCCGCATTTTAGATTTTGATGTCATTTCACTCCTATGTTCCTTTCAAGCTATGTACTATTACAGGCTTCTAAGGGGTGCACTTCCTTTTCCCCTCTGTGTGTTAGAACCCCCATGCATCGCACTTGACTCTTCGCAAGCTCACACACTTTATCTCACCCAAAGTTACCTTAATTACCTCTACGTGCTACTGTGGTCAAGGAATTACACTACCACAATTGTTGGGACTCCTACTCCAAACGGTTTAAGGTATAGTTGGGACTTCTTATAAGGGAGAACCCTTGAATTTTGGCAGCTCCAACACCATCAATAGTTTGATTTATTGATGAATGATTAATGAATGCATGAGATAATAGATGTTATTGCAACTATTATGAGATGAAATTAAACCTTATTGATGATTCTCAGATAAGTATCATACCCCTATGTTCAGATATGAATTCATGACCTTTAGATTATATGTTCTTAATATGTTTGACGAAATGAATGTCGTGGTTAATCTTGGCTATGTCAAACTTTTTATTCAATTTTGATTGAATGGATTTTTCATCATGTTAGAAATGATTCTAGAAAGTCTCACTGAGTTGTAGGTAGTGGTATGGAGGTTGACCTGGAAATTAGGCTCAAAATCTGGGACCTCATGCTCTGAACTGGACATTTTGGGTTGTAACCGCTGGGATGCAGGCTTGTGCATGTGGTTGGAGGCCCCCAACCACATGGATGCTTTGTTGTGGGAGTCGTTGAGGGCTTAGGGCAAGTAAAAGGTGGCCCAAATTAGGATTTGGATACCTGGGGTGGTTTCTCAACCCTTGAGGACCTATAGACCCTGTAGGATATGTTGAGATGTCAGGTGGTTGTCATTTTTCGGCCCCACTTCCTTAATGGGACCTAGGAGGTTGGGTCATGTCATAGTAGCTCTTCGTCTCATGTTTACCTGACAGACCAGTGAAAGTGGGTAAATGTGGGAGGGGTGGGTTATAGAGTGGTAGCAGATCATGGTTCAATACTTGGACTAGATGGGGGGAATGTATTTTTCATTCATGCATGTCAGTTGTATATGTGTTCGTTATTTTTCCAATGTGATTGTCATTGTTTTAAATAGTGTCGTCATGTAGAGGTTGATGATGTCGATGTTGAGGCGATTGATATGTTGATTTCATTATATTTTGTGTGTGTGTGTGAGTGTGTTGTGCTAATATGGATTGATATTGCAAATGAGATAGCCTCCCTTGAACTTCACTGAGGTATGTTGATTATGTTTCTATTTGGTTTATCTGACATAGTATGTTTGCAGGAAGAAAAGGATCAAAGATTACTAGAAAAATGGTGGATTAAATTTCACGCCGAACTCCCCTTACAAATCAGATGAGTAGCCAAGAGATGAGTACTCTCTAGACATGGCAGACACTTTGTGAAGTTTGAAGGACAAGATAAAAAATTGCAAGGAAGATAATGATAGAATCATTTAGTCACGGGAAATACTTGCCAGGGAACATGAGAAACAAGTAGAGGTCAATGTAGTTATCCTTCAAAGTTTGTCATACTTGGAGAGATAGGGACAACCACTGATCAGTTATAGACAAGAGGAAACAACTAATGAGGCTTATGGTAGCAGGTCTCATGGTGGGCATAGGTTGGATAAAGATGACACAATTAGATATGGTAAGCTATTGGATACACCTGATATGAGAGACAATGGATATGGGTTCTACTCTAATTCTTGTTCAGATAGGCATCATGGCCATCATCACTATCATCATTATAAGAGGAGTGATAGGGGATATTTTTTGGATGAGTTCAAGAAATCCAAACCGCCTAAATTTGATGGAGAGTTGAAGAAACCGGAAGATGCAGAGGCATGGTTTCTTGGGATGAAGAATTTCTTTGAGCTGCATGATTACACAGAGAACATGAAGGCCAAAATAAATATTTTTAGTCTCAAAGGGAAGGCATACATTTGGTGGGAAGATGTGAAGTGGGTTAGAGACATCAAGACATAGGAGTTAAGTTGGCATGAATTCAAGAGACTCTTCAGAAATAAGTACTTTTCATAGAGGTACTATGATAGTAAAGCCAAGGAGTTCTATGAGCTAAATAGGGGATCGATGATAAATGAGGAGTACATGACTAAGTTCTTATAGTTTTTGAGGTATGTGTTGTATCTTAATGATGATAAAACCAAATTTTAGAGGTTTTCCAGTGGACTACCATTAGAATTTAAGGATCAGATTGAGTATGACAAGCCTTGGTCACTGGAAGAAGTAATTGGGAAGTTGAAGCAATGTTATGAGAAATCAAAGCGTAAGACAGAATATAAGCAAGGTTGTAAAGGGAATGGAATGATTAAAGGTAAATGGCCACCAAAGCAAAAAATACCTCGGGATGCAGGTGAGAAAGAAATTATTGTTCCTTACAAGAAGTTTAATGCAGTTGAGAAAGGATATGGGTCACAACTTCGATATTAGTAGAATAGAGGTGATCATAGGAGATAGTTGCAATGTTGGATATGTGGCAAGGAGAATCTCAAGAAGGATTCTCTGCCATATCAAGGTGGTAGGCCTCAAACCTACGGTGCTCGGGAGGTGCAAACAGTTAGGGATGTTGGACAGAGCATTCCTTGGATATATGTAGCATTGGATAACATGTAGGCTAATCACTAGGCATCCATTATCGAGATGGATGGTAAGATTTGTGATCAAATTGTTTCTATTTTGATTGACCCTAGATCTAATTATAGTTATGTTAACCCTGACCTAGTAGATAAGTGTGGTTTGAGAAAATAAGTGCATGCAGAGTCTTGGTTGGTGTAGTTTGTTATAGGCAATAAGAAAAGAGTTCATCATTGGGTAAGAGCTTTTGCATTTGAGCTAAATGGTATGCCTACATCAACACATCTGAATCTACTTTCATTGGGTTCATACAATATGATTCTAAGCATGGATTGGTTATATACTCATAGGACTAAGGTGGAATGTTATGAAAAGGCTATTGAGTGCTTGAATGACAATAGAGAACATACAATATTGTAGGGTAAGAAGAAGGAGACATTAGTTAGAATGGTTACAGCTATGCAGGAAAATCATAGTCGCAGGAAAGGGTGTGTATTGTTTGTAGTGCATGTTTATAGTGATAAGGGTAAGGATGTTGAGGATATGAAAGTCTTCAAGAGGTATCCAGTCTTATAACAATTTCAGGATGTATTCCTAGAAAATATTTCAGAGTTTCCACCTCATAGGGAAGTCAAATTTTCTATTGAATTGGTACCAAGGGAAGCGTTGACATCAAAGACATTGTACAGGATGAGCACTCCAGAGTTAGTGGAATTGAAGTTGCAGCTAAAGGAAATGCTTGACAAGGGATATATTAGGCCAAGTGTACCACCTTCGGGTGCACAAATGTTGTTTTTGAAGAAGAAGGATGGTACTCTCAGGTTATGCATTGATTACAAGCAGTTGAACAAGGTGACGAGTTAAGAACAGGTACCCATTGCCTCAGATTGATGACTTGTTTGACTACTTGAAGGAAGCAACAATGTTCTTGAAGATTGATTTGAGATCAAGATATCATCAGGTACACATCAAAGAAGAGGACATCTATAAGACTTCTTTCTGGACCAGGTATGGGCATTATGATTTTGTTGTGGATCCTTTTGGTTTAACTAATGCTCCAACTACTTTCATGTGTTTGATGAATAGTGTGTTGCATTCTTATCTGGACAAGTTTGTGAGTGTATTCATTAATGATATATTGATATATTCTAAGAATGAGAAATAGAATGTGAAACACTTAACAACAGTGTTGAAGTTGCTGAGAGAGCATCAATTGTATGCCAAGCTTAGTAAGTGCAGTTTCTTTTAGACAGAGGTATATTACTCGGGACATGTTGTCTCCAAGGAAGACATAGTAGTCGATCCATAAAAGATAAGAGCTACCATGGAATGGGAAGCTCCTAGGAATGTGGATGAGGTCATATCATTCATGGGGTTAGAAAGTTACTATAGGAGGTTCATTTGGAACTTCTCATGGATTTACTATCCTATTACATCATTGCAGATAAAGGGAAAGAAATTTGAATGGACAAAGGAGTGTGCAATGAGTTTTGAGCAGTTGATATAGTTGCTTACAAATGCTCCAACTCTAAATATTGCAGATCCAAACAAAGAGTTTGTGGTATGTACATATGCTTGCAAGAGAGGACTTGGTGGAGTCCTAATGCAGGAGGGATAGGTGGTATGTTACAAGTCAATGAAACTGAATAAGCATGAGTAGAATTATGTGGCTCATGATCTTGAGTTAGAAGTGATCATTCATGCATTGAAGATGTGGAGGCACTATCTTCTTGGTAGGAGGGTCTTGATGAGTGATCATAGTGGGATGAGATATTTGTTTGACCAACCTAATTGGAATTCCAGGTAAGGTAGATGGTTGGCCACACTTAGTGAGTTTGATTTCCAAATCACGTACATCGAGGGTAAGGAGGATAGGGTTGCAAATGCTCTTAGTAGAAGGGTGAAGGTAAATCACATAGCATCTATGAGTTCATATGGGACAAATTTATAAGATCAGATCTTATAGTCAGGACAACGAGATGACAGGTATAGGGAGCTTAGGCACACGTTACAGAAGGAGGGCATAGGTGAACAGGATGTGGACTATCATCTCACAACAAATGGTTTGGTGAGATTTAGGGACATGATCTATGTGCCAAACAACAACAAGCTCAAGAAGCTTATCTTATGGGAATTTCATGTTAAGTTGTATTCATGTTATCCGGGATATCAGAAGACATTGAATTCAGTTAAGAAGTTATATTGTTGTCCGAACATGAAGAAAGAGGTAGTTGATTTTGTCACGTGGTGTTTGGATTGTCAACAGCTAAAATCAAAGTGCAAGCATCTAGGTGGTTTAATACAGTTGATTCTAATTCCAAAGTGGAAATGGGAGGTAATTGCCAAGGATTTCATCACATGTTTTTCAAGGACATCTATACAAAATGATTCCATTATGGTAGTGGTTAACGAGTTGGCTAAGGTAGCTTACTTCATAACGGTTAAGTCTACTTATTCAACTAGTGAGGTAGCACAAGTATTCATCAAGGAAATAGAGAGGTTGCATGGTATTGCTAGGAAGATAGTGTCTGATAGAGATTCTAAGTTCACTTTCAAGTTTTGGAAGGAGTTGTTTGTAGGTTTGGGTACAAATTTGGCCTTCAGTACAACTTATCATCCACAGACAAATGGAAAAATGGAGAGGGTCAACATGATTTTTAGGGACATGTTGAGAATGTATGTTATGCATCAACAACAAAAGTGGGAGGAGTATCTTCCATTAATTGGGTTTGCTTACAACAATGGGTATAAGGAGTCACTGAGAATGATTTTGTTTGAGGCACTTTATGGGAAAAGTTATAATACTCCCATCAACAGGAGTGATCCAATGAAAATGGTACCGATAGGACCGGACATGTTGGTAGAGATGGAACGAGAATCCAGGTTATCAAGAAGAATTTAAAGGAAAAACAAGATAGACAGAAGACTTATATAGATCAACATATATCATTTAAGGAGTTTTAGGTTGGGGAGCATGTGTACTTGTGCATCAAGCCCAAGAAGAGCTCCTTGAGGATTGGTTCATGTGCTAAGTTGGCATCTTGATATTGCAGGCTTTTCGAGATCCTTGAGAGGATTAGAACAGTGGCCTTCAGACTTGCACTGCCTCCGATAGTGAAAGTCCATGATGTTTTCCATGTTTCAGTGCTTAAAAGATATCTGAAAGATGTTGATCATGTGATTTATTGGTATGTATTACATGTGGAGTGAGAAGAATAATTCTAGCTAGAGCCTCAGTGCATATTGCAGTGGAAAAAAATCATGCTCTGGAACCAAGCAATCGAGCAAGTTAAAGTGCATTGGAAGCACTTTGGGCCCGATGAAGCTACATGGGAGATGGTTGATTCGATGCGGGCTATGTATCCTTCATTGTTTTCCAGTTGAGGCAAAGGAATTTTGGTATATGTACATATCTATGTATGGTTTTTATTGTAAATATCGAAATGAGCAGTGTTATAAAGCTCTAATAATGTTGTCTTGTTGATATGTTTGCCATGTTGGTTTTGCTTTTCAGTAGGTTTTTCATTATAAATATGCATCGAGCTAAGTTATAAATCTCCATGGGAATTACGTTTTAGTTTCAACAAATTTGCTAGGCATAAGTGTCATAGAACACCGAGGACAGTGTTCCCCTAAGGGGGAAGGAGTCTGTAATAGCCCCGAGTTAAAAGTTCATGCAATAAAGTTAATAAAGGAAAAATAAGACCGAGGTCATGGGACACGTATTCCAAGTTGAATGTTGGGAAAAACATCCTAGTGGGTGTTCATTTCAGTTTATTATGGCTAAGGGGATATTGGAAAAGGAAAAGAGGCATTGTTTGGCACTTTATTAACGAAAATAAAGGAAATTAGGAGAAAAGGGAGGTGAAAGGTCATAGGTTTGGATGAGGAGAAATTTGAATAAAATAAAGGCTTCAATGATAAAATAATTGTGAGGATTAGTTCACAGCTTTTGTCAATTCAATTTTGGAGCTCTCTCTATTCTCTCATACTATTGCACACTTAGAGCATTTTTGGAGCACTCTAGCATTGGAGAAAGGAAGGCAAAGGAAGAAAAAGGAAGCAAAGGAAAGCAAGGATCAAGCAAGGAAAAGTCGGATCAAGAAACTTTTGTAGGAATACTTGCAGGTAATAGGCTGCATGTGTGATTTCCTAGTTGGTTTGTGAATGCATGGTACATGCATGTATGTATTTGGTTCCCTTGTTGTCATTGACGTGGGTTTTTCCATGTGTGATTGTGGTTTCAGCCTTATCTTTCTGACTGAACATGGTGTGATGGGGTTCTTTCGTTGGTTGAGCTTTGGATTTTTAGATGGTTTTGGAATCGAGTGAGGTGGTCTCAGGAAAATTCCCAAGGGCCTAGAAACCCCTTGACTGGTTTTGGCAGGATTGGGATAAAGCCTAAGGGTGGAGATAGGAAAATTCTTCAAGGTATTGGTGAATAAATTCTAAGGCATCCAAGATTTTTTAGGGCCTAGTGATCCATTGACCAGTTATGGCGAGATTGCAGTAAATCCTGGTAGTGTATGTTATTGTTTTGGGTCTAGTGATCCCTTCACTGATGTTTGGCAGGATTGAGGTAAATCCTGGCTGTATATGTTCTCGTTGGGCCTAGGAATCCCTTGACCAATTTTGGGTGGATTGCAATAAAGCCTGAGGGTGGAGATGGTCTAACCTCGAGGAAGCCTTGGTTGTATATTTATTTGTTTTCTTATGTGATCTCTTGACATGTTTTGGTAGGATCGTGGGAGCATGAGGTTGGAGGTGGTTTAATCTCCATAAATCCCTATTTGTTTTTGTCTTGAGTCCCATAGTCATGCTTGGAAAATGGCACAGGGGTGATTGGCCAAAAGAAATATTTGGTTCAGCTCAATATATGGTTGGGTGGTATGTGGAAGTCCCTAACTTTGTTGGTTTTTGCATATGTTAATAAGAGATATTTCCTTTTGTATTTCATGAATAATTGTACTTGTTATTAGGTGGATTTGATGGTTGTTCCATCATGGTTATTATTTTGGTTATATGTTGGTTATAAGCATGGTTTCATAACAGGTTCTAGTTATGGCTCTTGATATGTTTGATTTATTGTTGAACAGTTAATGAATGCATGAGCTAATAGATGTTATTGAAGCTATTGTAAGAGGGAATTAGACCTTCCTGATGATTCTCAGATAAGTATCATACCCCTATGTTCAGATATGCATTCATGACTTGTAGATTACATGTTCTCAATATGTTTGACGAAATAACTGTTAAGGTTAGGCTTGACTACGTCGATTTTTTTATTCAATTTTGATTGAATGGATTTGTCATCATGTTTGAAATGATTCTGGAAAGTATCACTAAGTTCTGGGAAGTGATATGGAGGCTGACCTGGAAATTAGGTTCAGAATTTAGGACCGCATGCTCTGAACTAGACATTTTGGGTTACAATAGTTGGTATGTAAGAATTTTCATGTAGTTGAGGGCTCCCAACCACATGGATGTCTTGTTTTCAGAGAAGTTGAGGGATCAGGGCAAGGAAAAGGTGGCCCAATTCAATATTTGGCCACCTAGGGTGGTTTCTCAACCTTTGAGTGACATGTAAACCCTGTAGGATGTGTTGAGATGTCAGTCAGTTATCAGAAGCCAGACCCACTTCCTTAATGGGACCTAGGAGGCTGGGTCATGTCATAGTAGCTCTTTGTCTCAAGTTTATTTGACAGACCAGTGGAAGTGGGTAAACGTGAGAGGGGTGGGTTACAATTTAATCAAGCAAGCCTAGGATTTCCCGGTCAAGGGTTCCTTGGCCTTTGTTTGGGAGATTAAGATGACATTAGTAAAGAAAACTCTTAGTTCATGGGCTAAGCTCAATTCAAGATCCTAAGAAATGAAAAATCATAATTATTAAGATAATTGGAGATCCATCCAACTCAAACAGAGTCAAGCCTTATCACTGAAGAGCACATTCAAAAGGAAAAAAAATTAAGAAACCAATTATATACTCTCAGTAGGAAGGAGGAAGAGTATTGGTGCTTGATGTCTATAAGTCTTTGGTTAAAGGAAAGGGATCATAACACATACTTCTTCCATAAACAAGCTAGGGCTCGGGAGACCAGAAATCGGGTTAAGGAAATCATTTTGAAAGGTAAGTAAAAAATATCCACCTTTCTTGAAATCAAGCATGAAGCTATTACCTTCTTCAGAAATTTAAATTCCAGAGGCAAAGAGAACGAGCTTGTTGAGGTGAATCGATCCATCTCTTGTCTTCCCTCCATTGTCTCAGATTTTTAAAAATCCAAATTATGAGGTTGATAGAGGAGGATGAGTTTATTGAGGCCATCTGATCTCTCGATTCGAACAAATATATTAGTCCAGATGGTTGCCCTATTTACTTTTATTGATCCTACTAGGCCCTCATCAAAATATATCTAATGAGAATGCCAAATTTTTCAAGAAGCAAAGGGAACCTAGAAGGTAACATTAATTCCTCTTTCCTCACCCTTATCCCAAAAGAAACCAATCCTTCCTCTTTCTCTCGATTTAGACCCATATCCATGTGTAACTCATCCTATAAGATCTTGACCAAAATCATAGCCAATAGGCTCAAAGTCCTTATCACTACAATTATTTCTAAAAATAAAGGGGGTTTTTTAAAGCATAGACAAATTCTGGATAACATCATTCTCTAGAAGAGGCCATACATTTCAGCAGGAAAAATGGGGAACCTAGCATGGTCATAAAATTGGATATGATGAATGCCTTTGATCGTGTCCATCACTCTTTCCTTTTTCAATCTTGGAAAAGTTTGGATTCAGTGTGGACTTCATCAATTGGATCAAGGCATGCATTGGTATACCCTGGATCACCCCTCTTGTTAATGGTCTCCCTTCTTTGTTACCTCAAGAGGCCTTTGGCAAGGATGTACCCTTTCCCCCCTCCGCTACATCCTGTTTTCTGAAAGTCTCAGTAGAATCCTAGAAATTTCCATGGCTGAAGGAAGGCTAAAATGTCTAAGAATTTCTAATAATATTAAAGATGTAAATCATTCCCAATTCACAGATGACACTCTCCTAATGGGAGGCATATCCAAGCAAATTATGGTCTAGTTCAAATACATCCTTGATAAATACCTAGATCTTTCTGGAGGCCTCATCAACAAAAAGAAGAGCTAGTTGTGTGTGTTAGGACCTCATATTGTCCCTTTTTGACCATACATTTTGCCATGATATCATCCTTTTCAACTTACATTTAAAAGTCCTTGTTAGTGTTTTAACCCAATTATCTCAAAGGTATGTAATGATTCTTCTCATCACTATACGTTTAATTATTTAGCATATAATCACGACATCTTCATAGTTAATCTTTGAATTATTAAGTGCTGAACAGTTAAAGAATGATGTGCAGTCTGCATTGCTGAAACAACCTGGAGTTTGCGAGACTATTTTTGCAGTTGCTGAAATAGTAAAAACGACACGCGAATCTTGATGCTGAAACAGTTGAGATTTGCGTTCTAAATTTGACAGCAGCAAAGGAACCAGAACTGATCACCGAGGAAGCTGTTACACTGGATGTAATGCCTATAATCTAAAGACAACATTACTGTAATAGCATTTTGTTGACGGGAAATTGATTTCCCTATTTTTGTATAATGGGTTAAAATAATGTAAATCTTTTGTAATAGATGTCTCCTATTTATAAAGAGGAGACATCTACATTAGAAGGGATGAACAGACTGTGGAAAAAGACTTAGCTGAAGGAACAAAACTGGAATTCTTTTTGTAATATGACATATTGATGGATGAATAAGATTTTGTTCTGAACATCTTTTTCTAGTTCTTGTTTCCTAGGGAATCTTGTGAGAAGGACAGGGCCCACCTTCATCACAAGATTCACCCATTATATTTCTATAGTGTGTCAAGTGTGTCTTTTATTCATGCCTTGTTAACAAGTACTGTTCCCTGAATATTGTTTATAATACCTTTTGTTGAAACTCTGTTTCTTTCTCAATTGATTGTTGTGTTATTCAAAGTTAATTCATGAGTGTTTCACCGGTGATTAAGTTACAGAGTGAATTGGAAAGCTAGTTAATCAGAGGCAGGTGCTAGAGATTCCCGCTCTGGGGATAGCGTCCTGACTCTCTATCATAGCACAACTATTATTTTCCTTTGCAGATTGATTCTTTTTCATTATATGATTCTTTGAATGGAATTAAGCATTCTTTAGTTATCTGCAATAGAGTGTAATTGCTGTAATGCAGAGTGGAGCTTCAGTTTGTTAATTTAAGGCGTGATTTGTTTGTACTACAACTTTTGTTGCTTTTAAAATTGAGTGCATATAGTACGCAGTTGCCTTTGAAATAACAAGACTTCTTTGTGTTGACAATTAATGTCGCACTTTGTTGTTTAATTCAATAAGCAATTAAAGTGACCAACATTTTGGCGCCGTTTCCAGGGAAGGCAATTATAGATTTTAAAAGTACTAATGATTTCCTTGTAGATATGCAGGATGCATGAGAGGACACAAGAAAACTAATCCTACAGGTGGCAAGGGCAAAGGAAGAGGAGGAAGAAAAACTTTCATCGATGATATTATTTCAAAAGCTGAGACATCCCAGAGGTTAAGCTCTCGGAGGCCACAAACTCAACACTCTCTCCAAACGGACTATCAAACAGAGGAAGTAGTGGGACCTGAAAGGGTTGTAGAAACAACAGAACATACCGAGGAACCCGTGGAGGAAGTTGAAGAACCAGTAGAAGATATTGAAATTGAAGAACCAATAGAAGATATTGAAGTTGAGGAACCAGTTCAGGACATTGAGAGTCCAACGGAAAACACTGAATATCGGGCAAGTACATTAGGAAAGCAACCAATGGATGGAAACAATAAAGGAATCTTTGGTGGACGACATAGAGGTGAAGGAAGAGGTGAGAATTCTCTCTCCACCTTGGAATTCCCTATTGAGGAACTTCCCAGAGGTACAACTCCTATGAAGAATATTCCACTCTCAACCCTACCTAACTTCCATGGTTTATCCTCTGAAGACCCTGATGAGTTTCTTTTTGAGTTTGATATATTGTGCAGAAGTTATGATTATGTTAATAACGCTCAAAAGTTAAAGTTGTTTCCAGCAACACTAAAAGGAAATGCACTAAGATGGTTTATGAGCTTGGGAGGTCATGTGATCACAACATGGGATCAGATGAAGGAGAAATTTCTGGCCAAATACCAAGATTATTGCCGGACGAGAGAAAAAAGGGAGGAATTATTCAAGATGGTTCAGAAGGAGGATGAAAATCTGGAGGACTTTGTGGAAAGACTCCAGTATAATTTGCAGAGATCTGAGCACCCTGATGTAAATAAAGATATTCTTAAAACAATATTATTGAAAGGGGTAAGGGATGATTGTTTAGATATGTTAAATATGATTGGTAAAGGAGATATATCTAAAGAATCATATGATGAAATTGTTAACCTCTGCAAGAGGTGTTCAAGAGGAGCTACAAATAAATCAAAGAGCAGGGATAGTACTTATTCAAGGGTCCAGAAATCAGCTAGTGGAGGAGCAACAAGAGCTGAAATAGGTAATCTACTTGAGGAATTCAAGACTGAAATGTTAAGTTCTTTTGCTTCACAGATTGATACCTTGCAGGTTAAAAAGTAGGCAGAGGCAGAAGCTGCTTTGGCCATTTTCTGCCCTAAATGCAGAGAAAAACACCCATTGAGGGAATGCCCACTGGACAAGGTACCAATCTGTACCATTTGTGAAAAGGACCACGAAACTCAACAATGCCCCTCTTTACCAGGGATAAAGGCAACGTTACAACCAACTGAGGAGGAAGCTGAAGCAGTTTATCTGCTGACACAAAGGAGGCAATGGCAACCACGAGGACAAGGTACGAACTCTAGTATGCCATTTAATCGTTGGAATAATTATCCTTCTTTTAATCAAGCAAATTACCCGCCCTTTAACCAAATGCAATACCCACCCTTTAATCAAATGAATTTCCCACCCATGCAGCAAACAAACCCTCCCTTTATAGACCCTACAATGTGGACTCCATGGCTTCTACAACAATCCTATTTTAACCAATGGAACCCAAACTGGAGAGCTCAACAAACTCCATTCACAAACCAATTCCTCAGTTCCAGCAATAGCTTTCTCTCCCGTCAGGTACCCCACCGAATAATCAGACCATGAATCCTCAGCTACCTGTACAACCAAACCCTAACCCTAATAATAATAAAGTTGTGCAAGTCATCGACATTCAGAACCTTCCTACATCTCCCGTGCAATGTAATGATATTCATTTACGATCTGGGAGAGTAGTCGAGCCAATTATAGATGATATTACCTCTTCCGACTCTAATAAAGAAGAGACAGAAAAGAGTAAATCATCTAATAAGGATGCTGAAACAGTCAAGCCATCCTCTAATAAAACTGCTGAAACAGTCAAGCCATCCTCTAATGAAACTGCTGAAACAGCAGAGCCACCATTCCCTGAGCGTTTGGCTCTCACTAAGACGCCTGAGCCGCCTGCTTTTAACCTTTTAGGGGAATTGCAGAATCTGTATGTTAAAATTCCACTTTTACAAGCACTCAGAGATGTGCCAATCTATGCCAGAACCGTTAGAGACATTTGCATCAAGAAACCTAGTAGGAAGGCTAAAGATCCCCTTACAGTTCATGTGATGGGAGATCTAGCTGCTTTAATGTCAGGAAAAGTCCCCCCTGTAAAATATGGTGACCCTGGTCACCCCATGGTCACAGTACAAGTTGGAAAAACTATTGTTTCGCAAGTTCTAGTAGACCGAGGTGTTGCTATAAATATTATGACCCTTGAAACTGCACAACTGTTATAGTTGAAAAATGTAATTAGAGAGACACCAACTATCCTGGAATTAGCTGATCATTCCACAATAAAACCAGAGGGGGTTATTGAAGACCTGATCATTTCAGTTGAATCCTGGAATTAACCAATTGACTTTGTTGTGTTATAGACTAAAGCAAAGTTGGGGGGGCATCCTTTGATCTTGGGGATACCCTAGCTGGCTACAGCAGATGCTTTTATCAGCTGTAGATCAGGGTCAATGATAATTTCTAATGGATGTGAAACTAAGTAGCTTACGTTGTACCCTCATGCTACACCTATGATTAACAATGATGATTTTGTATGGTTAGACTATGAGGATAATGATACTCAACCCATTTTAACCATTGGACAAGCCTTAACTCTTAAAGATGCCACAGAAGATGAAGTGATTAGTAATTTTATTTCTGAACCTTTCTCAGTTACTTCTAAAGCACATAATCAGTTAACTGCAATTCTGGATCCTGAAACACAGCAAAAGCTTAAATTTGAAAATTTACCTCAAACATCAACTGCTATCTCCTCTAAAAGCATAACAGTAGAAATTGAACCTGGCAAAACATTGAACATAAACCCCAATTTATCAGATGCTGAAACACAACAGCTAATGAAGTTGCTCCATGAGAATAAGGAAGCATTCGCATGGGACTACATAGACATGAAGGGGATCTCTCCTGAATTATGTACTCATCGTATCTATATTAAGGAGGGGGCCCGACCAGTCTGTCAACCCCAGCGGCGAATGAATCCCAATTTGAGGGAAATTGTTAAGGAAGAACTTCAAAAGTTGCTTGATGTAGGGTTTATATACCCCATATTTGATAGTGAATGGGTTTCTCCGTTGGTAATAGTACCGAAGAAAAATGGGAAGTGGAGAGTGTGTGTAGATTATAGAGCCTTAAATAAAGCTACCCAAAAAGATCATTTCCCCTTGCCATTTATTGATCAGGTGTTGGACAGCTTGTCAGGAAAGAAATTCTTTTCCTTTTTAGATGGTTTTAGGGGATATAATCAAATCAGAATTGCACCTCAAGATCAAGACAAGACCACTTTTACTAGTCCTTGGGGGACTTTGGCTTATAGAGTTCTCCCATTTGGACTATGTAATGCTCCAGCAATGTTTCAAAGAGCAGTAATAGGAATCTTTTCTTGTATGCTTAATGATTCTTTGGAGATATTTATGGATGATTTCACTCCCTATGGTGTGACTTTTGAAGTTGCACTACAAAACCTTGAGAAAGTACTTAAACGATGCATACAAGCTAATCTTTCCTTGAGTACCGAAAAATGTCATATGATGATGAACGAAGGAATTGTACTAGGACACTTCATTTCATTCCTTGGGATTCAAGTGGATCCATCCAAAGTATAGGTAATCCAGACCCTTCCTATTCCTAAAACACAAACTGATGTAAGAAGATTTTAAGGACATGCTAGATATACAGAAGATTTATCAAAAAAAATTCTAAAATAGCTTCTCCTTTGTTTGTGTTACTTATGAAAAATGCTGAATTTAAGTGGGTTGATGCCTATCAGAAAGCATTTGATGAACTTAAGCATCAGTTGTCTACAGCTCCTATTCTGAGGGGACCTGATTGGGCACTTCCCTTTCATATATCCTCTGATGCTTTGGATACTGCAATTGGAGTTGTCTTGGGTCAAGAAGAAAACAATCTTCCTTATGCTATCTACTTCATTAGTAAGAATATGACCCCTGCTGAGCTTAATTACACAGTTACCGAGAAAGAATTTTTAGCAGTTATTTATGCTATTAATAAATTTCGACATTACATTACTGGTTATCCTACTTTTGTTCATATTGACCACTCGGCTATCAAGTATTTAATGAATAAATCCGTTACAAATGCTCGAGTTACCAGGTGGTTATTGTTACTACAAGAATTTGATGTTACAATTGTGGATCAACCAGGTAAAGAAAATGTAGTTGCTGATTTCCTTTCTCATATAAAAACTGATGATAATACTCCAGTAGATGATTTCTTTCCTAATGAATACTTGTTTGTAGTATCTGCTCACTCACCATGGTATGCAGACATTTCCAATTATCTGGTTGCAGGGAAGCTACCATCACACCTATCACACCGGGAGAAAATAAAGATCATTCAACAAAGTGCTAGGTATAGCCGGATAAGTGGGTGTCTTTTTCATATAGGACTTGATCAGGAAATCCGAAGATGCTTTAGAGAAGATGAGGTTTATGATATATTGAAGGCTTGTCATGATGGCCCTTGTGGTGGGAATTTTTCTGATAAGAGAACAACACATAAAATTCTCAGGATGGGTTATTATTGGCCCTCACTTTTCAAGGATGCAAAGAAATATGTTAGGGCCTGCGACAGTTGTCAGAGAATGGGCCAACCAAATCATAGAGATGAAATGCCACTAAACCCTCAGGTAATACTTGAGCCCTTTGAAAGATGGGCTCTAGATTTTGTAGGGCCCATCAATCCTCCATCCAACCAAAGATTTTATATATTGGTTTGTACAGATTATATGACTAAATGGGTGGAAGCTGAGGCACTTATTGAAGCTAATGAAGAATCTGTTTTAACCTTTTTATTTGAAGAAATCTTCGTTAGATTTGGGGTGCCTAGAGAACTAGTCACAGATGGAGAACCTCCTTTCAATTCACATGGTTTTAAAGCTATGCTTCAAAAATATCATATCAATCATAAAATGACTATACCTTACCACCCCGAAGCTAATGGTCAGGTGGAAAGTACAAATAAGGTCATGAAGCTATTTTAACAAAAACTGTGAAGGAGAATAGGAAAGATTGGTCTCAAAGACTGCTTAAGGCATTATGGGCTTACAGAACTACTTGGAGGAACACTACAGGTTTTTCACCCTATGAATTGGTTTATGGTAAAAGTGTTGTTTTTCCTGTGGAATTTGAAATTAAAACCTTAAGAACTACTTTAGCTGTTAACCTTGATTTTACTGATGCACAGACAGCTAGGTTGTAGCAGCTACAGGAATTGGATGAAAAAAGGTTGGATTCCATCCATCAAACAACTATGATTCAACAGCAAAGAACTAGGTGGCATGACAAAACTATTAAGCATAAGCAATTCCAAAAAGGTAATTGGGCTTCATTATATGATTCCAGGTTTGAAAATTTTCAAGGGAAACTATGAACAAGGTGGCTGGGACCTTACGAGGTAGATACTGTTTTTCCCAATGGAACAGTAAGGCTCCTAACAATTGATGGTTCTAGAACTCCACTGTTAATAAATGGGTATCGGCTTCGTCTCTACCAGCAACCAATTTCTAAGGAGGATTTTAAGGCCACTTGCATGGCAGATTCACATTATATATTTTTGGGGGAGCCTCTTGCCCCTCATTGCACTTAATCTCTGCATTATATATTCTTGTATTATTATTAGATTAGATTACTTAACTAATAATCCCTGTCAAGGGCTGCCATATTACAATTTATTTGCAGGTCTTGGATTCGGAGGCTGGCTGAAGGAACAATTGCATTACAAGCAGGATCAGGTTTTAGTTTGGGAAACATTGCCATTCCACTTCAATTCACAATCCATCCCCTCATACTACCCTTCAGCAACATTTTCCTATTCTTCTTTAACGGAAACATCTCTTTTTCTCGTTGTTAAAACACTAGTTTTGATCGTTGCTGAAACACCAATCTTTGCCCATTTTTCCCCGTTGCTGAAACACCAACTTTTCCCCATTCTCTCCATTGCTGATACACTGATTTCTCCATTGCTGAAACACCGAATTTTTCCATCTTTCCGAAAAAGCGTCAATTTTCCCATTTTTTCGTAATTGAGGCATCAACTTCTCTCAAAAACGACCAATACATATCACTTTCCATTGAGAGAATCAGCCATTCATCCTGATAATTGTGTTCCTTCACCATTACCTCTTGTGAATAGAGAAAGCCTTTTATATAAATACCCTCATATCTTACAACCCTTTCCCATAACCATTGGTGATCTACTAAACGACGAAATTATACTTTCAGCACAGCAATCGAAGGTAAAACGTGAGGTATGCGTGTTTATGTGTAAATATTAAACTATAGTTAATGAGAAGATTCTGATATGATTTCCAAAATCGTCGTACATTCAAAACTTATCATTTTAGCCGTAGTTGGGGGGAATATCAAAATTTTGCAATCATTACCCGATATGCCAATCACTGTCGTTTTTTATCATGACTGAGTCTCGTCACCCCGTCTCTGTCTTATTATGTCATAACCTCATTTGCAATATCCTACTCTGTATTGGCTATGGTAACTCAGCTCTGTATTGTGCATTTTACTGAACCGGTAACTATGGGAGGTAACGCTGTTCGAAATGAACCTGGTTCAACGACTCTATTGGAACTACACCCAGAAGCATATCAAATTTTTCTGCAAGTAGGCTGGGTGGATTACTTCCAAAGGCTCCAGGAATTTGATTCTCAGCAAGTCCTAGAATTCGCACGTAATTTAAAGGAAGGTTATTCTACTGTTCGGGGAGTGCGAATTCCAGTAACAGAGGAAGATATAGCGCAGGTTTCAGGATTACTAGCCGATGGCATCCGTTGGTTCAGCCGTAAACACATCATTCTGAATGCACAGCAAGATTTTCTTCTACCTGGGGAGTGGGTCGAACCTAAAGGCAGGGGTGTTGCACTGCATTCATTACCACCTCCATGGCCAAAGGTTGTAGAGTTTGTCAAGCACTACCTCACCTGCGAAGGACATTACCAGGTAGTGTACCAGCATGACTTTGTGTTGTTGAATCATTTAAGACATGGTCGTTTATTAAATATGCCATACTATCTACTTGGGTGTCTAAAGAATATGTCACATTATTCCACGAATGCAAAGTACCCACTCCTCTCCCTTACTCACCATCGCCTGGTTCAGCTTTTAATCCTGAGGGGCTTTGCCCTACAGAATCCTCCTCCCCTTAACAACCCACCCCAGGAAGCTGCTGAAATCCCTCAACCAGCAGCTGAAAACCCCTAGGAAGCTGCTGAAGTTACTCAACCAGCAGCCGAAAATCCTCAAGAAACTGCCGAAACTTCTCAAGCAGCAGCTAAAACTCCCCAAGTGAATGTTGAAAATCCCCAGCCATCCGTGACAGTTAGTCCAATTGACCCCGCCATTGCATCAACCCCATCCCATAATTTACCTGGATCATCCACTCCCACTATCCATATCCCCAACGATGATTCAGACGATGACATTCCCCTGGCTAAGATGAAAACGAAAAGGAAAAGGCAAGAAACGGTTGTTCCTTCATCAAAAAGACAAACAAGGACCTCAATTAAAAAGGCTATTACCTCTAATTTCCCTCCTACCCCAAAGAAGGCCATCCATAAAAGAAAAACCATTGTTTTTCCTGCCTCCTTACCTCGAAGACGAAGGAGGACGTCTTCTGAAGCAGCAACAGAGACCCCCACCCCAAATTCCTCACCCATTATCCTAAAACCCCGTACCCCACCAAACCCCGAATCCTTACCTTCCTCACCCTCGGGTACCGAAATACAAAATGTCCAGGATTTTGTGACATCATTCCTTTCAGAAGATGCAACTGCTCCACAAGAACCAGCTGCTAATTTATCAAAAGTAGACACCCAAGACGATGTACAGCATGTAGTTGTTACACAAGAACCAGCTACCGACTCAACAAGTGTTACACAATAACCACCTGCTGAGGAGAAAAAGATAGACGACCTAGAGGTAGCTACCCCACAAGAACCAGCTACTGACTCAACACCTACTGAGGAGCAAAAGATAGATGACCTAGAGGTAGCTACCCCACAAGAACCAGCTACTGACTCAACAGGTGCTGAGGAGCAAAAGTTAGATGACCTAGAGGTAGCTGTCCCACACGAACCAGCTACTAGTCTAGCGGGTACTACACAAGAACCACCTGTTGATTATCATGATCAGGAAGTAGATCAGGACCTGGCAGCTACTGACTCAGCAGGTGTTACACAAGAACCACCTGCTGATAAATAGGAAATGGATAATCAACATGTAGTTGAATCAGCTACTGGCTCAGCAAGTGTCACACAAGAACCACCTACTGATGACCATGACCAGGAAACAGAGCAAAACTTGGCAGCTACTGACTCAATGGCCGACACACAAGGACCACCTACTGGAGATACAAATGATGAAGCTGCCACCAAACAACCATCCTCCCATCCACTTGAACAAGATATAGAGACTGCAATTGCTACAGAAGGCCCTGTCAAGTTAGCTTCCCTTCAACAAGAGAATGAGTTTCTGAAAGTCGAGATTCAGGCTTATAAGCAGGAGTTAATAGTAGCAAGGGAAGCTTATGAAAAAAAACTTAATCTGTATACTTTAGCTCAGGTAGCATCTGCAGTGAGAAAAGTGCAGTTAAGGATCGATACGATGAATACATGTGCAGCCAATGTGGTGACCTCTATTCTCGAGCTGGTTATAAGGATTTTCATCTTTAACAACTAGGGTAGGCCTGGACACAAGAACCAGTAGGGCCTTCAAAGATTTCTGAAGAAGAAGAGAAACCGCAAGTACCCCGGCCTACCCTAGTTGTTAAAGCTGAAAATCCTACACCAAAGTCTGCAAAGACGGTGTTTACCCAGACTGAATCTCCGTGTGCAGAGACTGTCTTCACTCAGACCTTAAGCATTCAAGAACTCAAGAATATATGGAAAAAAGAGTATGCCCTGTCGCAAGAAAATGCATTGCAGGAACATAAATCATTATGGCAAAATCATGTATATAGAAATTGGGAAGTCTTGGAACAGTTCCATGCACAGCAGAAGGAAAATAAGGAGTTGAAAACTAGACTGTCTCTTATCTTTGAGTTAGTTCAAAGACTTTTGGCCACCAGGAAACCATCCTTTAACTATTCTGTGTTTCTAGCAGAATGCCTAGCATTCCTTCAGGTAAAAGCAGTCAGAGATGGACGACCTCATGAGGTGTCTACACCCCAGCAGTTTATTGAAACCTTTGCAACAGTGTCAGTCAGTGAACAGAATCTCTTATGTGAACTCTATCTCCATAATGAAGCCATGCCGGAGGATAGAAAGCTTAATTTGATTCTTGTGGCTGGTGACATTCAGATTAGAGCCTTGGTCTCTTTTATGGCCAATCATCTCACGTGGCAAAACGCTTTTCTTTCAGCAAAACATAACGAAGAAATCCTTCTGTGGATTCGAGCTGAACCACAAAATGCTGCTGTTTCATTGCTAAACATCATCGGGTTATAAGAGAACCAGGAATGACTGAGCATATCAGAGAATTACAGGCAGTAGTGTTAGAGGAATGTCAACAGTATGTCAAAAAGAAAGGACCTCTTTCCATACAGGCAAACAATTTGTTCTGGGAACATTGCCCTAAGGAGAGAAGGGAATACCATCCCTTTAACCCTCTTAATCTTCATGCAGCAATTTCACGAGTGCCTAATTATGTTAAATGTGTTCAGCAGTGTGGCGAAAAATGGTTGGGTTATCATTTTCATTTCCCGCTTCTCTGGTTTCCAGTACAGCAATATAAGACCTACTTCAAGGTGTCCAAAAAGGAGGAGCCTTCAGCGTGGCAGAGATTACAAAATGTCCAAGGCTTCAGAGATTCGACAGATAGCACCTTCTATACTTACTGTATAAGTTATTTTCACTGTACATCTCAGTACTCCGATTCAGAGTCATAGTAAATGTTGCATGAGGACATGCAACTGCTTCAGTTGGGGGGGATGTTAGGACCTCATATTGTCCCTTTTTGACCATACATTTTGCCATGATATCATCCTTTTCAACTTACATTTAAAAGTCCTTGTTAGTGTTTTAACCCAATTATCTCAAAGGTATGTAATGATTCTTCTCATCACTATACGTTTAATTATTTAGCATATAATCATGACATCTTCATAGTTAATCTTTGAATTATTAAGTGCTGAACAGTTAAAGAATGATGTGCAGTCTGCGTTGTTGAAACAACCTGGAGTTTGCGAGACTATTTTTGCAGTTGCTGAAACAGTAAAAACGGCACACGAATCTTGATGCTGAAACAGTTGAGATTTGCATTCTAAATTTGACAGCAGCAAAGGAACCAGAACTGATCACCGAGGAAGCTGTTACACTGGATGTAACGCCTATAATCTAAAGACAACATTACTGTAACAACATTTTGTTGATGGGAAATTGATTTCCCTATTTTTGTATAATGGGTTAAAATAATGTAAATCTTTTGTAATAGATGTCTCCTCTTTATAAAGAGGAGACATCTACATTAGAAGGGATGAATAGACTGTGGAAAAAGACTTAGCTGAAGGAACAGAACTGGAATTCTTTTTGTAATATGACATATTGATGGATGAATAAGATTTTGTTCTGAACATGTTTTTATAGTTCTTGTTTCTTGGGGAATGTTGTGAGAAGGACAGGGCCCACCTTCATCACAAGATTCACCCATTATATTTCTATAGTGTGTCAAGTGTGTCTTTTATTCATGCCTTGTTAACGAGTACTGTTCCATGAATATTGTTTATAATACCTTTTGCTAAAACTCTGTTTCTTTCTTAATTGATTGTTGTGTTATTCAAAGTTAACTCATGAGTGTTTCACCGGTGATTAAGTTACAGAGTGAATTGGAAATCTAGTTAATCAGAGGCAGGTGCTGGAGATTCCCGCTCTAGGGATAGGGTCCTGACTCTCTGTTACAGCACAGCCATTGTTTTCCTTTGCAGATTGATTCTTTTTCATTATATGATTCTTTGAATGGAATTAAGCATTCTTTAGTTATCTGCAATAGAGTGTAATTGCTGTAATGCAGAGTGGAGCTTCAGTTTGTTAATTTAAGGCGTGATTTGTTTGTACTACAACTTTTGTTGCTTTTAAAATTGAGTGCATATAGTACGCAGTTGCCTTTGAAATAACAAGACTTCCCTAGGTTGACAATTAATGTCGCACTTTGTTGTTTAATTCAATAAGCAATTAAAGTGACCAACAGTGTGGTTGGAACTATCGCCCCATATCCTATAGGAGATTTCCAAGGTGCTAGAATTCTCTTTGGTGACCGAGTGGCACTATTTTAAATATCTAGGAACCTCGATCTCTCTTGGTTCTTCAAACTTGGATTATTGGGAATATATTTGAACAAATTTAAAAATAAAATTCAAGCCTTCGGTGCTTAGTGGCTCTCAACATCTATTCGGGTGATTCTAGTCAAATCAGTCCTCTCCTCCCTTCCAATCTGCCTCTACTTAAGTTTGTTAGCCCCTAAATTTTGCTAACACAAATGAGTATTTTAATTCACATATTCCTCTAGCAAGAAGGAAAAAATAATGAAAAGAAATTCCATTTAATCTAGTGGAATAATGTTCATCTTCCCTGGGAAAATGGAGGCTTAGATGTGAGAAATGGGATATATTAACCTTTCTCTTGGTGCAAAAATTGTATGGAGGAAATTGTCGACTCAAAAAAATGCATTCATTCGAAAATATTTTAACATAGATTACTTGTTAAGGGTGTAATCTACTTCATAGGCTGGTTTGAGATCTAAAATATGGGCATTATGCAAGGAAGTGCCCCCCTCACCCCCCCCCCCGTCCTTATAGTTGACCGCTTTAGTTGGTGTGCTGGAAATGAAGCTCAAATTAACATTTGGACTGAAAATTTCTCTCCTCTAGGCCCTCTTGTAAGCTTAGAAGATCTAATAGATATGACACAATGGATGCAAGAAAATGGATATCAAAAGTTAAAATATATAGTTATATGGGACAAATAGGGTCAATGAAAAGGTTGGTTTAGCCCCGACCTTCCTCCCCAATTGGAGAACCAATGGCTTAGTATGATTCATAATCTAAAGGGCATGGATCCTATCTCGAATCATGTGAAGGATCATCACATATGGACTAAAATCCCCTTCCAAAAATACTTCATCAGGATGGGATACTCAATCCTCATAAAGTGACTTTCACACCCCCTCTCAGTGAGTTTTGGCCCAAAATTTGGAGTAAAGACATCGTTCCAAAGGTTAACACCTTTTGTTGGTCCTTAACTCATGGGAAAGTTATTACTTCTAAGAACCTCATAAAGAGAAACATCATTGGTCTGTCAAGATGTGCTCTATGTTGCAAAGACGAGGAAAATATCCCCCACCCTTTTCAGGCTCAACCCTTTCGCTTTGGAGGTCTAGCGAATTACCTATGGCATGATCTCTCCCATTGCATCTATCCCTAGTACATGGGAGGAAATGTTTGAAAATTAGAGAAGGAAATATATGTGGAATAGTAAATCCTCATCCTTGACGATTTGATGTTGGGAAAATCTTCCAAAATTCTTATGCTAGACAATATGGATTTCTCGGAATAAAGTAATATATAAAAATGAAAATCCCACCCCTCTAAGAGCAACATCTAA
Organism: Pinus tabuliformis; assembly: GCA_031772625.1. Taxonomy (NCBI): domain Eukaryota; kingdom Viridiplantae; phylum Streptophyta; class Pinopsida; order Pinales; family Pinaceae; genus Pinus; species Pinus tabuliformis. The sequence continues at coordinate 375,957,472 of CM062804.1, forward strand.
AGAATTTTGTTTTCTTCTCGAGGCTATATATTCTCATGGCTTTAATCCCAATGAGGTTGGTTATTTAAATCAACAAGAACGAGATTGGATTAAATATGACTTGCTCTTTAACCCTCCTATTAAGTCTTATCTTTGACCTGAAGTAAACATGACTCTGTGTATAGGGTTGACTCAATAGTAATTTAGAAAATGGAGGCAAGAAAATTCCCATTATTTTCTATTCTTCGATGGGGAGCCTCGAGACAATCTAGGGGAGGAAAGAGTGGGAGGGTTCATCCTTAGCCTTGATAAAAATATTGTTTCTCAATTTTCTTGGGGCCTTGGAATAGCTACAAATAATGAAGCAGAATACTTAACCTTATGGAAGGGATTGGAGGTCGCCAAGGAACAAAAATTGTCCAGGATAATTTTTTTTAGGTACTCTATGCTCTCCATTTGTAAGTTCACCAAAGCCAAGAAGGACATCAGTTGTGAATCCTCGAAATTAAGTCACAGGATATTGGTCTCAATATCCTAGTTTGAACAGGTGAACTTTTATCATGTTTTTAGACATTTGAACTTGGTAGCTAACGAGCTTGCTAAAAAGGGTGCCAATATGACCCAAAGTGTAATTGAAATAAACTAGAGGCTAGACTTCTCTCCAATCCCTTAATAATGTTGGGTATATTAAGTTATTTTATGATATTCTAGGAGAGATATTCCCTTTCCTCTCTCCCCCCTATGAATTCAATGAGTTTCTCAAGGAGACATAAATTTAAATTAAAAGTGGATCTCTAGGCCCAACCCCATCTTTCTCTTCAGTTGTCCCTCTCCCATCTTCAATCTCAGATTTGCATGGATCATCCTTGGTGTCAAACATCATCATACAGGTGGCATCCATTTCTGATGCCTTTCCATCTCGGAGGTCATGTCCATTTATGTTACCTTAGTCTTGAGTTATTACAAAATTCCACGACTTCAGTGTTAAGTGCTCTATGCTTGAATATGGAGTTAATTCATTTGTCCTACTTGACTCTCCCAATGTCATTTATTTGTCCAAGTGATTTTTTTGTGAAGATTCAGGTTTATTCATTGTAGGATGGCTCGTACTAGAGCCCTAGTTTCAACTATTTATCAAAGCTCTTAGACCTTTTGCTTTCAACTTGGAATTTCCCAGATTTTGAAGTTGGTGATGTTAACTCCTGTGAGTCTAGTAGTTGAGTCTTGTCCCCTCCTCCTCAATTGATTCACCTAGTTATAGAAGTTGGAAGAGTGATTCTATCTATGTTAGGCAGTGTTGTACTACGAAATGACCCCCCCATTTATGAATAACAATAACTAAGGATACAGATATAAATGGGGACCCTTTTTAAATTTTGAGGCTTAGGATAATAATACCTAACTCTAAGAAAATACCTAGAAAAACCTTGAAAAACGACCTAAGGATGAAATGCTTATCGCAAATCGCACTTTTCCATGTGACTGTCATAAAAAAACTTTAAATAATTGTGATCAGTGATCAAATCTCCCGATGCGATATCCTTATCAACAACACCTTGTCATTTTGCAAATCGCACTTCACAAATTTCACAAGTAATTCAGCCATACCTTTACGATGTCCATTAGCAATTTTCGAAATTATGATATTGTGATATCCGCAATCGCATTACACTTTATAGATCTAGTAATACTATATTGCATCCATTTAAAGATTGCGATGTGCGATTAAGAGCGTAAAGCGTGTGAAATAATTATTTTTTAATATCAAAACAAACAAATTGGCAGGGTAATAAATATTTAGCAGCCTGAGAAAAGATAATCATTTTTCGAGTTATGGGTATTTAACGTTGAGTATCTCATTAAACCTTTCTCATGATCCAAATTCATTTCAAAGAAGCTTTCAGTCTTAATTACCCGATACTGTCTGCGCTGATATATCTTGTCTATTTCAGGCAAGCCACAAAAGACATGTCACTAAGGAAGGTGATGCAGAAACATAGCAAGCAAAGCATTGAAGAATCTGATTTTACAAATATGGCTCCTATTTTCTCTGATACAGTCTGCGATGCTGTCGGAGGTGCAACATCTTGGGAGGTCATATGCAATAGGCTAGAGGATTAATTTCCTAAAATCATTGTCATGAGAGCAACAACTGACTCAACTAGGCCTTCGGGACTTCAATTTAGGGATGCTTCCTATTCTTTCCTTCATAGAATAGGAGAAAGAGCTAAAATCTTCCCATACATAGATATGATCAGGTGGGTGATCGAAAACCTCATCATTGAAGATAGGCAATTCAAGAATTCAAGAATGGAGCTCATAGGGTCGTTCAGAGCAGAGGACTTGAAGAAAATGTACCACATACCTGACCCTTAGGATATCTATGACAAAACAGTTGTGGCCAACTTCACAAAGAAGAACCCAGACCCCTTCAAGCTGATTCAAGGTTGGAGAGTATTAGACAACAAATTCAAGTATGAGAAATCGGGTATGTATGTTATAGCCTCTTTGGCAAACCCCTACAACTATGCAGCAACTATGTTATGTATATTATATGGGATACCCAATAACTCTAAGTTTTCCATAGAATGGATCCCTCTAATTGATGCCTGCATTAAGTCCCACATCATGAATTGGGCCTCCATCCTTTTTGATAATCTATCCACCATCATTACTGAATATCGACAGAAGATTGCCTCCTCTCCAGACAACCTTCCTCCGTTCTATTTTAGTGCCTACATTATGGATGCCATTTGTTTTTGCACGGCATTTCTGACCATGGGTTGGAAATGGACCTAATAGGACCCCTGTCCAATTCATCTCAGTCATAAGAAAATATGGGAATCACATTATATACCCCACTTATATAAAATATGTCATGCTGTTGTTTTTCCCCTGCATCAAATAATTTTCAATAAGAAAGCCCTGAGGTTTTCCCAAGAAGTCGCAACAGACATGCTAGCTGTCAGCAAATATTTTATTGAAGAATGGTTCACCTACATTAGGGATTTCGGTAGCACATCTGACCCACATTTCCTTCCTTTATATGTTTCTGATAAATTATTGGCAAGAGAGATTTCCTACCAGACCATGGGAAAAGGCCTAACTAAAGTTCTCAAAGACAACAAGAAGTTATTATGGCCCTCTTTTCCTGTCAAATGTGGTTCTTTTGCTTTAGCAAATTTTGTTCATGCTACTAAGGAGTCAACACATGTGGAAGCCCTCAGGCTTCATACATTGCCAAAAAGGCATTTTGATCCAGACAAGGTGGCATATAACACCACTACCACAGTAAAGCTCAAGCCATACAACCATGATGATAATGATTTTGAAGATTTATTATAGTTGGCCCAATCCTTCGAACAAGTGTTCGAATGGGCTAAAGTGAACCTAAGTCCTAAAGGTTTTGATAAATTTCAGGAATTCAGAAATGAAAGGTTCGAAGTAATCCCAATGCACTTTTTGAAAATTGAAGATAAGCCCACACCTAGTGTGATTGTTAATAGTGAAGGACCTAGTTCTCGGGTAGATTCTCATATAAATACTAATAAAACACCAGATACAGGGAAGGCCCGAGACACAGATAATATAGCTAAGTCCTGTAGGAAGTCAGCTGAGAAACAAGTTATGAGAACCCCGACTACAGAATTAGTTCAGAGGTCAAAGGTAGTAGGATGGAGCAGGAGTGGGATTAGTTTAATCAGAAACTTCAAGACACTCCCAAAATGACAAATACCCAAGAAATAGTGGAGTGTAAAACTCATCTACATGTTCAGGAGAATATAGAGCCCAAGTCTTTGGACGAGCAATACAAATCCATGGATAAGCAGTCCAAGCCTATGGATGAGTAGGAAACAATATCCCAGTAGAGTGAGATTATCCCTGCTCTGCCCACATCAGCGATTGTCTTGAAGGTGACTGAAATTCTGCCACTTGATGTGTTCTACAACCCGCTCCACAAGGTTGTGGTTAGAAGACAAAGGAAAAGGAAAATGGTAGAAACACCTGAGCTCCCACCTGGAAACAAGCCAGTGGACATAGTTTGGAGGGACATTCCTTTCAACCCAGCTGAGGCTTGACTAGATTGTCACAGTTCACGGGAGCATATGCAATGACCACCATGGAAAAAGCTACTGAAATCTCTATTTTGTTAAGTGAAAAGGAGGAGAGGATTCCACAGCTCGAGTAACATATCGAAGTAGAGAAGACAAGTCTGAACAGGAAAATATCTAAGCAGCTTGCCCAATTGCAATAGAGGATGGAGGTCCTGAAAATAAGCCATGAAGCCAATATATCAGCTAAAAACATGCAAATCCAAGAATTATAGCAAGCAATGGAAAGATATAAGGATGTCCCTACTACTGAGGAGTTCCTTAAAGAGGCGCTGGAACTAAATTCCCTCCTGATGAAACAACAAGAACACTTCTGCCAAAATATGTCATGTATCACTCCTTATCTGGCTACTAGCGGTCAACTAACAGACAAGGCGATCAACCAGAGAATTGAGTTCACTGATCTAAACACCAGAATCTCAGATTTCATCGAATGGTAGGAGATAGAGGACAGAAGGAAAGCTAATCTGCCTGAGATAGAAGAGACACACAAAGACATTCCCTTCACGGATTGGGACGTAAGAATCAAGCAAGTTGAGCTAGCAGTGGCAAGAGAAGTTGGTGTATCAAGGAATATAATCAAGGAAATGAACCATACTCTATTTTCCACCAACCTGGTAAAGGAAGGCAATCTAAAAGAAATGCTCGATTTAGGTGCTTTGCATAAAAGCTGGCAGGAAAAGGCAGAGGCTCAAAAACATGCAATCACAAAATTGACTAAGACTGATTGGGATTCGTATTGGCAATACCTCGTGAAGCCACCTAGCCAAATCATGACCCTTAACTGCTCAATTCATTTGACTCAGTGGATGTTTCCACCTCTCACCGATGCGATTTTTGCAGGACAACTCAGGACACATTTCGGGGCACCTCCTCAACTCAAACCAATGATCGATATATGTGATTTGAAGGACAATTTATGGCAGCCAACAAATCATCTTCTTAGTTCTGCTCATCAAACCACAGTTTATTTTTAGAGTTATTTAACTAGTTAGGAGGAAGGTTGTTTGAAACCTCCTAAAATTTTGTATAATCTATTTTTTCACATTAGTTAGAATAGTATTTATAGCCATCTCATGCATTTAGAAAAGGGTCTAGAATTTTATCAAAAACATTTGCAAAGAATGCACTATTGTAAGTTTGTGATGCTTTGGTGAAATTATGGAACATGATCATTCTTTTAGATATTAGACTACTTTCCTTTGTTGATGCACTATTTGTTTGAAATAATATTGAGAGGGGGGTGAATCAGTATTATTAGATCTATAATTTTATTTCCCAAACAAATTTATATACGCTACTTCAGTGAAGTGAACTAGCGTGTACACACGACTGTACTTAAAGCAACCAACGTATATGCAGAGAACTTTTGATTTAGACAACTTATCCTATATTAAGCTTAAATCGGTATATCAAAGATTTATTAGATAGTGCAATAAAAGTAGAATAAAGCATCACACATAAGTAACACACATGAACACCAAGACATAAGGTGGAAACCCAATGTGGGTAAAAACCACCTGCTGTTGTCGTCTCTGTCTTCGTTTAATAATAAGAAAATCGGTTTACAATCTTGTACTGGTGCGAACTCATACCAATACGTAGGCACCCACCTGTAGAAGGCTACAACCTTCTCTTGTTCTCCAGCTACTACTGGAAGGGAGATACAACCCCCTAGCTCTTGTACTAGCCAATATGTTTACTAGTACATAAGTGCCAGCCTACAGAAAAACTTCATTCTTCCACCAAGGACCACGTTTCATGAATTTTCAGACAGGATACTCCTGGAACACAACATCACAACCTGAAGGCCACATTTCATCCAATTTTCATACTGGACCCATCAACAACATTGAAATTCAGAAAATCATAACTGCAATACAACCATCACATACATATGCATCAACCAATTATTGAAACTCAGTTATCACTGACGACCTATCATTACTGAAGAAAATCACAATCAATCCGATTATTCAGAACACTGTCACCAGAATACTATCACCAGAACACAAAGCAGAACCCAGAACTCTGCAACAACAAACAGAAAAAACTGAAACTTTAAACATCATACTTCATAGGGTATACGTTACTTCCATGTGTCGAACAAGTGTGTATACATACTTTTACCAAAGGGAACCAACGTATAGATTTGCAAATTCCAATTTATGATGTATAACTAGCGTGTATACGCTCTTTTACTAAAGCGAACCTACGTACAGATCTATAAATTCTAACTTAAAAACATCACAACTATTCCAGACTTCAGTGATACCTAGATCATCACATTTACAAAATAAAACATGCGTTAATATTCAAATCTAGAATATTCAAGATCAAACCACATAATGATAATACTTTTAAGCCTCTATGATCCCTGTCCATCAACCTTCATCAGCCATATAGATACATCCTTAGATTAGATCAAGAAAACCATCAGAAGCTCATTAACCTACATATATGATCCAACACTTCATAAGATATTCAAATCCTTACACCCTTGGCCTAATGATCTTCTCCTCATATAGTTTTAGGCCTTTCTCAATACCATGGACCAAAACTATTTAGGACCAATACCTTGGACCAAATACCTCGTACCAATTACCTTGGGTCAAATACCTTGGACCAAAAACTTTGGTTTTCCAAGATATACGCGCTTTTCCTTCTGTGAAAGTGCGTGTGTACGTATATGCTTCTTTTGTTTAGTAAACCTACGTGTATACATAGCTTGGACAAGGTGAACTTGCGTATACCTCTCTTTCTTCATTCTTTGGAGTCTGATTTGTAATTCTTTGTTGTTGACCTGTTGCACTGTGATCTTTCATCTGAGTGAGTTTCCATCAAGGACAACACCTGTATCATAATGCCAACAATCTCCCCCTTTGGACTTGATGGCAACAACAACACCAAGTCACTCTCCCCCTTTGACATCAAGGGCAAAGGGTGGACCAAGATATTCTCCTCTTTTGATATACATTATGTTGTCCATGCTCCCCCTGAGTACATGTTGAATTCTTTGATTGAGCTCCCCCTTTGTACATGCTGAGATGCACTAAACCGTCCATGCTCCCCCTGAGCATATGCAGAGTCTGCAAAAATATTTTTCAAAAGAATAACATGACTCTATAACTCAACTAAGTGAGTATGACCTTCTTATCATCAATGACTCATGCATACCTCAATCTCCCAACCACATGGGGATATACCAAATTTGACTCATCCACCCAACCAAGAGGGGATATACCAATTGTTTATACATGACAGAAATATAATTACATCATCCTTCTCATGCAAAGTGGGGATACAAATTACATCATTTTTCCAATAGGACTCATTCAAATATATGAGAAGACATATCACACCCTAGGTATAAGTATCTGCAGCCATAGCTGAATTCAACAACCATAATGCCAACAATGCAGAATGCGATTGAAGGCTAATGCTCCCCCTGAACCTGTGCTACATGTGCATCTTTGTCAGTCAGAGAAAAAATAATGAACCGGGCATATCAATATACTGTAATAATCAACGTCAGATAGAGAACCCATATCAGAGCTTGCCCCATTGTTTTTCTTGTCTAAAAAATATATACGCTTCTTGACCCATAGAAACCCACATGTGTACGTGACTATACTTCATGAAACATGTGTATAATAACCTTTCTTGAAAGAATTGGATTTAACAGTAGGATGATGTAGCAAGTACTCCCAGCTTTTGTCTGAGATATTCAAATGTGTCTCTGGGCAGTGATTTAGTGAATATATCAGCAACCTATTCTTTGGAGGGAACATACTCCAATTTGACCTTTTGTTCAAGCACTTGTTCACGTAGAAAATGGTATTTCATGGGTATGTGCTTAGTCTTGGAGTGCATGACTAGATTTTTTGAAATATTGATGGCACTTGTATTATCACATAGAATGGAGATGGGTGGAGTACATGTGATCTGAATGTCTTGCAAGGTTTGCATCATCCAAAGTAGTTGTGTGCAGCAAGATGAAACAACCACATATTCTGCTTCAGCTGTAGATAAAGCAATTGAACTTTGTTTCTTGTTGAACCAAGACACTAACCTGGAACCCATATAGAATGCACCACCACTAGTGCTTTTTCTGTCATCAACACTTCCTGCCTAATCTGCATTTGTATATGCATGAAGAGTAAGATCTGTATCTCTAGGATACCCTAAACCAAAGTCCTAAGTTCCATGAAGATATTTGAAAATTCTTTTGACTGCCTAAAGGTGTGATTCCTTTGGATTTTCTTGGAATCTTCCAAGTATTCCTACTGCATGCATGATGTCAGGTCAGGTACCTGTTAGATAAAGCAGACTGCCAATCATGGATCTGTAAGTTGGTTGATGTATTGTTGCTGATTCATCATTTGAGCTGAGACTGCATCCTGTTACCATTGGGGTACATACAGGTTTAGAATCTTCCATTCTGTACCTTTTCAAGATCTGTTTGAGATATTTGGTTTGTGAAAGAAAAATACCATCTTTATTTTGTTGAACTTGTAGACAAAGTGTTGAGTCTTGAAAATGTCATTCATTTCCATTACACTTTCACTATTATGTCCATTATATCACCTCCATTTCACCTCCATTTCACCACTATGTCACCACATTCATCCCACTTTCATTATCATTGGGCCACCTTTATGTTTTTCCAATCTTTATTATTTCTAAGCCTTTTAAGTGAATTTGTGGTTAAACATTAGAAAATAATGTGCATATGCTTATACCTAACAAATGGGTTGAGATTGTTGACATGTGTAGATTGAAAGGAGACTTCTAGAAGACCCTTATGTGGCACCCCAAGGCCAAATTCGAATTTGAGTGGAAAGAATCATGGGATCATGAGGATATGTGTCACATCTCCTAATTGTATTGTAACTCTAAGAAGACATGTGTCTTATTAGTTCTATTTTGATTAGGACTCTAGAGGTAGAGGGAGAGATTCACAGATTCTCATTAATGAGATGGCTCTCATCTTTTTGTATAAATAGGAGATCTCTCTCCTTCATTAGCTAGTCTATTTAGTTTAAGCTTTTTAGTCCCTAGTTCTTAAGTTTGTAGTTCTTCCTTGATGGCTTTTGAAAGCTTTGGAGAAATTTGTTGTACTTTGTACTTTTGAAGAATTTGAATAAAGCTTTGATGTTCTCAACATGGAAGGAGATGTGAAGTAGATGTCATGGAGCATATTAGAATGTAAGGTAGAGTAGATTTCATTTTGTAAATATTGCTTTGTAGAATGTAAGGTAGAGTAGATTTCATTTTGTAAATATTGCTTTGATTTCATTATGTTATTTGATTGCTTTCAAGTTTGATAGATTAGATTTTTCATTCATGCAATTTTAATTCATGCAAGTGTGTTCAATTTTGCTTTGATTTCATTATGTTATTTGATTGCTTTCAAGTTTGATAGATTAGATTTTTCATTCATGCAATTTTAATTCATGCAAGTGTGTTCAACCGGTTGATTGTAGATTAGTGATGCACATAGCCTTTTAATGACTAATAACATGATAGAATCATCTTGTCCTTCTGCTGAAGCAGCAAGGATACTAGGTCTCATAGTCACTAGCTCATTGTTTGGTTGTTGCATTCTATTTTGATTGTATATTAGTGATGCACATAGCCTTTTAATGACTAATGACATGATAGAATCATCTTGTCCTTCTGCTGAAGCAGCAAGGATACTGGGTCTCATAGTCACTAGCTCATTGTTTGGTTATTGCATTTTATTTTGATTGAACTAGCTGTATATTTACACTTTTGTTTAAATACTAATTCCATCAATAACATGTTTTAAGTTCTTTTGAAGTGCTAAGTTTTGGAAGTTACCATTAGGGACATAGGCCTTGTCTTGAAATCTTTATCCATACTTGTCCTTTAAAAGTATTCTTAAGACCTTAGAATAGGATTTCCATTTGCATTAAACACTTTAGAAAACCAACAAGAACAAAACCCCCCAAAAAAACAACATAAACTATAAAACAACGAAGTAAGAGAAAGGTTAACTAAGCACATATGGTGCACCACACTTCATCAGTTTACGATACCCGGATTGATAATTTATGTAGAGCAATTTAAGACATTAAATTGACTAGACACAAAGAAAGTAGGTAAGTTCACAAAGCAAGGACATTTCAAATTCTTGTTGCATTACTGAAGCAAAATTCTGACTCATGGATTCTTCATTGCTACCAAAAATGATATCATCAACATAAACAATAATAATTAACAATTTATCAGTTTCAATCTTTGTATATAGATTATTATCTGCTGAACCTTTTGTAAAACCTTGTTGGTGTAGATATTTGTCAAGATAGTAATACAAGGCCCTTGGAGCCTGTTTCAGACCATAGAGGGCCTTTTTGAGTCTGCATACAAGTTTTGCATAATTTCCAAGAATGAATCCTTCTGGTTGTTCAATATAAACTTCTTCTTCTAAATCTTCATTCAGGAAAGCTGATTTTACATCCATTTGATATACTTTGAATTTCTGAAAGCTAGAAAGAGCAAGAAACATCCTTATGGCTTCAAGTCTGACAACAGGTGCAAAAGTTTCTTCAAAAGCTATACCTTTTTGTTGAGCATACCCTTTAAAAACAAGTCTGGCCTTGTTTCTAATGACTTCTCCATTTTCATTCATCTTGTTTTTGAACATCCATTTCGTTCCTATAATATTTTTATCATGAGATCTAGGAACTAATTCCCAAGTATCATTCTTTTCAATTTGCTCAAGTTCTTCATCCATGGCCTTGACCCAACATTCATCTTTGCATGCTTCATTTACATTTTGAGGTTTGGTGGAGGATATTAATGCTAGATAGCTTGAGGTCCCTATAATAGTTCTTCATGTCTGTACACCTGCCTCTTTTTCGCCTAAAATTTGAGTTTCTGGATGATTTTTCTAAACATACCTAGATAGAGTCTTTTCTTCTACCATTATCTCTTCTTCTGGTGCTTCATTTGTTTATTCTTCAATATCATTTTGATTTGATGTGGGAAAATAGTCCCCATCTTCTTCATTGTCATAACCTTATGTTTTTATCTATTTTGGATTTTTGCATGCTTCATCAACTACAACATCAATGCGTTCAACAATTTTTCCAAGTCTTTTATTATAACATTTATATCCTTTTCTTCTGGAAGAATAACCAAGAAGAGTACCTTCATCTGCTCTGGGTTCAAACTTACCAAGTTTTTCATAAGTCCTTTTGATAAAACATTTGCTTCCAAAAAATTTAAAGTATTTTACAATAGGAGTCTTACCATACCAAAGTTCATGTGGAATTTGAGTGTCGTTTACCTGAACATTTGCTTGGTTGAGAATAGTTACGGCAACGAATGCAGCTTCACCCCAGAAGGTTGCAAGAGTTCCAGATTCATCTAGCATAGCTCGAGCCATTTGTTGAACTGTTCTGTTCATTCTTTCAACCACACCATTTTGCTGAGCTCCTTGCGGTGGAGAATTGCCTTTTTATTCCATGTTGTTCACAAAAGTCAAAGAATTCATTTGAGGTAAATTCCCCTCCTCGATCAGATTTGAGGCATTTGATTTTTCGATCTGATTCATTTTCAACCAAAGCTTTAAAGGCTCAGAACTTTTCAAATGCTTCATCTTTATGCTTTAGAAGACCTATCCAACACATTCTGGAAAAATCATCAATGAACAAAATAAAGTATTCTTCTCCATGAGGTGACTTTTTCCTTGATGGCCCACATAAATCAGTTTGGACAAGTTCAAGAGGCTTACTAGCTGACCCTTCTTTTTCCATGAAGTGAGCTCTGGTTTGCTTACCGATTTGACATGGTTTGCATATTGTATTTTCAGGGATGCTGATATCTGGAAGATCATGAACAACCTTGAATCTGCATGCTTTTCTTATTTGAGAAAAGCTTAGATGTCCCAATCTTCTATGCCACAGCCAGTTTTCATCATTTTTTCTTAGATAGCATTATTGTTGTCCTCCCTTGAGTGTGTATAAGTTGTTTGGAGTTCTTGTACCTTTGATCACGGTCTCTCCTGTATCATGTTCATGAACAACACATCTATTTGATCGAAAAACTACTTCATTTCCTTGATCACACATTTGATTGACACTCAACAGGTTATGCTTTAAACCGTCTACATACATAACATTTCCAGCTTTAACCTTTTCTTTCAAGAAAATAGATCCTTTACCTTTTATGATAGCAGTAGTGTCATTTCCAAATGAGACATTCTTTTCCTTTTCTAAGGCATTATATGAGTGAAGTTTTTCTTTGTCACCTGTCACATGTTTTTAGCATCCACTGTCGATGTACCACTGATTTTCTTGTCCTTCTACATACAAGGCTATACCACATATTTCTATTTTAGATTCTTTCCTTCTCCATATCTTGGGATTTAATGGAGTTTTTTCCTTTTGAGATGTTTACCAAAATCTGCTCCTGCATTCAGGTTCTTCATGACCAAAGTTGTTACAGATTGAGCATTCTATTTCATTTTCAAGAAGAGAAAAGTTATTATAGAAACTTTTCCTGATCCACATTCCTTTGATTTCATGGTTCTCTAGTCATGATGGTTTTGTAAGCAACACATTGAGTAGTTTTGTGTCCAAAATTATGACATGAAAAACATTGCCCATTAAAGAAGTTCTTGCGATTATCGAATCTATTGACTTGGTGATTGAAGTTTCTATTGATATTCATCTTTGGAGCAAATTGAGTATGATTTACCTGAGTTTGGTTGTGGCTTGTATTCATCCTTGGAGTAAATTGAGTCTGATTTACTTGGTGATCTGCTTTATGCCTTTGCTGATGATTGTCATACTGTTCACTGGTCTTTGCTGAATCAAGGTAGATTTTGGTGGAGGTTGACGGCTTCTGTGACTGAGATGCTTCTTCAGTATATCCAAGACCTATCTTTATCAGAGGAGAACGCCGAACTTTGATAATTTCATTTAAGGTTTCTGATCCTTTAGCAAATCTAAGATTGAGAGATTTCATTTTCTCAAGATCCTTTCTTAGCCCCACAATTTCACATTCTAGTTTTTCATTGTGTTTTTCCTTTTCAACAAGTTGGTATGTCAAGGTATCTATAATCATATTCTTTTATTCTAAACAGATTTTGAGTTTATACATTTATTCAATAATGTCTTCCTCTTCTAAAGCGTCCCAAAAATTATCATCGTCATAAGCCATGAGAAGTCTGTAATCTTGTCTAGTTTCATCTTCATCACTATTAGATAAACCATCACTATCTTCATGAGTATAGTAGCTCCTTTTATTCACAACTTGTTTTCTATTCCCTTTTGCATGTTCCTTTCCTTTTTCAAATTTATCTTTATGTGGACATCTGGCAGCAGAATGACCAACTTTTCCACAAGAAAAAACTTTGAAGGGTAACTTACCTCTAAACCTTCCAGAACCCCATTGAAGCTTTTTGAAAAAGTTTACCTCATCTTATTCTTCTGAAATATGTCCTAATTCATTGTGTTCTTCCTTTCCTCTTGCTGAAGCTTTGAATGCAGCTTCTCTCATATCTGATGGTTCTCCTTTTCTCATCTCAAAGGATGTTAAGATTCCGTGAAGCTGCGTCATAGTAATACTCTGTAAATCTTGTTTTTCTTCTATGGCAGACACTTTGGATTCACATTTAGCAGACAAGGATCTAAAAAATTTCTCAACTAAGGTAACTTAATTTCTTCACCCAGATTCTTCATACAATTGACAACTTCATCTATAAGTAGGAAGTAACTAGCTAGACTTTCTTCACTATGCATCTTAAGAGTTTCATACTGAATTCTGAGAGTTTGAAGCTTAGCATGTTTTACCTGAGAGTCTCCTTTGTAGCTTAGATCGATTTTGTCCCATATTTCATTGGCTGATTTCAGCTGCATGACTTTGAAAAACTCTGATTGTGACAGACTTCCCAATAAAGTATTGAAAGCTTTGGCATTGGTTTCATATTGAGTTTTACCTAATATATGTAGGAATTTCTGTTGGAAATGTATATCCTCCTTCCACAATTTCCTAGACATCCGTTCCAAGAGATTGTAGATAGGCTGTGGTTCTTATTTTTCAATAAACAAAGTTGCCCCCATCAAAGATTGGTGGTCTGATGGATCCCACACTTTCTTGATTATTCATGTTGATGGATCTCCCTTCAAGCGATCAAGCTTCTTTTGAAGGACCTACTCTGATACCAATTGTTGGAAATAATACTGAGAGGGGGGTGAATCAATATTATTAGATCTATAATTTTATTTCCCAAACAGATTTATATACGCTACTTCAGTGAAGTGAACTAGCATGTACACGTGACTGTACTTAAAGCAACCAGCATATATGCAGAGAACTTTTGATTTAGACAATGTATCCTATATTGAGCTTAAACCGGTATATCAGAGATTTATTAGACAGTGAAGTAAAAGCAGAATAAAACATCACACATAAGTAACACACATGAACACCAAGATATAAGGTGGAAACCCAATGTGGGTAAAAACCACCTGCTACTGTCGTCTATGTCTTCTTTTAATAATAAGAAAATCTATTTACAATATTGTATTGGTGTAGACTCATACCAGTACGCAAGCACCCACCTGTAGAAAGCTACAACCTTCTCTCGTTCTCCAACTACTACTGGAAGGGAGCTACAACCCCTTAGCTCTTGTACTAACCAATATGTTTACTAGTACGTAGGTGCCAGCCTATAGAAAAACTTCATTCTTCCACCAGGGGCCACGTTTCATGAATTTTCAGACTGGATACTCTTGGAACACAACATCACAACTTGAAGGCCACGTTTCATCCAATTTTCATACTGGACCCATCAACAATATTGAAACTCAGAAAATCATAACTGCAATACAACCATCACATACATCTGCATCAACCAATTATTGAAACTCAAATATCACTGACAACCCATCATTACTGAAGCAAATCACAATCAATCTGGTTATTCAGAACACTGTCACCAGAACGCAAAGCAGAACCCAGAACTTTGCAACAGCAAGCAGAAACAACTGAAACTTTAAACATCATACTACATAGGGTATACGCTACTTCCATGTGTCGAACAAGCGTGTATATGCACTTTTACCAAAGGGAACCAGCGTATAGATTTGAAAATTCCAATTTATGATGTATATGCTACTTTAATAGGCAGAACCGATGTGTATACACTCTTTTAATAAAGAGAACCTGCGTACAGATCTGTAAATGCTAACTTAAAAACATCACAACTATTCCAGACTTTAGTAATACCTAGATCATCACATTTACAAAATAAAACATGCATTAGTATTCAGATCTAGACTGTTCAAGATCAAACCACATAATGATAATACTTTTAAGCCTTTATGATCCCGGTCCATCAACCTTCATCAGCCATATAGATGCATCCTTAGATCAGATCAAGCAAACCATCAGAAGCTCATTAACCTACATATATAATCCAACACTTCATAAGATATTCAAATCCTTACACCCTTGGCCTAATGATCTTCTCCTCCTTATATAGTTTTAGGCCTTTCTCAATACCATGGACCAAAATTACTTAGGACCAATACCTTGGACCAAATACCTCGGACCAAATACCTTGGACCAAGAAATACCTTGGACCAAAAACTTTGGTTTTCCAATATATATGCGCTTTTCCTTCTGTGAAAGTGCGTGTGTACGTATACACTTCTTTTGTTTAGTAAACCTGCGTGTATACGCATCTTGGACAAGGTGAACCTGCGTATACCTCTCTTTCTTCATTCTTTGGAGTCTGATCTGTAATTCTTTATTGTTGACCTGCTGCACTGTGATCTTTCATCTGAGTGAGTTGCCATCAAGGACAACACCTGTATCATAATGCCAACACTATTGTGTTCTTGGGATATAATTTTATTTGAATAAATGAGTTTATCCATGTCATTACTCAAATGAGCAGAATGTCGCACATATGGTACTATTATCTTGTATGATTGATTATGTTTTTATTTAATTAGTGACAACACTTTATTCTCATGAATTGTATGTGAGAGTTATCCTTTTCGTTAAGCATTAATTGCACTATTGTATGATGCCTAGCTGAAATTGATGATTTTCATATATAATTCATCATATATGCGATATATTTTATAAATTTCTTTGACTAACTATTTAGTCAAAGAACTTATCTTATAATGTTATCATCTCTGTTTATGCATGATTGATCTTTATTATCACATGTTAAGCAGATATCTTTGTAGATCACATACCATACAGAAATGCCCGGGTTTATATTAGAACAAGTTAGTTAGAGATTTTCATAATAGAATAGATCATTTATATTATCATTATTCTATTGCAATCAATCATGAACTTCCCACTCTCATCTTAAAACCCACACTGGGAAACTGGTATCCCCAGTCGAAGCCACCACTTTAAACGGAAAAGGAGTTGACTTAAGGTCTGGATCGGGTGGTTATCCCCCATGTTGGGGCAGCAAAAATCTGAAGCCGCAACAATTTGGCACTAGAAGGAGGGAATCCAACTATGAATGGCATATAAACCTAAAGATCAATAAAAACCATTCATAAGAGTCAAAACCCCTCCACAAATTCTACACCTTCTAGGTCTCGTTCAGAATCTCCTGATCAGAAATCAGAAGTTGTAGAAACATCTCCCTCATCTCCTAAAGTAGTAAGACAACCACCTTCCCCGGATTATACTTCTGAGTGACCCGAATTCCATTCTTTGATACAGAAATTGGAACAAATATCCATTTCTGCTGAGAAGCCATAGAGGTCCGAAGTTTCTAATGAAAGTGTTACTTCCTTATTACAAAAAACTGGTGTATTGACTAGATTGCAAAGTGAAAGGCTTGGAGTAACCCCTTTCAAGTTCCCCATCCCTCCATGATGTAGGAAAGTTACCTCACCAAGGTCTGAATCGGATACTAGTGAGATCACATCACCTTTCCATCCATTCACTTCCCCATTCACTTCTACTCAATCCACGACTTCTCAACTATCCACTTCTCCAATTAGTACTGCCACTAGTAGTACTAACCCAGTAGTAAGTTCTTCGCCATCTATACCTACTTCTGGACTGACCTTCCCAGTTTCTTAGTCTTCAACTCAAGTTATGGCCAATCAACCCGCTCAACCTTGGACAAATCCTGGCGTTGTCTTGGTTGCAAATCCAAATGCACTCCCAGCAAACCCAAAAAAATGGCTGCCTAAGTACAATCCTGACGATGCTCTCCCGGTTGAAGAACATATAAATAACTTTATGTTAGCCATGAATCTTAATGGAGTTGCACATGAAGATGTTGTAATCAGACTGTTCCCTTATACTTTCCAAGGATCTACTGGATCTTGGTATTTTTCCCTTCCGACAGGTTCAATAAGGAACTAGGATACTTTTCAAGAAGTATTTCTTGCAAAATTTGGTGATGACAAGACCATAGCATCCTTGATCAATGATCTTTCTAACTTAAAAGCTAATTCAGATGAAAAGATCAAAGACTTCAACTCCAGATTTAACAAGTTGTTAAATAAAATCCCAGCTGCCTCAAAACCTGCAATAGATGTACAAATAGAATGGTACATATTGTCTCTTCCTTCTAATATTGCAATCTTTGTAGATAGAGCCAATAAGGCTACCCTTGTAGAAAACATGAAAGAAGCCCTGTCTGTAGAAAGAAGGATTATAGCTTTGGAAAAGAGATCACAAACAGACGAGAGGAAGTCAAAGAAAGTAACATTTAAAGATGATTCTAAAAAGAAAGCTTCAAAGGACCCTTTCGATCTGGAAGGCCTTCAGAAAGTGTTAAAAACGATGTCTAATGAAATGGTCGAAATCAAGAAGCAAGTTGTAGAATCCTCTACCCCCAAGAAACCTTTTCGCTCATTTAAAAGAAATCCTCCTTCTACATCTCAACCCCCAAACACCATTTCAAATGCTGAGTCTGATCAAGAAACAAAAGAAGACTCACCAGCTGAAGAGGAAGCTAAAATAGAAGAAGAAGTTGAATTAAATGGAATGTGGGATTTCATCCTCCCAAACGAAGAAGAGGCACAAGCTATGCCAGTGACTACTAGAAGTAAAAACTCTCCTGACATGTCTATCACAAATCAGAAACAAAAAACTGCTACTCCTGTAAAGGAGAAAATAGTAACTAAGAAATCTAAGACTAGTCAAACAGATCCTATTCCTCTAGATCCCCCAAATACTTCCAAAACATTGGTAATTTCAGATACAGTGGAATACAACATAGTCGAAGACATGAAAAAGGCTACAACAATAGAAAATTTTATTAAAGAGTTAAAAGCATTTCATGTATCTCCTTTGCCATCTGTTGTAGTTACTCAAGCTACCTACGATATGGGAAAGCCTCCATCATCTTCCAACAAAGTAGATCCTTCAGATTTAGTTCTAATTAGTGATAGGTCTATTTCTCATATTCCTCCATTTCTGCTCACTTACAAAATTTTCAACAGGAATGTTCATAACTGCTTGGTTGATTCAGGAGCCTCTTCAAATATTATGCCAAGGGTTGTGTGCACCAAATTGAACATTACACCTCAAAAATCTGTAGTACACTTAGTTCAATTGGACAGGACAAAAGTAGAGGTACTTGGAGAAATAGCATCAGTTTCAATTAGGCTTTCCTCTAATCCAAAAGTTTCCCAAATAATTGATATTTTAGTGGTTGATATCCCTGAATTTTATGGTTTAATCCTAAGTAGGGATTGGTCTGAAAAGTTGCACAGTTACTTCGCAACTGATTGGTCTCACATGTGGTTGCCACATAATGGTAAACCAAACCAAATCAGGGTAGACCGAGAAAATTTCATGAAATATACAGTCACTAACCTTAAGGGAAATAATGAACCTGTTTCCTTCACCAATAACATCATTGGAAATTACTCGGTTGAGTCATTTTTGGGATCCTTTAATGCTCATAGGTCTCCCTTTCCAAATAATGTTGTAGTGTCTCAAATAGAAATTTTTTCACAAACGATGCTTCCAAGTGTGTAAATTTAGCAGATAAAATTTCAAATAATTCTTTGTTCTGGACTCTCTATTTTGACGGTTCCAAATCTGAAGACGGAGCAGGCGCAAGAAGCATTTTGATAAATCTCCAAGGAGAGAAAACCATGTTAACCTGCAAACTCGAATTTCAGTGCACTAATAATATCACTGAATATGAATCATTGATCCAAGGATTGTATAAAGTCTTTGGTCTTAATGTCAAATATCTCATAGTCTATGGCGATTCTGAAATAATTTTGAAACGGGTTAGAAATACGATTCATTATGTTTCTAGGCACCTTAAACACTACGAATTAGTAGCCCAGAACCTAACTTCTCATTTCTCTGCTTTTAACATCTCTTCAGTTCCAAGACTGCAAAACGCAAGCGCTGACTTACTTGCTAATGTAGCATCCAAGCTTATAACCTCATAATACTTCAGTCCAGACATATTTTCAATAAAGTTAATATTTAGGCCATCTATTCCCGATAATGTAACAAATTGGAGAGTATTCAATAACGATGTGGATATAGTTAATTTCCTTACATCTGAAGGGTCCTATGAGGAACAGATCATAGATGAACAAGAGCATGATTTGCAAATGAAAAATGATCAGAATCAAAACCCAATCCTGAAGTCTGTAGTTAAGATGGAATATCTTTATGATATAAAGGATAGATTTAAGAAAGTTACTAACTCCAAAACTCAAAGTTCTACTTTGAGATTTGAAGTAGTAAACTTAGGGTCAACCGAAAAACCTCAAAATGTCAATCTTGGTCTTGGCCTATCATCAGAAGAAAGAATATCATTCATTAGATTGTTGAAAACATACAAAGGTGTCTTTGCCTGGGATTATGCAGATCCCAAAACCTACGATACCTCTATAATTCAACACACCATACCTATGACTTCGAACGAAAAGCCAATCCAACAAAAGCTTCACAAAATTCATCCAAACCTTGAGAGTAAAATCAAATCTGAATTGAACAAGCTTCTGAAGGCCAAAATAATATTCCCTGTTAGACACTCTAAGTGGGTATCGAATATGGTGCCTGTAAGGAAAAAGAACGATGATATTAGGATTTGTATTGAATTTAGGAACTTGAATAAAGCTTGTCAAAAGGATAACTTTCCTTTGCTTACCATGGAAAATATATTGCAATCAGTTGCAGGTTCTAAATTAATGTCTTTTCTAGATGGATTCTCACGATATAATCAAATTCTTGTGCATCCAGATGATAGATTAAAAACAATATTCAGGACCAAGTGGGGAACATATGCCTATCAAAAGATGCCTTTTGGACTCATTAACACAGGTGCTACATTTCAACGTGCTATGGATATTGCTTTTAAAGGTTTGATTAATAAATCAATTGTTATTTACTTAGATGACATCACAATCTTTTCTAAGGATAGGAACAATCATTTGAGTGACCTGAAGAACATTTTTGAAAGATGCAAAAAATATGGCATTTCCTTAAATCCAAAAAATCTTATTTTGCTTTACCAGAAGGCAAACTCCTTGGGTTTATAGTGTCCAAGAAATGGATTTACATTGATCCCGATAGAGTCCAGGAGATTGAAAAAATCCCTCTCCCACATAACAAAAAGACAATGCAATCGTTCCTAGGCCAAATTAATTTTGTAAAGAGATTTGTTCCAGATTTTTCACAGATCGTCCTACCCCTTCAAACAATGATACAAAAAAACACAGTTTTCAAATGGGGAAAACATGAAAGGGAGTCATTTGAGTTGATTAAAAAAGCCATTATTAATGCTCCTTCGCTAACAACTCCTGAATTTCTCAAACCTTTTGTATTATATACTTTTTCATTTGATACATCATATGCAACAATTTTAACACAGCTAAACGATGAAAATATCGAGGTACCCATGTATTTTTTCAGTTCTAAGTTGCAAGGTGCCGAGTTAAATTATTCAGCTGTCAAAAAACAAGCATTTGTTGTCTTTAAAACTTTGAAACATTTCAGAAGTTTTCTTCTTAAAGCCCACACAAAGATAGTAGTATCCTACCCTGTAGGAAGACAATTACTAATCCAAAGAGAAGTCGGGGAGAAAAGAGCCAATTGGGTTACTACACTTCAAGAATATGATGTAGAAATCTGGCCAGCTAAAATTGTCAGGGGCCAAGGTTTTTGCAGGATGTTAACAGGAGCTTCCCAGTTACCACCAGAAGAAGATCAAGGTAATGAAGTACAAATATTAGAGGTAATCCTCAATGATACACAATCACAATATGCTGATTTGAAATTTTATTTGAAAAATGGATATGCTCCTATGCATCTTAATTATAAAACGAAACGTGCCTTAAGGTTGAAATCAAATCAGTATGAACTAGTCAATGATGTATTGTTTAGAAAAAAATATGATTAAGTATTGCTAAGATATTTGGAGAAACCTGAAGCTGAAAAGGTCATGCAGGAATTACATGATGGACCAACTGGAGGACATTTCAGAGGAAATACCACAGCTCACAAAATCCTACATGCAGGATATTATTGGCCAACGGTATTTAAGGATGCACATGAATATGCAAGAAAGTGTAGAACTTGTCAAACCACAATTGGAAGAGAAAGGAAGCCAGCATTCCCTTTACAACCAGTAAACATCCAACAACCATTCGAACAATGGGGACTAGACATAATAGGTGAGATTGTTCCTAACTCTTCCAAGCTGCATAGATTCATCCTTACAACTACTGATTATTTTACAAAATGGGTAGAAGTTATCCCCTTAAAGGTAGCCAATACAGAAAGCATTACGGACTTCATTAATTGGTACATAATTACCATATTTGCTTACCCTCAGCTTTAATGTTTGATAATGCATCTTACTTTTCTGGAAATGAAATGGTAGAATTTGCCCTAAAGCGAGGTTTTAAGTTACAATATTCAGAAAACTAATATCCACAAGGTTCAAAAACCTCATCAGAATTATCAAAAGGACTATTGACCAAAATCATAGGAATTGGCACAAATCATTGACATTTGCTCTATGGGCAGACATAATTACACAGAAGGCCTCTATCAGTTCTTCTCCTTTTGCTTTAGTTTATGGAAAAGAAGTTGTTCTTCCCACAAACGTAGCAATCCCATATCTCACCCTAGTGTAATTCATCAATGAAAACCCTTCCTCTTCTCTCCAAGCTAGACAGTTTTAGATTCTCAAGCTTGAAGAAGATCAAGATAAGGCCAGAGCAACCCATTTCCATCATCAACAATTAGTCAAAGCCTCTTTTGATACAACCTCTGCCAGTCAGAAAACTTTTGAGGTAGGTGATTTAGTTTTGAAATGGGACAAAGCACATGAGGAAAAAGGTAAACATACCAAATTTCAAAGACTATGGCTTGGCCCTTTTCAAATCATTGAGAAAATTGGAAAATCAACGTTTATTTTACAAGACTTATCAGGTAAGAAGGATTCTTTGCCCGTTAATGGGCAAATTTTGAAAAAAAACTT
The DNA here is from genome assembly GCA_031772625.1 of Pinus tabuliformis. Classification (NCBI taxonomy): domain Eukaryota; kingdom Viridiplantae; phylum Streptophyta; class Pinopsida; order Pinales; family Pinaceae; genus Pinus; species Pinus tabuliformis. The sequence continues at coordinate 375,980,050 of CM062804.1, forward strand.
TTCTTAGAAGATAACCTCTTCCAATTTTGTAACATATCACCTTATTCTTAGGAAAATGAAGTTTAAATAGTATTTACTTTTGGCTTTTCAAAATAAAATCTTTGATAATATTTCTAATTTTTCGCTTCTATAAGTAAACAAGAGTTAAAAGAAATAATTAGGACATTTGAGTACTAAAGTAAACCTGATTTCTTTGGAAAAACTTGATCTTGCTAAAAAAACATTTATTCTATGAACAAACTCTTATCTTTTTAGAATATGAATATTTTGTTATCAGTCAAGAAAATAATCTTTAACCTATTAAGGACTTTCTGCAGAAGAGTATCTTCAAAGCTCTTTCATTATCATCCAAAACTCCAAAAGAGCCAATGATTCACCCCATCTGATAAAATTTTCCTTTTTCAGAGTGTAATTCTAAAATATACAAAACTTAGAAGATAAAAAGTCTCATTACGAGCTTGTTTACCATGGTCATATGGAAATAACTAAACTGATATTACCAATATTGCATATCAAAATAGGGTAATAGCTAATGATCTCCTCGATCAAAAGACAAGGGGTCTCATCAAGAGCCAGCTTGTTCAGTTTAGTTACAACCAGTGAATGGAATTGTCATTAATAGGTTACCAAGCCTAGACAATGTCTTTTAAGAGACCTAAAAGAAAATATTATATTAAAAAAGGAAAAAGGGACAAGATCCAAGTGAGATTTAAAGCAAGTGAATATCATTTTGAAATTTGAAAATCACTTCATATGGGACAATGAATCATTGTTGGTTAAAAGATAACCCTGTCAAGGCTATGAACACGTGCTGGCAGTAAAGGCTCTATCTATGATAAATGAGTAAACACCAAAAAAATAATCTGTAGAAAACACCTGCTATATCACTTTATATCTTATTATTGGCTGATGCAAACATTTATATTTTTATCATTACAAGAGTAAAGTAATTGAATAAGTAGATTGAGTAAGTAATGATGATTCTAGAAAAATCTTGTTTACTTTATAACTCATGTAATTATTATTCCTATAACTCTAATTACTTTGAAAGTTTTAGAAATTTCAGAAAACTACTCAGAGATAACTGGTTCTCCCAAGTGAATCGCCAATTGTTGTACTACGAAACAACCCCCCCATTTATGAATAACAATAACTAAGGATAGAGATATAAATGGGGACCCTTTTTAAATTTTTAGGCTTAGGATAATAATACCTAACTCTAAGAAAATACCTAGAAAAACCTTGCAAAACGACCTAAGGATGAAATGCTCATCGCAAATCGCAAATCACACTTTTCCATGTGACTGTCATAAAACACCTTTAAAGAATTGCGATGAGCGATCAAATCTCCCGATGTGATATCCTGATCAACAACACCTTGTCATTTCACAAATCACACTTCGCAAATTTCGCAAGTAATTTAGCTATGCCTTTATGATGTCCATTAGCAATTTGCGAAATGTGATATTGCAATATTCGCAATCACATGTCGCTTTATAGATCTGGTAACACTATATTGCATCCATTTAAAGATTGCGACGTGCGATTAATGGCGGTAAATCATGTGAAATAATTACGTTTTAATATCAAAACGAACGAATTGATAGGTTAATAAATATTTAGCGGCTCAAGGAAAGATAATCATTTTCTGAGTTATGGGTAGTTAACGTTGAGTATCTCATTAAACCTTTCTCATGATCCAAAGTCATTTCAGAGAAGTTTTCAATCTTAATTACTTGATACCGTCTGCGCTGATATATCTTGTCTATTTCAAGAAAGCTACAAAAGGCATGTCACTAAGGAAGGTGATGCAGAAACAAAGCAAGTAGAGCATTGTTGAATCCGAGTTTACAGAGATGGGTCATATTTTCTCTGATACAGTCTACGATGTTGCCAGAGGCACAACAGCTTGGGAGGTAATATACAATAGGCTGGAGGACGAATGTCCTAAAATCACTGTCACGAGAGCAACAACTAACTCAACAAGGCCTTCTGGACTTCAATTCAGGGATGCTTCATGTTCTTTCCTTCATAGGATAGGAGAAAGAGATAAAATATTCCCATACATGGATATGATCAGGTGGGTGATCTAAAAACTCATCATTGAAGATAGGTAATTCAAGAATTCAAGAATGGAGCTCCTAGGGTCGTTCGGAGCAGAGGACTTGAAGAAAATGTACCACATACCTGACCCTAAGGATATCTATGACAAAACATTTGTGGCCAACTTCACAAAGAAGAACCTATACCCCTTCAAGCTAATTCAGGGTTGGAGAGTATTGGACAACAAATTCAAGTATGACAAATCGAGTATGTATGCTATAGCCTCTTTGGAAAATCCCTACAACTATGCAGCAGCTATGTTATGTAGATTATATGGGTTACCTAATAATACTAAGTTTTCCATAGAATGGATCCCTTTGATTGATGCCTGCGTTAATTCCCACATCATGAATTGGGCCTCCATCCTATCTGATAACCTAGCCACCATCATTATTGAATATCGACAGAAGAGAGCCTCCTCTCCAGACAACCTTCCTCCGTTCTATTTTAGTGCCTACATTATGGATGCCATCTGTTTTTGCACGACATTTCCAACCATGGGTTGGAAATGGACCTTACAAGACCCCTACCCAATTCATCTCAGTCATAAGCAAATATGGGAATCACATTATATACCCCACTTCTATAAAATATGTCATGTTGTTGTTTTGCCCCTGCATCAAATAATTTTCAATAAGAAAGCCCCCAGGTTTTCCCAAGAAGCCACAACAGACCTGCTAGCTGTCGGCAAATATTTTATTGAAGAATGGTTCACCTACATTAGGGTTTTTGGTAGCACAGTCGACCCACATGTCCTTCCTTTATATGTTTTTGATAAATTATTGGCAAGAGAGATTGCCTACCAGACCGTGGGAAAAGTCCTAACTAAAGTTCTCAAAGACAATAAGAAATTATTATGGCCCTCTTTTCCTGTCAAATGCAGTTCTTTTGCTTTAGCAAATTTTGTTCATGCTACTAAGGAGTCAACACACATGGAAGCCCTCAGGCTTCATACATTACCGAAAAGGAAATTTGATCCAGACAAGGTGGCATATAACATCACTACTGCAGTAAATCTCAAGCCATACAAACATGATGATAATGATTTTGAAGATTTATTACAATTGGCCCAATCCTTCGAACAAGTGTTCAAATGGGCTAAAGAAAACCTAAGTCTTGAAGTTTTTGATAGCTTTTGGGAATTCAGAAATGAAAGGTTCGAAGTAATCCCAATGCACTTGTTGAAAATTGAAGATAATCCCACACCCAGTGTGACTCTTAATAGTGAAGGACCTAGTTCTCGGGTAGATTCTCAGATAAATACTGATAAAACACTAGATACAGGGAAGGCCTGAGACACAGATAATACAACTGAGTTCAATAGGAAGTTAGCTGAGAAACAAGTTATGAGCACCCCGACTACAGAAATAAGTTCAGAGGTCAAAGGCAGTAGTATGGAGTAGGAGTGGGATCAATTTAATTAGAAACTGCAAGACACTCCCAAAACGACAGATACCCAAGAAACAATGGAGTGTAAAACTCCTCTGCATGTTCAAGAGAATACAGAGCCCAAGTCTTTGGACAAGCAGCCCAAATCCATGGATGAGTAGTCCAAGCCTATGGATGAGCAGGCAACAACATCCCAGCAGACTGAGATTATCCCTGCTCTACCCACATCAGAGATTGTCTTGAAGGTGACCAAAATTCCACCACTTGATGTGTTCTACAGCCCGCTCCACAAGGTTGTGGTTAGAAGACAAAGGAAATGGAAAATGGTAGAAACACCTGATCTCCCACCTGGAAACGAGCCAATGGACATAGTTTGGAGGGACATTCCTTTCAACCTAGCTGAGAACATGACTAGATTGTCACAGTTCACAGGAGCATATGTAATGGCCACCATGGACAAAGCTACTAAAGTCTCTATTTTGTTAAGGGAAAAGGAGGAGAGGATTGCACAACTCGAAGTAGAGAAGACAAGTGTGAACATGCAAACAACTGAGCAGCTTGCCCAATTGCAACACAACATGGAGGTCCTAAAAATAAGCCATGAAGCTGATATATCAGCTACAAACATGCAACTCCAAGAATTACAACAATCCATGGAAAGATATAAGGACGTCCCTACTACTGAGGAGTTTGTTAATATAAGGATGTACCTACTACTGAGGAGTTTGTTAAAGAGGCACTGGAACTAGATTCCCTCCTGATGAAACAACAAGAACACTTCTGCCAAAATATGTCACTTATCACTCCTTATCTGGCTACTAGCGATCAGCTAACAGATAAGGCGATCGACCAGAGAACTGAGTTCACTGATCTAAACACCAGAATATCATAGTTCATCGAATGGTAGGAGATAAAGGATGGAAGGAAATCCAATCTAACTGATATAGAAGAGACACACAAAGACATTCTCTTCACGGATTGGAACGCAAGAATCAAGCAAGCTGAGCTAGCAGTGGCAAGAGCAGCCAGTGTATTAAAGAATATAATCATGGTAGTGAACCATACTCTGTTTTCCACCAACCTGGTAAAGGAAGGCAATCTAAAAGAAATGTTTGATTTAGGTTCTTTGCATAAAAGCTGGCAGGAAAAGGCAAAGGCTCAAAAACAGGCAATCGCAAAATTGACCAAGACTGATCAAGATTCATATTGGCAATACCTCATGAAGCCGCATAGCCAAATCATGACCCTTAACTACTCAATTCATTCAACTCAGCAAATGTTGCCACCTCTCACCGATGCGATTTTCGCAGGACAACTTAGGACACATTTCAGGGCACCTCCTCAACTCAAACCAATGATCGATATATGCAATTTGAAGGACAAGCTGGCAGCCAGCAAATCATCTTCTTAGTTCTGCTCATCAAGCCACTGTTTATTTTTAGAGTTAGTGAACTAGTTAGGAGGAAGGTTGTTTGAAACCTCCTCAAATTTTGTATAATCTATTTTTGAACATTAGTTAGAATAATATTTATACCCTTCTCATGCATTTAGAGAAGGGTCCAAAATTTTATCAAAACATTTGCAAAGAATGAACTATTGTAAGTTTGTGAATGCTTTGGTGAAATTATGGAGCATGATCGTTTCTTTTAGATATCGAACTACTTTCCTTTGTTAATGCACTATTGTGTTCTTGGGATATAATTTGATTTTAAGAAAGGAGTTGATCCATGTCATTACTCAAATGAGCAGAGCATCGTACATATGGTACTATTATCTTGTATGATTGATTATGTTTTTATTTAATTAGTGACACCACATTATTCTCATGAATTGTATGTGAGATTTATCCTTTCTGTTAAGCGTTAATTGCACTATTGTATGATGCCTAGCTAAAATTGTTGATTTTCATATATAATTCATCATATATGCGATATATTTTATAAATTTCTTTAACTAGCTATTTAGTCAAAGAAATTATCTTATACGTTATCATCTCTGTTTATGCGTGATTGATCTTTATTATCACATGTTAAGTAGATATCTTTGTAGATCGCATACCATACAAAAATGCCCAGGTTTATATTAGAATAAGTTAGTTAGAGATTTGCATAATAGAATAGATCATTTAGATTATCATTATTCTATTGCAATCACTCATGAACCACCCACTCTCATCTTAAAACCCACACTAGGAAATTGGTCCCATTATCCCTAGTTTGAGCCACCACTTTAAACAGAAAATGAGTTATCTTAAGGTCTGGACCGGGTGGTTATCCCCCATGGTGGGGCAACAAAAATCTGAAGTTGCAACAGGCAGGAAAGATACAAGCCCTTTTTCTAGGATGGATAACAATCTTAACCCTTAGGAGAATCTCATTGTAGCTACAACGATTGATATATTGTTGGACGCAACCCAGGCCTTGCTTGTCTAATTACATAAACTCGAAGACATGATCAAGAGGCAAAGGTGTTGCTTCTAGCTCTTCTTGGAGGCTAATTTGTTATCTCACCATGCTGATATGGAGAATTCATTGTACAGGTTAATGGAGGAAGTCCATTCACTCAATTCTTCTGTGGCTACATTGGAAGTCTCCTCCACCCCTTCTGAAAGGCTAGAAATTGGAGGTTTTTGATCTAGGGCTCCTACAAAACGAAAGAGGACACGTCACTCCAGGGGGCCCGAATTGGTATGTCGTGGTTCTTGGTGATCTCTGGCATCATTACTTGGAGTTAAATTTTGGTATTTTGTGATCAGTTAAGGTTAAATCCTCATGTTGTTATGCTAGTATGTAAATTTAACCTCCTCCTTTATTCCTTTTGCAAAGTATATAGTGTCCATTTTTTTTTTTTTAAACTAGATATCTAGCCCAAGAGGTTGTAAACACTTTGTTTACTATGTTGAAGATTTGTTTTTTTTTTTTGTCTCAAAAAGCCGTTTTAAGGGTTATGGGCCCAATCCCAACTTTTATAATACAAACACCCTTATTCCATTGAAAAAACAATATGCATGCTCATTATTTCAAATATTTTGTAAAATTTACATTATTTGAGTATTAATTTTAAGGCCTTTCTTATGCTATTAACTTCGCTTTGTTATGTTTATGTTTTTTAATTTCAATTTTTAATGATTAAATAATATATATAAACCATTAACAATGCCATTTTAAACTCTACAATATAGCTCATTGTAAGTCATACATATCACATTGTACTCTTTTCTTTTTACTATTTAATAATTTTTTTCATTACTTAACCGTGTTCGCATAATTTAACATTTGTCCCATTTTTAGAGTGGTGTCATTTTAGTGTGACATGTTGTCTCAGTCGTTCTTAGTTTTCATTCCTGGTTATGTGACACTTTGTTAAAATTTAATATCCCAAAGGTATATTAGAACGTAAAGTTAGATGAAGAATGATATGTGGATGCCAATCAATTTAGTCATTGCAACGTTAGGATAATTATGAGACAATTATAGAGATTTGAATGAGGTAAACATAAAGTAGTCGATGAACTAGGAAGTTATGGGATGGATCAATAAAGCAATTGCATGGGCAATTTTGTGAACATATAAGGAGACAAGAAAATAAAGGACAATGAGTTAGATGGTAAGGACTATAAATAGCATGATAGAGGATGAAGGGAGAAGTGCTCCATATTGAGAGAAACACAAGTTAAGAAGTTATCTGGCAGCTATAGATGTTTGTAATTGATGAAGAGATTATAAGCCTTATTGTATATATATGATCCATAAACCACCATGAATATTCCACTAGACCATTCATCACAACGTATTTGATAAATTTATACTAAAATTATGAAATCTATACTATGAGGGTCATTTTCCTTAGACATCTATATTTATTAAATTATTGATTTTACACATTTAATATATAAATTGCATAAAATAGACAACAAACAAAAATACAATCACTCACAACCATAATAACACAAGATATGACATAGGAAACCATTTCAGGTGAAAACCCAACTAGAAGGTGAGGTTGTTGTTCTCTCTCTTTGTCTAAATGGAAATGCATGCAAGTACAAAGAAGCGATACATGTGGCCCATGGAATATTATGGTGAAAAAACCTTCTCTGTTTGTTCTCTCTCTATCCACACTCGACAACTCTCCTAATCTATAGAACAAAATACGCATGCACTCGAATAGAATGGAAATATTTTTCCTCCTGGTGGCCTAGTTATAACACAACCCGATAGCCTACTAGTGGTTAATTTTGACTCCTCCAACTCTTTAATAGAGTTATAATATCGACTCTTATAGATTGTATTCATCATGATCACATGGCTAGCCATTTTTCCATGAATAATGGGGATGGCATGGCATCCTCTTGAACCATGAAGGTCAAAACAAGAAGGTCAACTTCGAGGTGGCATAAATTTTGCATGTTGATCCTAATTGACGTGATTATTACACCACTAGAAATGTATCTATGTGTAAAGTAACAACAGTGGGTGAAATTCTTAAGTGACATAATTTTACCCCCAAAAAATGTTGTTTCTTCTAGAAGGTTTCAAACCCCAATTTGCCAAACTAGGACCCGCCAATAAAAATGGTCCTATGAGTTGATTCTTCCACTTTTTCCACTTTAAAAGAATTAATATGGATTAAAAATAATATAATTATCCAACCTAGATCACACCCCTTCATTTTGGGAGGTTTTTTGTCCCTAAAAGCTTCTATTGAATGAATTGAGTAAAAATTTTCTCCACCTTCTCTCAGGTGTACAATTTAGCCTTGCCTGGAAGTTGTTATTTCAATCTAATTTTCCAAATATTATGTAGCCTCTATCTTGTACTTCTAGGCCTCTTATACAAATTTGTATCCTCTATCAACTTTGCCTAAGAATCTAGTGCTAAATCCTCTATAAAAGGTAGGACATGTTCCTCTTCCTGATTTAGCATGGAAGGCTCATAGAGTTTTAGATTCTTTACATTTACCACTGAGTAAATGCACATGTATGGTGGTATAATGAATCTATAGGAAGTATCTCCCATCTTCTCTAGTATCTCAAAGGGACCATATCGCAAAGCATTGGTTTTTTTACTAGGACCTTGTACCCTCTCCATGTTCGACAGTAACCATACTCTATCTCCCACCTTGAATGACTTCTCTTTTTCGTGTTGATCATGCCTAGCCTTGTATTTTTATTCTAATTTTTGTAGTGTATCATGTACCTATAGATGGATCTACCTTATATTTTCAACACATTTTTTTCCCTTATGGCATCTCCTATAAGATCCTCCCTCACTCCTCCATGTTGTTCATATGCAATATCCAAAGGTGAAGGTGGAAAATATCCAAAAAAAGTTTCAAATAGGGAATTACCAATATAAGTGTGGACTATTATATTATAAGAGTGTCACATATATACCAAATTTTCATCCCAATTCTTTGCATTCTTTTGATTAAAATCCCTCAAAAGTTGCACCAAAGTCTTATTGACTACTTTTGCTTTCCATCTATATGTGGATGGATTGTTGTAGAACTCTTCAACTTCATGTCCATATTTTCCCATAATGTAGTCCAGAATGCACTAACAAATCTTGTGTCAATATCTAAAATGATGTGCTATGGTATCCCGAAGTGCACACAAACATTTCCAAAAAAAATTAGTTGCTTCTTACCCATTAATGGTCTTTTTACAAGGAATTAGAATGCACAACTTGCTAAACCTATTAACTACCATGAATGGTATCATTTTCCTTCCTAGTTGTTGGTAAATATCCTACAAAATCCATGGAAATGAATTCCCAAGAATGAGTTGTCCATGCAAGGGATGATATAGACTCCATTTCTTATTACTAGGCTTGTTGCTACAACAAAGCATGCATCTCTTGTGAACCTAGATACCTCGTCTTGCATCTTGGGCTAATGCACATACCTCTACAAGTTGGGCATCTTCCCGACACAAAATTGTTGTGCAAACTTGGAGATGTAAGCCTCTCTGATTAGTTGCAATCACTCACCTTTAAGAACACATAACTTATCCAACTTGTAAAGTAACCAATTCTAGATATGGTAATCGACTATGTTTCCACCATCGTGCACATGACTCTAGCTCTGCAACTATTGAAATACCTCCTGTAATTTCTCATCCTTTTTTATTCCTCTCTATATGGATCATGTTGGACACCTAATCCTCTAAGAACTGGTGTGGAAGCCGAATAGTTAAAGGGGGTCCAATAGACCACTTGGAATATGAAAGGGTCACTCCAATGTATTATAAATATGTATCATTGTGAATAATAACGAATTCAAGGCTTATCCTTCACACCCTTGTATTCACCATGGTTATGTTTAACATGGTACCAGAGTTGTAGGTGTATTCCAGCACTACCTATTTAGTGTGAGCCACTTGTTTTTTGTGGTATTATGAGAAGCTTGGGAATGCTTGTCTTTGTCAGCATTGTTCGGTTATCCCTCACATGGCTTGAAAAAAAGGGCATTGCTCATTTTGTTGCTCAATTTCCATTCGTTCTTTTAGAGAATGTCTATGGAGATTGCTGAGAGCAAAGGAAGTGCATGGAGATCCCTATCGACTGTTTTCTTCTTTGTGCTCGCGGGCATTGACGATAATGCATTGGTGAGTCAATATATGATCTACATATAGCTCATTGGTTTAGTATTATATTGGCTTGTGCATTGTTAACTTCTCTATGAGGATTTCTTCTCATCAACCATATTTTATAATTCGTCCGACATTTTAGCTTGTCAACCCTAGCACTCATGAAAGCCTGTTGGTCTCAGAACTGAGCATATTTTTATTAAAATCATGATACTCAAGTGTTATTGTTTCCATGATTTGCTATATTTTCTAACACTTGGAGGCATGCTCATCGCTGACCTTGTTACTGTCAACCTCTTGTGATGCATTACTCTAATAATTCCAAAAATTTTTCCACTCTTCCTAACATTTCTGTAAATTCCTGGAAAGTGAGACATTGCTTCTGAAGTATTCAAGAGACATTTCTCCTGAGACATTGTGACCTCCTTCCCTCACTACTTATGACACTGCAAATGCATCAGTTACTGTCGCATCGACTCAGGTTCATACCAACAATCATACCACTGCACAACAAAACCCATTCCACCCTCCCGCGCTCTCCCCACTAAATATATCCATTGAGAACCCATTTTGGTTTGGTTTGGTATGTTCTAGTTTTCACAAAGAGCATGATTAGCAGGTGGTATCGTGCATTTGGAGGCTTCTCCACTTGCTTCTTTGATGAAGAATAGTTCCCTAATTCTAGCAACAAGTCCAACTCACAACCATGATTCATTAGACAACTTCAAGCGCTATGGTGGGGGATGGAATATCACCAATGAGCAATATTGGGCTTTTGTTGGTTTCACTCGCACGCCATATTTTTCCATTGGTGGCGTTTGATTTATAGGGTTTGGATTGGTACTGTTAGTGTTAGTTTTCTATCACTGCTACTATAAACGGAGGGTGAAACTTGATGAACTCCACGAGAAGACCTACACCATTTCGCTTGTACTTTTTACCTATGTAGGAATAGCCGGGAGTATCTTGCTCTATGTTGGATAGGTTGAGTTCCATTGTAGTATATCTCATACCTTGGATTATGTTGTTGATTATTTCGAGTTCACAGTTCAAAACCTAAGAAATGTGTCAGCATATCTTGACCTTGCAAAAACTACAGGCATAGACCAAGTGTTCCTTCCTATAGTGACCATAAAAAGATTGATGATTTGAATAGAAAGTTTAATAGGGCAGCAAATGATCTGGAGTCCAAAACCAAAGACAACTCTTGGACAATAAGGGATGTACTTGAGAATGTGTGACTTACCTTAATTGTGGTGGCCTATGCACAGTGGAAGTGTGTGACAACCACCCTTTATGGCTCTCCATATGCTTTGAAAGGCCATGAATGCATGAATAGGATCGGTTGTTGTGTTCTATATTCTTGTGTTGACCGTTGAAAGGCCATATAGAATTGGTTGGTGACTTCATTTTTTTTTTAAGGCTGAGGTATATACATGTGCGTTGGTCATTATATATGGTGTGTTGAATTATTATAGTCGACTGTGAAGCATGTATGGTTAATATGTAATGGCATATGAAGCTTATATGTGTTGAGGGAAAAGTTGATATTGCTTATATATTGGAACAATTGGTGTTGGTTGAAAGCTTGACATGAAACCAAACAAAATTGAAATCGAGAGAAATCACTATTTTTGAAGACAATTGCAACATGTTGTATAATCCAATTGTAGTGACATTGTATTGTGAGTGGGTGTTGCTTCTTGGTTCATAGTTTTGATCAGTTTTGGAAGTGTAAGTTTGAGTTGTTGAGAAAAATGGCTAAAATTGATGATGCATTAGAGTTGTTGAATAACCTCATTCATTCCAATGTTCATGATATGGTAAAAATTAGCAAGAATGCTCTCTCTAATATTCGAACTTGTCTACAAAATGCACAAGAGAAAATTGACTTTTTGCAGCTTGAATCTCAGCTTCAACAAGATGACTCACAAAAAAGACAACATTCTGAACCTATTTTTGTTTAGAACATTAAGACAGACATCCATCAACAACCAGAAAGTCATCAAATCAATAATATTGAGGTTCATTCAGATCAAGTGCTCATTTCAAAAGCATATTTTAATACATGTGTGGAAATTTAATCTGCACTTCACAAGCCAATCATCAAACCTTGGGAAGAGATTGTCAACAACAAGCACAAAACAAGTCTTCTATATGATAAGGAGGGATCCTTTCATATTCCAAACTATTCCAAGCCCATTCAATTTAAATTCCTTGGGTTTCTTCACGACAGTTCACCTTCACCTATTCCAGATTATGCTCCTCCACATTCATAGCCAAAAGTTGTTAAATTCCAACACTTTGACCGAGTTGGCCATGTGAAATATCATTTTTTTTATCTTCATCTGTGCAAGAATTGTGGTCAGCATACTCATTCTTCACACAGATGCTTCAAAAACAAGCCTCCTGCAAGAACAAAGATTCATATTGGATGGATCGCTTCTTGGCAATGAGCTTCAACAACCAAGAAGATATTTCGCTCATACAACAAGATTTGTTCTTGAATATTGAAAAGTCTTGCAGTTGAGATCTCTTCATCTTCTCACCTTGTATCTGATAGGGGGGAAGTGATGGTCATATAAAATTTTCAAAGCCTCATCAAGTAAACATGAGCCACAACCTACCATACTAGATTCAGTTGTAGCCAGAGACAGAGATGCCCCTGAGCATTCCTTTGGTTGGTGGTCAACCTTAAACCATCTATGTTGGGTTGAGACCTCCATTTTTAGGTTGAGCTTCTCCATCTTTAAAGAATTGGGGACACTCCCTCTAGCAGAAGACTTCAAAATCTTTCCATTTTTGGAAGAGTTCCAGGAATTTCATTAAGCATTCAAGAGTTGATGGTATTCCTTAAACCACTGCAAGTTGAGACCTCCCTTTTCAGGTTGAGGTTATCCCTTTTCATGTAGGTTGTAGACCTCCCTTTTCCAGGTTGAAGGTTTCCCTCTACAAAGCATTAGGATCACTTCCTCTGGCAGAAGACTTTAGCTTCTTGCCAGATTTGGAAGAGTTCTGGGAACCGCACTAAGCATTCCAGTGTTGGTGGTCATCCTTGAACCACCACCTTATACCAACATTTCAGAGAGCACATTCAGCCTAGTGTTTCCATGCATATTTTTGCACATTTTGTATTACAACTCTCTTTTTCGACTCATACATACCCCTTCGGATTAAGGGGGGGAATGTTGGACACCTAATCCTTTAAGGGTTGGTGTGGAAGTTGAACAGTTAAAGGGAGTCCAAGAGACCACTTGGAATATGAAACCAAGGGTCACTCCAATGTATTATAAATATGTATCATTGTGAATAATAATGGATTCAAGGCTTATCCTTCACACCAGGCTTGTCTTCACCATGGTTATGTTTAACAGATCATGGGTGAAATTCTCTATGTGCATAAGAGTTCCTAGGGTTGTGATATTTGATTTGGGTGGCCTTGAAAGCATGTCAGCCAAATCATTTGTGTTTCCTTCTTGTACTTGATTGCTAAATTAAATTCTTGTAGAAACCCCATCCACTTGTAATGCTTGGTATGTTGTAGCTTACTTTGGACCTATAGGTACTATAGTAGCTAGCTATCTACGTGTATTAATGTTTCCTTCCCATCAGATAGTTTTTCCACTTATTCATAGCTTACACCAAGGCATAGATCTCCTTGTCATAGGCAGGGTAGTTGACAATTTCCCCATGAAATACTTCATAATGATATCATATGAGCCTTCCTCCCCACATCAAGAATGTTCCCATAGCATACCCACTCACATTTGTCTCAACCTCGAATGGTTGTTGTAAGTTCGGTAATTCCAAAACCAATGTTTGACTAAACTTCTTCTTTAACTCCTCAAAGGCCCTCTATTGACCCTTTCCCCACTACAAACTCTTTCCACTTCCTGTTATGGTGTGTAGTGGTGTTGTTACTATTGAAAATGAGGCTATGAACTTCCTTGGGTATTGTGTTTCCCCAATGAAACTCATGACCTTAAAAACATTAGTAAGCACCGACCACTTCATGATGGAATTTATTTGGCAACATCTATCTTTAGCTCTACCCCGCCAATCATGTATCCAAAATACACCATATATTATTGTGAAAATTCACACTTCTTGACATTTTCTAGTAATTGGTGCTTCTTTAATGTCTCTAGAACCTATATCAAATGTGATATGTGTTGGACCTCCCAAGTATCATTATATACCAATATATCATCAAAATAAACAATAACAAATGAATTTATAAAAGGGCATATTATATCATTCATTAACCTCATAAAAATAGTTTATGCACTGCATAGGAAAAATGACATTACTAACCACTCATATATTAAACCTTGTCTGGTATTGAAGGTGGTATTCCAAGTATCATCTTCTTTGACTCAAACCTAGTGACATCCAGATTTAATTCAAGCTTGGTTAATTATTTGGCTTGATGCAAATGATTTGGTAGATTATCTATCCTTGGTAGGGAGTACATTTTCTTGAGCTCAATTTTGTTTAATGCCCTATATTCATAGACATCTTCCATGCCCCATCCTTCTTTGGCATAATGATGATGGGTGACCGACAGAGTGTGGTACTTAGTTGAATGACACCATGTTCCAATAGTTGTTGCAACTACTTCTTCACCTAATTTTCCTCTATAATAGACTACCTATACAACCTAATGTTTGATAATGGATATTTCAGAAATAGTTGGATCTTGTGCTCCACTTTCCTCTTGGGAAATATCCCCTCAGTCTCCAAGAATACACCCTTGTACGCCAGTAGCAAATCTTCCAATTGTTATTTCTATTCCTTAGTATACCCCCTAGGAATGACTTAACTCTCATGGAATATTCTATAGATCAATTTTCTCATAAAAAAAATAAAACATATTTCTTGTTAGAACTGATCAACTTTTTGGCCTGATTGGAACTTACCTGTGAGATCTTCGAATTTCCCTTGTGCATATAGACGATGAAGGATGTTGGCATTATGATGCATGTGTTGTAATTGATGGCAAACAACTCATAGAAGATCAACTCACTTATATATATCTAGATGAATCTACGGAAGAGATATCAGATGACAATTCTCAATATGACAAGTCCAAAGGGGGAGATTGTTGGCATTATGATACAAGTGTTGTCCTTGATGGCAAATCACACAAATGATAAATTATAGTGTAGCAAATTTATTTGATAAATTATAGTGCAACAAAGTTTCCTTCATGTAGAGAAAAGTTCACGCACTTTTATGCAGAGAAAAGTTTATTCCATGTAGAGAAAAGTTCACACACTTTTATGCAGAGAAAAGTTTATTCCATGTAGAGAAACGTTCACGCACTTTTATGCAGAGAAAAGTTTATTCCATGTCGAGAAAAGTTCACGCACTTTTATGCAGAGAAAATTTTATTTCATGTAGAGAAAAGTTCACGCACTTTTATCCAGAGAAGACTTTATTTCATGTAGAGAAATGTTCACGCACTTTTATGCAGAGAAAAGTTTCTTTCATATAGAGAAAAGTTCACGCACTTTCATGCAGAGAAAAGTTCCATTCATGCAAGAGAAAATTTCACGCACTTTCATGGTTGGTTCATGGTATTAGTCTGACAGTTTTTGATCCTATGGTTTTGGTCCGTGGTATTGCATCCAAAAGAGTTGATCTCATGCACTTTCATGGTTGGTTCATGGTATTAGTCCGACAATTTTTGATCCTATGGTTTTGGTCTGTGGTATTGCATCCAAAAGTGTTGATCCCAAGTATTGGGTCCATGGTATTGTGTTATTATGGTTTTGGACCGTGGTATTGTGAAAGGCCTAAGACTATAAAAGAGGAAGGAGATCATTTGGCAAAGCATCATCTGAATTATTGGATATCTGATAAAGTGTTAGATCTGGAATAATGTGATTGGGTTATGGTGCAGATCTGGATCTGAGCTAAAGAGGGATCTCACCGGTTGATGGTGAACAAGATCTAAGGATAGATCGGGATCAAATGGTTTGAAATGAACTATCTCTATATATTTGATTATGCTTATTCTAGATCTATATACTGACGCTTGTAATGATCTGAACTGGGTATAACTTAAGTTTGAAATCGTTGCAAGTCATGTTTGAATATTTATAGATCTGTACGCGGGTTGGCTTTGGTGTAAGCGCATATGTATGTAGGTTTGGTTCATTGTAGTAGCGTATACAATTTGAGCTATAATATTTGAAGTCACAGGTGGTTTTGGTTGTTCTGACGACAGTTTAAAGGTGTCAGTATTCTGCATATCCTGTTTAGTTGATTGTGTTTAGCTTCAGTATTGATGGATGAGAACTAATATTGGATCAGGATCATAATGACTCATATTTATGTGATCTGATGGACTAGATCTGGGTGCTAACACATATATTATCCTTGTATATGTATTGATCTGGTGTTTGGGTGATTCAGAAGATTGATTGATTATGTGCTTCAATGATAATGGGTCCAGTATGAAAATTGGATGAAACGCGGCCTTTCAGATTATGTGTTGTGCTTCAGGAGTATCCAGTATGAAAATATATGAAACGTGGCTAAGGGGGTGGTAGCTCCCTTCCAGTAGCAGTTGAAAACTTTGGAGCATTGTAGCAGGTAGTAGCCTGCGTACTAGTAAATGGATCGGCTAGTACAAGAACTATGGGGGTTGTAGCTCCCTTCTAGTAGTAGCTGGAGAACGACAGAGGGTTGTAGCTCTCTACAGGTAAAAGCCTGCGTACTGGTATAAGACTGCACCAGTATAGAAATATTGTAAAAGGATTTTCTTATTAAGAAGAAGATTGAGATGACTTGCAGCATGTGGTTTTCTCCCACATTGGGTTTCCACCTTATATCATGGTGTTCATGTGTGTGGCTTATGTGTGATGATCTGTTCTATTTTACTGCACCTGTTTACTATTAATATGGTTGATAATGTTCTAATGCACTCATTAAGGATCAACTAACTGAATCATAAGAAGTTGTGGCAGTAGCATATATGAATCTGAATATGGAAATGAAAAAGTTTTATTGATGTAATAATACTAATTCACCCCCCCCCCCCTCTCAGTATTATTTCCAACAATTGGTATCGGAGCAGGTCCTTTTGTAGAAGCTTGATCGCTTGAAGGTGATCCGTGGAACAATGGGAAAGAAGCTTAAGAAGAAAGCGCCTAAGCAGAAGAAGACATCTCAGAATAACTATGACAGTGGGAGAATCGATTGGGGATTATGTGGAAGAAGCACTTCAGATTCAGAATCATTTCAGAATGAAGATGAACTATCAGGTATGAATTTGTTATCCTCTAATGTTCCAGCTATCTATCCATTTGGAAAAGATGAAAGTGATAGCGAAACAACTGAATTTGCTTTTATGGGTGAGTAAGAAAGATATCAAATAGAGGCAGAATTTAAAAGGCTTACAGACAAAATTAGAGATCAACAAGATCTATTGAACAAAAGGGAATGTGTCTTCAAAGAAGAAGTTGCCAAACTAAAAGCTCAACTAGAGGAAGGAAACAAGGTAAGGAAGTTAGTCAAGGACAAATATCAAAAGTTGCAGGATGAAGTAACATCACTAAGAGATGAAGTCAATGAAAGAAGCACAACCATCAAGAAACTCAGAGATAGATCCAGTTACTATGAAAGTCTTGAAGCCACGATCCGCTCACTAAAAGAATATCTTGAAGAATCAAAGAAGCAAAATAAAGAACTACTCCAAGCTCATGAAAATGAAGTTCTTGAACTAAGACGTCAGTTGGAAGAAGAAAGAAATGCCGAAGAAAACGTGAAGAAGCAGTATCTTGAAAAGGAAGAGCAACATCAAGTTGAGGTAAATATTCTAAAAGATAAATTAGAAGAAAAGGATAAACTGTTACGATTTCAAGATAGTACTAAAGTCTTGGATGATATTCTTAATAGTCAAAGGTCTCCTGCTATCAAAACTGGTCTTGGTTTTCATGAATCTATTGAAGGTGAATCTAGTTCACAAAGTAAGACAAGGGACTCTACTGCAAAATCTGAAATGCTCAATAAGGATATGAAAGGTCAATCTCATCATCAACCAAGGAAAGAAATTCTTCAAAGAAGCTCTTTTACTCCTCCTATGAATAATGTTGAATGTTATGTATGTCATAATCTTGGACATGTTGCAGCCAGATGTAGAAGAAGAAGGGTTCAAGACCATCATGCAGAAAGATCATCACATTCAAGGTACTTTAATGGTTATTGCTTTGCTTGCAATATGTTTGGTCATAGAGTTGTTGATTGCTATAAAAGAAATATGAGACATGTAAGATGTTACACATGTAACAAGCTTGGAAATATAGCTAAGGAATGCAGAAAAAAAGTATGGGCACCATACCAAAATGAGAAAACATCATCATCACACTTGAAGATGTGGAAGAAGAAATAAGTACAGTCAGAAAGAGGCAGCACAACACAACATATAGACATAACAGAATCAGAGGGAGCTAGAAGTGTAAAACTTCAGTGTCCTAAATCTCATACGCAAGTCTCTTAAAGAGAAGTCACGTATATACGCGAGTTGGTTATGGCATAGTCGCGTATATGATTCTTTGAGGAAAGGCAGTAGGGACAGATTCAGGAAAAGGATCAGTCATGATTCGGTTTATTATTTGCGTTGTTTGATAATGGTTACAATTTGCTGATGATGTGTGGAAATGACTTGATGCTTAAAAGTGTTTTGTTTCTAACTTGATAATGATGATGTCTTGATACTTCTTTCTGATATGCATGATCAGATCTGACAGTAAACACGATGGCACAGGTTTAGGGGGACCATACGCTTTTAATGCATTGTTGGCATTATGGTTAATAGTCCTTGGTGATGATACTTATATGGATAAATGATTCATCTTGCTATGATATGGTTATGAGTTGTTCAGATGATTCTTGGAGTTACATAGTTGATATTTAGATCAGATTTGTGCTTGATCCTCTAATGGTGCTTACATGGTGATCTTCATAAGGATAAGGAGAAGTACATAGCTTGAATTCACATCTTCTTTACTTGATGATGAGTCACTCATATTCTGTTGTCGTCATATGCATAAAGATCATATATTACAGTTATGATGCACGATTCCTATTGTTCTTGGCACATATATGGATGAGGATTGTTGGCTGGATACATGGATGATTATTCAAAGTTGCATTGTTGGAGACATGATGATGATGAGTTCTTACATATATGATGATGGGTTGTTTCGTACATATGTTGATTGATATTCCCAATTGATGATACTTGGTCCATGCAGATCTGGATGGCTATGGTGTTTTACACATATGATATAATGTGAATGATTTTATGATGATGAGTTGATATCTATCTGCAGACATACCCTGTCATAGGACATTTACAGGTTGCTGATCTGGAATTGGTTGTACGCGAGTTTCATAAGGAGTATCCGCGTATACACGCTTGTTTCTGTGGATACAATCACGTATATGTTAATATGGAAGAAATCAGTAGGCCAGACTCAGGGTGAGAACAGTCTGATTTGGGTCTGACAGAGACCATCTGGCACAGGTTCAGGGGGAGCAGATAAACTTCTAATGATGCATTGTTGGCATTATCATAGAAGCTTTTGGTTCTAGTTCACAGTTGTTGTTGGTTTCAGGTGGAACATTTGCAGAGGGAGAACAGAAGGAAATCATGGTTGCTGATCTGAATGGTGATTGACAGATGCTGCTGCTATCAATTATTGGTGACTTTCATAAGTCTTGATCTAGATATTTCGTCTCTATGTCATGTATCTCTTTTATGGTGTCAAGGTCATGTAACAGCCTATTTTGGTTTCCCCACTATGCCTGGGATGAGGATGTAATGTATTTGGTTGTCATATGTAAATTTCTGATGTATCCCCACATAGTTGGGTGGTTGATCCCCACTTGGTTGGGTGATGGATGTATGTATTGAGTCTTTTGGTGATAGGAAGGTCTTTTATGATGTATAAGTCTTGGTTCTTCTTGAAGAACTCCTTTTTCCAGACCTTGCTTACAGACAGGGGGAGCATGAACAGTACAATTCAGTAAGAGCAGAGCTTTCAGCATGTAGCATGGACAGATTGGTACACTTTGGCATATACAAAGGGGGAGCTCATTCAGAGATTTCAACAGGTACTCAGGGGGAGTATGAACAGCGGAATGCCTTTCTAGGAAAGAGAATATCTTGGTTCGCCCTTTGCCCTTGATGTCAAAGGGGGAGAGTGATTTGGTATTGTTGCCATCAAGTCCAAAGGGGGAGATTGTTGGCATTATGATGCATGTGTTGTACTTGATGGCAAACAACTCATAGAAGATCAACTCACTTATATATATCTAGATGAATCTACGGAAGAGATATCAGATGACAATTCTCAGTATGACAAGTCCAAAGGGGGAGATTGTTGGCATTATGAGATAAGTGTTGTCCTTGATGGCAAATCACACAAATGATAAATTATAGTGCAGCAAATTTATTTGATAAATTATAGTCCAACAAAGTTTCCTTCATGTAGAGAAAAGTTCACGCACTTTTATGCAGAGAAAAGTTTATTCCATGTAGAGAAAAGTTCACGCACTTTTATGCAGAGAAAAGTTTATTCCATGTAGAGAAAAGTTCACGCACTTTTATGCAGAGAAAAGTTTATTCCATGTAGAGAAAAGTTCACGCACTTTTATGCAGAGAAAAGTTTATTTCATGTAGAGAAACGTTCACGCACTTTTATGCAGAGAAGAGTTTATTTCATGTAGAGAAATGTTCACGCACTTTTATGAGAGAAAAGTTTCTTTCATATAGAGAAAATTTCACGCACTTTCATGCAGAGAAAAGTTTCGTTCATGCAAGAGAAAAGTTCACGCACTTTCATGGTTGGTTCATGGTATTAGTCCGACAGTTTTTGATCCTATAGTTTTGGTCCGTGGTATTGCATCCAAAAGTGTTGATCTCACACACTTTCATGGTTGGTTCATGGTATTAGTCCGACAGTTTTTGATCCTATGGTTTTGGTCCGTGGTATTGCATCCAAAAGTGTTGATCACAAGTATTGGGTCCATGGTATTGTGTTATTATGGTTTTGGACCGTGGTATTGTGAAAGGCCTAAGACTATAAAAGAGGAAGGAGATCATTTGGCAAAGCATCATCTGAATTATTGGATATCTGATAAAGTGTTAGATCTGGAATAATGTGATTGGGTTATGGTGCAGATCTGGATCTGAGCTAAAGAGGGATCTCACCGGTTGATGGAGAACAAGATCTAAGGATAGATCGGAATCAAATGGTTTGAAATGAACTATCTCTATATATTTGATTATGCTTATTCTAGATCTGTATACTGACGCTTGTAATGATCTGAACTGGGTATAACTTAAGTTTGAAATCGCTGCAAGTCATGTTTGAATATTTATAGATCTGTACGCGGGTTGGCTTTGGTGTAAGCGCATATGTATGCAGGTTTGGTTCATTGTAGTAGCGTATACAATTTGAGCTATGATATTTGAAGTCACAGGTGGTTCTGGTTGTTTTGATGACAGTTTAAAGGTGTCAGTATTCTGCATATCCTGTTTGGTTGATTGTGTTTAGCTTCAATATTGATGGATGAGAACTAATATTGGATCAGGATCATAATGACTCATATTTATGTGATGTGATGGACTAGATCTGGGTGCTAACACATATATTATCCTTGTATATGTACTAATCTGGTGTTTGGGTGATTCAGAAGATTGATTGATTATGTGCTTCAATGATATTAATGGGTCCAGTATGAAAATTGGATGAAACATGGCCTTTCAGATTATGTGTTGTGCTTCAGGAGTATCCAGTATGAAAATATATGAAACGTGGCTAAGGGGGTGGTAGCTCCCTTCCAGTAGCAGTTGAAAACTTTGGAGCATTGTAGCAGGTAGTAGCCTGCGTACTAGTAAATGGATCGACTAGTACAAGAACTATGGGGGTTGTAGCTCCCTTCTAGTAGTAGCTGGAGAACGAGAGAGGGTTGTAGCTCTCTACAGGTAGAAGCCTGCGTACTGGTATAAGACTGCACCCGTATAGAAATATTGTAAAAGGATTTTCTTATTAAGAAGAAGATTGAGATGACTTGCAGTAGGTGGTTTTCTCCCACATTGGGTTTCAACCTTATATCATGGTGTTCATGTGTGTGGCTTATGTGTGATGATCTGTTCTATTTTACTGCACCTGTTTACTATTAATATGGTTGATAATGTTCTAATGCACTCATTAAGGATCAACTAACTGAATCATAAGAAGTTGTGGCAGTAGCATATATGAATTTAAATATGGAAATGAAAAAGTTTTATTGATGTAATAATACTGATTCACCCCCCCCCCCCTCTCAATATTATTTCCAACAATTGGTATCGAAGCAGGTCCTTTTGTAGAAGCTTGATCGCTTGAAGGAGATCCGTGGAACAATGGGAAAGAAGCTTAAGAAGAAAGCGCCTAAGCAGAAGAAGACATCTCAGAAGAACTATGACAGTGGGAGAATCGATTGGGGATTATGTGGAGGAAGCACTTCAGATTCAGAATCATTTCAGAATGAAGATGAACTATCAGGTATGAATTTGTTATCCTCTAATGTTCCAGCTATCTATCCATTTGGAAAAGATGAAAGTGATAGCGAAACAACTGAATTTGCTTTTATGGGTGAGCAAGAAAGATATCAAATAGAGGCATAATTTAAAAGGTTTACAGACAAAATTAGAGATCAACAAGATCTATTGAACAAAAGGGAATGTGTCTTCAAAGAAGAAGCTGCCAAACTAAAAGCTCAACTAGAGGAAGGAAACAAGGTAAGGAAGTTATTCAAGGACAAATATCAAAAGTTGCAGGATGAAGTAACATCACTAAGAGATGAAGTCAATGAAAGAAGCACAACCATCAAGAAACTCAGAGATAGATCCAGTTACTATGAAAGTCTTGAAGCCACGATCCGCTCACTAAAAGAAGATCTTGAAGAATCAAAGAAGCAAAATAAAGAACTACTCCAAGCTCATGAAAATGAAGTTCTTGAACTAAGACGTCAGTTGGAAGAAGAAAGAAATGCTGAAGAAAACGTGAAGAAGTAGTGTCTTGAAAAGGAAGAGCAACATCAAGTTGAGGTAAATATTCTAAAAGATAAATTAGAAGAAAAGGATAAACTGTTACGATTTCAAGATAGTACTAAAGTCTTGGATGATATTCTTAATAGTCAAAGGTCTACTGCTATCAAAACTGGTCTTGGTTTTCATGAATCTATTGAAGGTGAATCTAGTTCACAAAGTAAGACAAGGGACTCTACTGCAAAATCTGAAATGCTCAATAAGGATATGAAAGGTCAATCTCATCATCAACCAAGGAAAGAAATTCTTCAAAGAAGCTCTTTTACTCCTCCTATGAATAATGTTGAATGTTATGTATGTCATAATCTTGGACATGTTGCAGCCAGATGTAGAAGAAGAAGGGTTCAAGACCATCATGCAGAAAGATCATCACATTCAAGGTACTTTAATGGATATTGCTTTGCTTGCAATATGTTTGGTCATAGAGTTGTTGATTGCTATAAAAGAAATATGAGACATGTAAGATGTTACACATGTAACAAGCTTGGACATATAGCTAAGGAATGCAGAAAAAAAGTATGGGCACCATACCAAAAGGAGAAAACGTCATCATCACACTTGAAGATGTGGAAGAAGAAAGAAGTACAGTCAGAAAGAGCCGGCACAACACAACATATAGACATAACAGAATCAGAGGGAGTTGGAAGTGTAAAACTTAAGTGTCCTAAATCTCATACGCAAGTCTCTTAAAGAGAAGTCACGTATATACGTGAGTTGGTTATGGCATAGTCGCGTATATGATTGTTTGAGGAAAGGTAGTAGGGACAGGTTCAGGAAAAGGATCAGTCATGATTCGGTTTATTATTTGCGTTGTTTGATAATGGTTACAATTTGCTGATGATGTGTGGAAATGACTTGATGCTTAGAAGTGTTTTGTTTCTAACTTGATAATGATGATGTCTTGATACTTCTTGCTGATATGCATGATCAGATCTGACAGTAAACAAGATGGCACAGGTTTAGGGGGAGCATATGCTTTTAATGCATTGTTGGCATTATGGTTAATAGTCCTTGGTGATGATACTTATATGGATAAATGATTCATCTTGCTATGATATGGTTATGAGTTGTTCAGATGATTCTTGGAGTTACATAGTTGATATTTAGATCAGATTTGTGCTTGATCCTCTAATGGTGCTTACATGGTGATCTTCATAAGGATAAGGAGAAGTACATAGCTTGAATTCACATTTTCTTTACTTGATGATGAGTCACTCATATGATGTTGTCGTCATATGCATAAAGATCATATATTACAGTTATGATGCACGATTCCTATTGTTCTTGGCACATATATGGATGAGGATTGTTGGCTGGATACATGGATGATTATTCAAAGTTGCATTGTTGGAGACATGATGATGATGAGTTCTTACCTATATGATGATAGGTTGTTTCATACATATGTTGATTGATATTCCCAATTGATGATACTTGGTCCATGCAGATCTGGATGGCTATGGTGTTTTACACATATGATATAATGTGAATGATTTTATGATGATGAGTTGATATCTATCTGCAGACATACCCTGTCATAAGACATTTACAGGTTGCTGATCTGGAATTGGTTGTAAGCGAGTTTCAAAAGGAGTATCCGCGTATACACGCTTGTTTCTGTGGATACAATCACGTATATGTCAATATGGAGGAAATCAGTAGGCCAGACTCAGGGTGAGAATAGTCTGATTTGGGTCTGACAGAGACCATCTGGCACAGGTTCAGGGGGAACAGGTAAACTTCTAATGATGCATTGTTGGCATTATCATAGAAGCTTTTGGTTCTAGTTCACAGTTGTTGTTGGTTTCAGGTGGAACATTTGCAGAGGGAGAATAGAAGGAAATCATGGTTGCTGATCTGAATGGTGATTGACAGATGCTGCTGCTATCAATTATTGGTGACTTTCATAAGTCTTGATCTAGATATTTCGTCTCTATGTCATGTATCTCTTTTATGGTGTCAAGGTCATGTAACAGCCTATTTTGGTTTCCCCACTATGCCTGGGATGAAGATGTAATGTATTTGGTTGTCATATGTAAATTTCTGATGTATCCCCACTTAGTTGGGTGGTTGATCCCCACTTGGTTGGGTGATGGATGTATGTATTGAGTCTTTTGGTGATAGGAAGGTCTTTTATGATGTATAAGTCTTGGTTCTTCTTGAAGAACACCTTTTTGCAGACCTTGCTTACAGACAGGGGGATCATGAACAGTAAAATTCAGTAAGAGCAGAGCTTTCAGCATGTAGCATGGACAGATTGGTACACCTTGGCATATACAAAGGGGGAGCTCATTCAGAGATTTCAACAAGTACTTAGGGGCAGTATGAACAGCGGAATGCCTTTCTAGGAAAGAGAATATCTTGGTTCGCCCTTTGCCCTTGATGTCAAAGGGGGAGAGTGATTTGGTATTGTTGCCATCAAGTCCAAAGGGGGAGATTGTTGGCATTATGATGCATGTGTTGTACTTGATGGCAAACAACTCATAGAAGATCAACTCACTTATATATATCTAGATGAATCTACGGAAGAGATATTAGATGACAATTCTCAGTATGACAAGTCCAAAGGGGGAGATTGTTGGCATTATGAGACAAGTGTTGTCCTTGATGGCAAATCACACAAATGATAAATTATAGTGCAGCAAATTTATTTGATAAATTATAGTCCAACAAAGTTTCCTTCATGTAGAGAAAATTTCACGCACTTTTATGCAGAGAAAAGTTTATTCCATGTAGAGAAAAGTTCACGCACTTTTATGCAAAGAAAATTTTATTCCATGTAGAGAAACGTTCACGCACTTTTATGCAGAGAAAAGTTTATTCCATGTAGAGAAAAGTTCACGCACTTTTATGCAGAGAAAAGTTTATTTCATGTAGAGAAAAGTTCACGCACTTTTATGCAGAGAAGAGTTTATTTCATGTAGAGAAATGTTCACGCACTTTTATGAGAGAAAAGTTTCTTTCATATAGAGAAAATTTCACGCACTTTCATGCAGAGAAAAGTTTCGTTCATGCAAGAGAAAAGCTCACGCACTTTCATGGTTGGTTCATGGTATTAGTCCGACAATTTTTTATCCTATGGTTTTGGTCCGTGGTATTGCATCCAAAAGTGTTGATCTCACACACTTTCATGGTTGGTTCATGGTATTAGTCCGACAGTTTTTGATCCTATGGTTTTGGTCCCTGGTATTGCATCCAGAAGTGTTGATCACAAGTATTGGGTCCATGGTGTTGTGTTATTATGGTTTTGGACCGTGGTATTGTGAAAGGCCTAAGACTATAAAAGAGGAAGGAGATCATTTGGAAAAGCATCATCTGAATTATTGGATATCTGATAAATTGTTAGATCTGGAATAATGTGATTGGGTTATGGTGCAGATCTGGATCTGAGCTAAAGAGGGATCTCACCGGTTGATGGAGAACAAGATCTAAGGATAGATCGGGATCAAATGGTTTGAAATGAACTATCTCTATATATTTGATTATGCTTATTCTATATCTGTATACTGACACTTGTAATGATCTGAACTGGGTATAACTTAAGTTTGAAATCGCTGCAAGTCATGTTTGAATATTTATAGATCTGTACGCGGGTTGGCTTTGGTGTAAGCGCATATGTATAAAGGTTTGGTTCATTGTAGTAGCGTATACAATTTGAGTTATGATATTTGAAGTCACAGGTGGTTCTGGTTGTTCTGATGACAGTTTAAAGGTGTCAGTATTCTGCATATCCTGTTTGGTTGATTGTGTTTAGCTTCAGTATTGATGGATGAGAACTAATATTGGATCAGGATCATAATGACTCATATTTATGTGATGTGATGGACTAGATCTGGGTGCTAACACATATATTATCCTTGTATATGTACTGATCTGGTGTTTGGGTGATTCAGAAGATTGATTGATTATGTGCTTCAATGATATTAATGGGTCCAATATGAAAATTGGATGAAACGTGGCCTTTCATATTATGTGTTGTGCTTCAGGAGTATCAAGTATGAAAATATATGAAACGTGGCTAAGGGGGTGGTAGCTCCCTTCCAGTAGCAGTTGAAAACTTTGGAGCATTGTAGCAGGTAGCAGCCTGCGTACTAGTAAATGGATCGGCTAGTACAAGAACTATGGGGGTTGTAGCTCCCTTCTAGTAGTAGCTGGAGAACGAGAGAGGGTTGTAGCTCTCTACAGGTAGAAGCCTGCGTACTGGTATAAGACTGCACCAGTATAGAAATATTGTAAAAGGATTTTCTTATTAAGAAGAAGATTGAGATGACTTGCAGTAGGTGGTTTTCTCCCACATTGGGTTTCAACCTTATATCATGGTGTTCATGTGTGTGGCTTATGTGTGATGATCTGTTCTATTTTACTACACCTGTTTACTATTAATATGGTTGATAATGTTCTAATGCACTCATTAAGGATCAACTAACTGAATCATAAGAAGTTGTGGCAGTAGCATATATGAATCTAAATATGGAAATGAAAAAGTTTTATTGATGTAATAATACTGATTCACCCCCCCCCCCTCTCAGTATTATTTCCAACAATTGGTATCGAAGCAGGTCCTTTTGTAGAAGCTTGATCGCTTGAAGGAGATCCGTGGAACAATGGGAAAGAAGCTTAAGAAGAAAGCGCCTAAGCAGAAGAAGACATCTCAGAAGAACTATGACAGTGGGAGAATCGATTGGGGATTATGTGGAAGAAGCACTTCAGATTCAGAATCATTTCAGAATGAAGATGAACTATCAGGTATGAATTTGTTATCCTCTAATGTTCCAGCTATCTATCCATTTGGAAAAGATGAAAGTGATAGCGAAACAACTGAATTTGCTTTTATGGGTGAGCAAGAAAGATATCAAATAGAGGCAGAATTTAAAAGGCTTACAGACAAAATTAGAGATCAACAAGATCTATTGAACAAAAGGGAATGTGTCTTCAAAGAAGAAGCTGCCAAACTAAAAGCTCAACTAGAGGAAGGAAACAAGGTAAGGAAGTTATTCAAGGACAAATATCAAAAGTTGCAGGATGAAGTAACATCACTAAGAGATGAAGTCAATGAAAGAAGCACAACCATCAAGAAACTCAGAGATAGATCCAGTTACTATGAAAGTCTTGAAGCCACGATCCGCTCACTAAAAGAAGATCTTGAAGAATCAAAGAAGCAAAATAAAGAACTACTCCAAGCTCATGAAAATGAAGTTCTTGAACTAAGACGTCAGTTGGAAGAAGAAAGAAATGCTGAAGAAAATGTGAAGAAGCAGTATCTTGAAAAGGAAGAGCAACATCAAGCTGAGGTAAATATTCTAAAAGATAAATTAGAAGAAAAGGATAAACTGTTACGATTTCAAGATAGTACTAAAGTCTTGGATGATATTCTTAATAGTCAAAGGTCTCCTGCTATCAAAACTGGTCTTGGTTTTCATGAATCTATTGAAGGTGAATCTAGTTCACAAAGTAAGACAAGGGACTCTACTGCAAAATCTGAAATGCTCAATAAGGATATGAAAGGTCAATCTCATCATCAACCAAGGAAAGAAAGTCTTCAAAGAAGCTCTTTTACTCCTCCTATGAATAATGTTGAATTTTATGTATGTCATAATCTTGGACATGTTGCAGCTAGATGTAGAAGAAGAAGGGTTCAAGACCATCATGCAGAAAGATCATCACATTCAAGGTACTTTAATGGATATCGCTTTGCTTGCAATATGTTTGGTCATAGAGTTGTTGATTGCTATAAAAGAAATATGAGACATGTAAGATGTTACACATGTAACAAGCTTGGACATATAGCTAAGGAATGCAGAAAAAAAGTATGGGCACCATACCAAAATGAGAAAACATCATCATCACACTTGAAGATGTGGAAGAAGAAAGAAGTACAGTCAGAAAACGGCAGCACAACACAACATACAGACATAACAGAATCAGAAAACGGCAGCATAACACAACATACATGAGTTCTTACCTATATGATGATAGGTTGTTTCGTACATATGTTGATTGATATTCCCAATTGATGATACTTGGTCCATGCAGATCTGGATGGCTATGGTGTTTTACACATATGATATAATGTGAATGATTTTATGATGATGAGTTGATATCTATCTGCAGACATACCCTGTCATAGGACATTTACAGGTTGTTGATCTGGAATTGGTTGTACGCGAGTTTCATAAGGAGTATCCGCGTATACACACTTGTTTCTGTGGATACAATCGCGTATATGTTAATATGGAGGAAATTAGTAGGCCAGACTCAGGGTGAGAACAGTCTGATTTGGGTCTGACAGAGACCATCTGGCACAGGTTCAGGGGGAACAGATAAACTTCTAATGATGCATTGTTGGCATTATCATAGAAGCTTTTGGTTCTAGTTCACAGTTGTTGTTGGTTTCAGGTGGAACATTTGCAGAGGGAGAACAGAAGGAAATCATGGTTGCTGATCTGAATGGTGATTGACAGATGTTGCTGCTTTCAATTATTGGTGACTTTCATAAGTCTTGATCTAGATATTTCTTCTGTATGTCATGTATCTCTTTTATGGTGTCAAGGTCATGTAACAGCCTATTTTGGTTTCCCCACTATGCCTGGGATGAAGATGTAATGTATTTGGTTGTCATATGTAAATTTCTGATGTATCCCCACTTAGTTGGGTGGTTGATCCCCACTTAGTTGGCTGATGGATGTATGTATTGAGTCTTTTGGTGATAGGAAGGTCTTTTATGATGTATAAGTCTTGGTTCTTCTTGAAGAACACCTTTTTGCAGACCTTGCTTACATACAGGGGGAGCATGAACAATACAATTCAGTAAGAGCAGAGCTTTCAGCATGTAGCATGGACAGATTGGTACACCTTGGCATATACAAAGGGGGAGCTCATTCAGAGATTTCAACAGGTACTCAGGGGTAGTATGAACAACGGAATGCCTTTCTAGGAAAGAGAATATCTTGGTTCGCCCTTTGCCCTTGATGTCAAAGGGGAGAGTGATTTGGTATTGTTGCCATCAAGTCCAAAGGGGGAGATTGTTGGCATTATGATGCATGTGTTGTACTTGATGGCAAACAACTCATAGAAGATCAACTCACTTATATATATCTAGATGAATCTACGGAAGAGATATCAGATGACAATTTTCAGTATGACAAGTCCAAAGGAGGAGATTGTTGGCATTATGAGACAAGTGTTGTCCTTGATGGCAAATCACACAAATGATAAATTATAGTGCAGCAAATTTATTTGATAAATTATAGTGCAACAAAGTTTCCTTCATGTAGAGAAAAGTTCACGCACTTTTATGCAGAGAAAAGTTTATTCCATGTAGAGAAAAGTTCACGCACTTTTATGCAGAGAAAAGTTTATTCCATGTAGAGAAAAGTTCACACACTTTTATGCAGAGAAAAGTTTATTCCATGTAGAGAAAAGTTCACGCACTTTTATGCAGAGAAAAGTTTATTTCATGTAGAGAAAAGTTGACGCACTTTTATGCAGAGAAGAGTTTATTTCATGTAGAGAAATGTTCACGCACTTTTATGCAGAGAAAAGTTTCTTTCATATAGAGAAAAGTTCACGCACTTTCATGCAGAGAAAAGTTTCGTTCATGCAAGAGAAAAGTTCACGCACTTTCATGGTTGGTTCATGGTATTAGTCCGACAGTTTTTGATCCTATGGTTTTGGTCCGTGGTATTGCATCCAAAAGTGTTGATCTCACGCACTTTCATGGTTGGTTCATGGTATTAGTCCGACAGTTTTTGATCCTATGGTTTTGGTCCATGGTATTGCATCCAAAAGTGTTGATCCCAAGTATTGGGTCCATGGTATTGTGTTATTATGGTTTTGGACCGTGGTATTGTGAAAGGCCTAAGACTATAAAAGAGGAAGGAGATCATTTGGCAAAGCATCATCTGAATTATTGAATATCTGATAAAGTGTTAGATCTGGAATAATGTGATTGGGTTATGGTGCAGATCTGGATCTGAGCTAAAGATGGATCTCACCGGTTGATGGAGAACAAGATCTAAGGATAGATCGGGATCAAATGGTTTGAAATGAACTATCTCTATATATTTGATTATGCTTATTCTAGATCTGTATACTGACGCTTGTAATGATCTGAATTGGGTATAACTTAAGTTTGAAATCGCTGCAAGTCATGTTTGAATATTTATAGATCTGTACGCGGGTTGGCTTTGGTGTAAGCGCATATGTATGCAGGTTTGGTTCATTGTAGTAGCGTATACAATTTGAGCTATGATATTTGAAGTCACAGGTGGTTCTGGTTGTCCTGATGACAGTTTAAAGGTGTCAGTATTCTGCATATCCTGTTTGGTTGATTGTGTTTAGCTTCAGTATTGATGGATGAGAAATAATATTGGATCAGGATCATAATGACTCATATTTATGTGATGTGATGGACTAGATCTGGGTGCTAACACATATATTATCCTTGTATATGTATTGATGTGGTGTTTGGGTGATTCAGAAGATTGATTGATTATGTGCTTCAATGATATTAATGGGTCCAGTATGAAAATTGGATGAAACGTGGCCTTTCAGATTATGTGTTGTGCTTCAGGAGTATCCAGTATGAAAATATATGAAACGTGGCTAAGGGGGTGGTAGCTCCCTTCCAGTAGCAGTTGAAAACTTTGGAGCATTGTAGCAGGTAGCAGCCTGCGTACTAGTAAATGGATCGGCTAGTACAAGAACTATGGGGGTTGTAGCTCCCTTCCAGGAGAGACTGGAGAACGAGAGAGGGTTGTAGCTCTCTGCAGGTAGAAGCCTGCGTACTGGTATAAGACTGCACCAGTATAGAAATATTGTAAAAGGATTTTCTTATTAAGAAGAAGTTTGAGATGACTTGCAGCAGGTGGTTTTCTCCCACATTGGGTTTCCACCTTATATCATGGTGTTCATGTGTGTGGCTTATGTGTGATGATCTGTTCTATTTTACTGCACCTGTTTACTATTAATATGGTTGATAATGTTCTAATGCACTCATTAAGGATCAACTAACTGAATCATAAGAAGTTGTGGCAGTAGCATATATGAATCTGAATATGGAAATGAAAAAGTTTTATTGATGTAATAATACTGATTCACCCCCCCTCTCAGTATTATTTCCAACAAAGGATTTCCCATCCTTGATGAAGTGGTACTAGTTGACTCATCACATAAATATCACATCTTGCATGTACATATAGGGACTTCCGACCACAACACCACATACATCTAATGGAACTACATCCAATTCAACTTCATCAGTAAAGTTGGCACTAATAGAAAATTTGATTTTTCATTATTTGATTACCTTTAACTCTACCTCCTTGTTGACCCATTCCAATGGATATGGGCTAGGATATTCATGACTCTCTAGTCCTAATTTCTTGACCAAATCTACTGCTACGAGACTCATCCATGATCCTAAGTCAAATAGAGCATTAACTTTCATCTTCTTGTCTTGTACCTTTATATGGAAAAATATGGTCATTTACTTCTCTTCTTGTTTCTGAAGGATACTTAGATTCATCCTATTTTGCACTCATGTACAAAAAACATTCTTGTCCACATCCAAGCTACTTTCCACTTGGTTGCTCGAATCAGTGGCCATGATATTTTCCTTCTTAGCATGTTTCTTTATGTTCTTTAGGTTGATATCTCGATACAACTTCCAACTCTTCTCCTTTATTAGGCCATCAATGTTATGGTGGTTGTTGGGATCTTTTCACTGGTGTGTTGTTCCTATTGTATATTTTTATTTTCCACTTCTTCTTCCCCTCCTTAGAAGTTTCCCAATTCTCCTTCTACTTTGACCCACTTGATTTCCCTTTCTTTTGGCCTATGTTCTTTGGGCTTGTACACATGCCTTGTCCATTGTTATTGGTTTGAATAACATGACTTGCTTTCATATATGGATGTGTAGACCCACCAAAATACTTCAAGATTACCTCTAAGTTCTTTGGGGATATACTAAACATTATGGCCATATTTCTAAATTATGTGGTGTACTCCTGTACACTTTGCCCCTATCTCTACTTGAATTGATGCCATCAGATTCATTGGTCCTCTACATACCTGATAGGGTAAAACTATGTCTTGAAGGTTTTCTTAAAATCCTCTCACTTAGTCACTAGACGATCTCCCTCCAACCTTAGGTTCTCCATGTGGTTTCCCCACTAGGTCAGGGCATGGCCCTCTAATTTCAATCGAGAAAATGAAATATTTTTTTCTTCCTCTGTATAGTGAATACTAAAATAAGCTTCTAATTAGTACAACCAATGATTTTACTTTATAGTTTCAATCTCACCTTGACATCACTTTATTTTAACCCTCACTTATGCTTTTTAATTGGGATTATGAATGGTTCACAACACTCAAATTGTGTTGTTTCGTTTTAGGTTATTTCTCTAATTCCCTCTCTAGTTCTCCATGATTTGTCAATTTCATCTCCAATCTTACCTCCATGGTAAAACCTCCATCTTATCTGAATAGACCAAGCTTATTGGTTAGGGACATCATGAGGATGTTCACATTATGTTTTATATCTACAACTTTTGCTTCTAGCCACGCAAACCTTTCCTCTGCAAGATATTGAGGGTTATTTATAGACTTATCAACCATGGTTGGGGTTTTATGAATTTCAACTTAGCTGATCTAGATCATGTGCAATCACCATAGTATACCCAAAGAAACCTACTTTGATACCAATATTATCTATAAATTTCCATGGATATTCGACTACATAGTTAATCACAACAAATGTAATAGCTTCATACTGAAAATCCAAAATCTATATTATGAGGGTTATTTTCATTAGACTTATAGATTTATTAAGTTATTTTTTTATGTATGTAATATAGAAAATGAAGAAAATATAGAATAGACAAAATACAATCACTCACAACCAAATAAGACATGACATGATGTGGGAAACCCTTTCAGGAGAAAACTCAGTTGGAAGGTGAGGTTGCTTTGCTATCTCTTTCTGTGAATGGAAACAAATGCAAGTACAAAGAAGCGAGACTTGTGTTCCATGGAATTCTAGACTTCACAAACCCTCTCTATTTTGTCTCTCTCTATCCACTCTCGGCTACTCTACCCATTTATGGAACAAAATACACTCAAATAAAATGAAACCTCTTTTCCTCCTAGTGGCCCAGTTATAACATAGTCTAATAGCATACACGTGGTTAACTTGGAATTCTTCAACTCTTAAGTAGAGTGAGTCTTCTTCATCATGATCATGTGGCTAGCCATTTTTCCATGAATAAATGGATGTACATAACATCCTCTCGAATCATGGTGGTTAATTAAACAAAGAATTTCAACTTCTGGGTGGCATAACTTTTGCATATGAAATCTAATTGAAGTGATTATTATATTGTAGGAAAGTTATATGAATGTAGAATAGTGTTAATGTGTGTGTTCTTAGAAGAAATTTTTAACCCCAAGAAAACATTTTTTGATGCCTCAAACTACTTCTGGAAGGTTTCGTACCCAAATTTGCCAAATTGGGACCTGCCAATAAAAATGGTCCTATGAGCTTATTTCTCCACTTTTTCCACTCTAAAATAATCAAGATAGGTAAAAAACAATATAATGATTCAATGTGGATCACTATAATTCCACAAAATTACATAAAAGGAGAGATGAATCGATCCATATAGTTGTTTTTCTCCTTGGGTCTTCTAGTTAAAATCTCATTGTATCTATGTGATGTTTATATTATTGATTATTTTCTTTAAAGAATTGTAGTTATGTTGTAATTGTATGAATTGTAGATGTGAGTGATTATTTTCATTTTCTTTTACTTTGATTGGTAGGAGGATTATTCCCTTATTATATCAAATGATATCAAAGTTGGTAATAGCATAGGTATTTTTATCTCGATTACACACTCCATACATTTAAGGTGTATAAAGTAAAATTAGATGTCCGTTTTGTTGCATGTCCATTGAATACATGAATACCTAACTGACATAAGCTAAAAATAATAAAATTGAGTGGAGAAAAAAAATGATAGTGAATAGAAGAAGAATAGAGCCAGAGACCCAAAAAAACATAGCAAATGGAAGAAGGAAGAAAAAATGATAACAGATGGAAGAAGAAATAAATAAAGTTGAAGAAACAGATGTAGCTTATGAAGAAGCTTGAGGGAAATCATGAGAAGAAGAAGATGCAAAATATGAGTAAGCTATTAATAATGAAGACAATGTTCGAGAGAAGGTTTAAGATAATGAAGGTTATTGTAGGGAAATGAGAGATGTGGTTACACTACCAACATGATGATTCAGTCCACATGTAAGCATGCAAAGAATTGATGTGAGGTAATTTACATATGTAGAAGAGGAAGTAACATATGAAGCATGAATATTAGGTAGTTTATGCATGAAGAAGATATGAAGTGTAGTGAATGGTGAAGGTAATTATATAACAAAACATGATGAAGGTCATAATGGATCGAACCTCAGAAGCATAATAATGTGCTTTTAATTAACACTAAGAATCTAATGCGATGGCTTATTCAATTATTTTGTGGTTACCTTTATAGGATGATTTGGTGAGATGAAGATTCAAAGATGGTGAGGCAATGTATTAGTCGGGTAAGAATTTTTGTTTAAATTTGTGTGAATTCTAAGGGTGGAACACCACATGGTGAAGTATGATATCACGAACTAAACAAAAGATAAAATCATTGAGGTTGAAGACATGGTGAGATGAAAATTATAAAGAGGATAAAGTACCCATCAAGGATGAGAAATATTATTGTATGTATAGATATACAATGAATGAGTGGATAATGTTAATTGTGAATCAAGTGGGATAAAGGTCAACATGGAAGAGACTTATCCTTGGAGAACAAACTAGTGTGAGAAATGTAAAATAACAAAATGCATGTGTAAACGCATAAAGCATGTAGGTTATTGAGAAATATTGAAAACCTTTTAAAGGTGTCTAGGAACATGAAGCTATATGAAGGATTATATATGGGTGCCAACCTATATAGTCATAGCTCATGAGGAGAACAATAAGATGATTATGGGGATTGGAGTGAGATGAATATATGACAATCAAGGAAGCCAAGAAGTTGAGGGAAAATCATTGAAGTAGTTGCACGGGTAATTTTTTGACTAAATGAGGAGACAAGGAGGTGAAGGACATGAGAGAGATTGTAAAGACGTCAAATTAAAATGATAAGGAATGAAGCAAGGGGTGCTCCAAACTGAGAGAAGATGAGTTAAGAGGCTACCATGGCCTTTGTTTTGGCAACCATAGTTGTTTGTAAGTGATGAAAAGAGTGCCAATCCTATGTAATTATAACTCCTACATAATTAAATAAAAGAAGTGAGATGAATTGATTCAAACTATGATTTTTTCCCTTGGGGGTTTCCTCTTGATATCTCAATGTATATCTGTGACAATTGTGTTGTTTATTTGCATTAGAGAATAATATTTATGCTCTAATTGCATATGGTGTAGTTTTTAATGTTGTAGAGTAATATTTTCATTGTGTTTTGGATTGATTTATAGTAGGGTCAATCTCTTACTACATTATATCTGAATAACCACCACCATTCTAGTGAACCATATCTATCATTATTTCATTATGAAAACAAATTTACCCTAACTAGTGATACATTTACTTATTGCATCACCTACAATAACCCTACTATTTCGAGGATTGTTTATAATGCATGGGTCACTCATGTTCCTCTTAATTTGTGTTTATTATGATTTCTATGCCTATTTCATCATTGCATAACCACACACAAAAATCCATGAATAACTTTCTATTACATATCCCTCCCAATCATCCTTAGCATGTCAAATACTTCAAAGGATAAATCATACCACTTCTACCTATAAATGTAAAATCCTAAATTTCCTCGCTAATGTTTTCCATATATTCCCACTTTGATCCTCCCGTATGTAAGCATCCCATTACATCACTTCTCTTGCCCATACATAATAGAACCACCTCTTTACTTTCCCTACATGTCACTTCTACCCCACTTTAGTTACCCTACTCTTCCACCAGTATTCTTATCACCTTCTTCCAACATAATTAAGCTCTACTCTAATGAGTAATAACCTACTTCCACTTTATATTCCAAACGTTTTCAACCATAGCTTCTATTGTAAGCATTTTGCTAGTGATCCTTAACTTTTGACCTATTCTTCCATTGCAACATTTTCTACCTTTCAACTTCCAACATATTTGTTGACTAAATATAGCTTCAACAATTTATTTGTCATCTCTACCTTCCAACTTGATTTCCATCTCACATCATCCACCTTGAAGTTGGTATCCAACCTCTTCATTTACAACTTCCTACTTCAACGCCTTATTGGCGGCCCATAGCTTCCAATGTTTTTTACCTCACAATGTATTAGAGGAAACTTGAATTTAAAAAGTTAACATTGAATTTCCATGCCATAACGTGTAGACCAATCAAAATCCTTTAAATTTTAAAAGAGATACAAGTGTGAGTAGGCACCGACAAATTTTTTAATAATATAATTTACCTATTTTAAGCATGTATGGTGCCCAAGTGACCCAAAGCTATATTAAATATTAAAAATGAAATCAATATCATGATATATAAAAATTATAATATCAAGAATATTTTTAATCATGGGTAAATCATGGGTTGTGTGTGTTTTTAATGAAACTTAAATCATGAGGTGTTAAATAAATCAATTTAAATATAAAATCCTAAATTTAAATTTAATTTAATTTAAATTCTAAATTTACTTTTCTAATTTAAATTTAATTAAATATTGTGTTAATAAATTAATTTAAATATGAAATATATATATACGTTTATTTTGATAAAAGTGCATTTATTTGAGTAATTTAAATTTTATTAGATCTTGTATTAATAAATTAATTTAAATATGACACACACACACACATTATATATATATATATATATAGATATGCAGTTATTTTTTATGAAAGTGACATTTATTTGGGTATTTTAAATTTACTTTTCTAATTTATATTTTATTAGATTTCACGCTAGTAAATTAATATATATATATATATTCTAATCAATGTGGCATTTATTTGGGTAATTTAGATAAAAGTAAAATAATAAAAATGATATATAAAAAAATTGTCGACATGGCATTATTTTTATTAATTTCTCATTTTTTTCTTAGGTGGCTATTTTTGAGCTGAAATTTCATCTAATAAGCTTATTAGTGTGGTTTCCAAATTTTTCTCCACAACATCAAAGTAGACACATCTATGCATTACTAATTCCATCAGTTGTGATGGAAAATACCATGTTGATCCACACAACATGGACTTGTCATGTAATTTGGTGATACTACTTACCAAATCATGATCTCCATAATTGACCAAAAACATTTCAAGCTTTTACAAGCAAGTTGACACATCAAGATGACAACATACAAGCATGACCTTGCCACTTGATGGAATCCAATGACATCCTTAAGGTACTTGATATTTCATACTTTAAACTACTAGAGGTACTAGTTTGTGGGAAAGACATTGAGTTTTGACATAACCCTTAGTAGTTTTCCCACCAATATGTTTGTGTCTCCCCTTCCCACTCTAATCAAGTTTGATTGCTTACTTTATTACAAAAATAGGTGCACATATCCTAATGCTCACTCTTTATCTACATTATGTGGTAGTGGTGAACTAGGAAACATGCTTAATGATATTACCACCATTCAACCAAACCATCAAGTCAGTTTCATCTTGTGTTAGAGTTTGAATTGCCTAGATCATCATTTTTGCACTAAAACATTTATGCACCCATTGTAGGACCAATGTTCTTCTTTCATGTGTGCTCAGAATGGTCACACACACTCTCCATTAAACATTATCAATTAAAAAATTTGTGTGATTGCAACTTAGTTGTATCATCCACAATTAAAAGTACCTTAGGTGCCCATTTTGAATAATCAACATCTTGTTCACTATGGTCATCGATGCAATGCATCCTAACCTGTTAATTTTAGTTAAAAATGGTATGTTGTCTGCTTAGCACAATTACTTCAATGTTCCTTTAGTAGACCAATGAAAATTTCCAATTTAGTTTTCCAATAGCGATCACATTAACCATAAATCACATTGACAGTAACTATAGATAGAACATGAACAATAAAAGAAAAAGACAAGCCAAGACAAGAGGACACCAAATTTGGTGGATGCCAGGGAAAAACCCTAAGATGGGGAAAACCCTTTGATCAATTCTTCTTATTATTATATCAAATGTTCAACAGAGAGAGAGAGAGTATAATAAAGTCAAAATTGACTTTCCAACACTGGTCAAAGTAGCTCGATCATACCTAGTCAAACTTATCCTGATAAGGTGATAAAAGTTAGCATAAAATAATCCTGAAAATAGTGGTTAAACTCTGCGGTCATGCCTATAGTCAACCCTGTGATATGTACATTGTGGTAAAAGTCAACAAAATGCCTCAGTTCTTGTGCCAATAGATGCGGCATGCCAAAAATGAAATTCAAGAACAAAAACTGTAGTCGAAGGAGGTTAAACCACCCCTGGTCAACATTGGTCAAACCTACAACAATCTCTGAAATTTTGGCCCTGTAATTCGTCCTGTAATTTGTCCTTTTGTCGCCACACGTGTGAGGAACCAATCAGATGATGAGAGAGAATAATGTATGAGTGAGTGAGGTGCCAAATGAGGATGGTGGTTTCTTATATTTATACAAATCATTGAGGGTCAAGAGACACGTCCATTGGGCTTCATGAGCCTACATGATGATGTGGTTGACCTTGACAATTTACACATGTGTGGGGATAAATTCAAAAACACTTCTGCTTGTCCAAATTTGATGATATTTACGTTGATTTTGGTCCTCACGAAAAGAGGAATTCAATGAAATCATCATCTCCATCAATGAGCTATCCAAAGTGGAATTTGGCCCTAGCTTCCAATTTTAACACTCCCTCTCAACTAGGGAGAATTCCACTAGCTAATCCATCTATCATCATGCCATGTTGTCATCTGCATCTTGTCTCTACTCTGCTAATGATTTGTATTTAAACAGGAATGCAACAAATTACAGAGATAACCATAAATACAGAGATGCAGTAGAAATAATACTTCATTTCATTAATGTAAAATACTAAAATATGCTTACAAACATATATGGAAACAAACTAGCTCGGGCGATGGTAGCTTAACTATGAGGAGAGACGTGGCGGCTACATGCCTCTGAATTGTCTTACAATGAGGCTCGAAGGCCTATTTATTGTTGAGAAACAATGGAAAACCCTAAACATCCAAAACCCTAACCCTAGGAGATGAAGCACCAAACTATGGGCCTCGTTTTGGGTAAATTGGTACATCAACTTCCCGAGGTCGTAACTTTGGCATACGATCTCTGTTTGACGTGTACAATACCTTGTTAGAAAGATCTATCCAAGGAATACAACTTTTATAAGAGAAAAATTGGTCCATGGACCATGTTTCTCCTTGTTTTTCCAAAAGAATGTCGTTTAGGGCCTCAAAACGGCTTCGGAAGTTCAGAACCCGAAAAACTGCCAAAAATAGTAAATTGCGCTACAATTAAGGAAATTGAAAAAATGAATGAAATAATGGTGGGAGTCCAAGTGGAATTGGCGGGTGGCCACCAATATCCACCTGGATCATTCCTGCCCCCTTAGGAAGCAATGGTCTTCATTGCATTGAGTTCCTCCATGAGATGAGGAAACTTCTGCTGAACTTGGTCCTTAGTGAGCCACTTGCCCTGGTGAAGGAGTTGACTTGCTTTAACAACTCGATATAGTTGGATCTTCTGCTAGTGAGTGTGCTTGATCTGCGTATCCATGATCCAATCATTTGCAGTGTGTTCCATGCAATCTGGATTTAACTCTGTTGGTGTGAGTTGTTCTGCAATGTTGGATGTGTCTAGTAATGGTGGAAAGTATGGCCGAAGGTGATCCACATTGAACACTGGGTGCAGGCCAAGGAATGGGGGAATGCTGAGCTCAAATGAATTGTCTCCCACAGCCTTGGTAATGGTGTAAGGACCATATCAGAGTGGTATGAGTTTCCGATAGGCTCCGGTAAGGCATTCCTTTTGCAAATGCAACCAGACTTTGTTGCCCACCTGAAACTTGTGTGGCACCCAATGTTGATCATGTCGTTGCTTATACTTGGCATTTGATTTCTACAGAATGTCATGGACCTACTGGCGGATATGTTGGATGTGCTCAATGAAGTTGTTTGCCTTATCTATTTCGAACTGGACATGAGACAAATCTGCCTGAGTAGCTACAAATGGCATGGCCACATCAATGGGACATAGTGGCTGGAATCCCAAGCCCACCTGAAAAGGGTTGTGGCCAGTCAAGCTGTGGAGCGGCCGATTATAGTTGTGTTTAATATAGGGGAGGCTCTCATCCCATGTGTGTGGATGCTTTTGGTTGTACATGTGCAGAATGTGTACAATCATCATGTTGACAACCTCTGTATGGCCATCATTTTGGGGATGGAAGGTTGTGGACTTAATGACTTCGGTGTCCAGCATCAACCAGAGACTCGACCAAAATGTACTGAGGAACCTGTTGTCCCGATTTGAGATGATAGACTGTGGGATCCCAAAGTGTACCCACACCCATTCAAAGAAGAGTTTAGCAGTGGCTTCTGCTGTGATATTCTTCTTGCAGGCCGCCATAATGGCCATCTTTGAGAACTTGTCGATGACCACAAAAACACAGTCATTTCCATGCTTAATAGAAGGAAGGCCCGACATGTAATCCATGGAGATGGATTCCCAAGGTCGACTAGGGGTAGGTAGTGGAGTATAGAGGCCTTGATTCTTGATGGTCGATTTCGCAATGGCATAGGAAGTGTAGGATCTGATGTACTTTCTGACATCCTGTCGAATATTTTGCCAATAGAAATACTTTTGAGTACTACCACCATTTTCTCAACCCTGAAATTCCCAGCAGCCCGACTGTAGTGTGCTTCCAAAATCATCTTGACACGCTTGCTTGAAGGAACACAAAGGTGACCCAGGTGGCATAACAGGGCATCCTAGAAGTGAAAATCTAGAACATGCTGACCCTCCAAGAGTGTCTGGTATGTGTGGTTGAATTCTGGGTCACTTTTGTAGAGAAGTGGCCATTCAGAAGTCTTGTGCCCACAAGAGTTGAGCACGGTGATTAACGCCATGATAGGTGGTCGAATGAGGTAATTTGCAACATTATTGGTGCTTCCCTTCTTATATTTGATATTCAAATGGAACTGTTGCAGGTATGTGGACCACTTCTGATGGTGATCATTCTGCAACTTCCATTGTGTTTGTATGAAC
This sequence comes from Pinus tabuliformis, assembly GCA_031772625.1. Classification (NCBI taxonomy): domain Eukaryota; kingdom Viridiplantae; phylum Streptophyta; class Pinopsida; order Pinales; family Pinaceae; genus Pinus; species Pinus tabuliformis. The sequence goes on from CM062804.1 coordinate 376,022,560, forward strand.
TGCAGGGGCCGGTGGTCTATGTGGATGAATATTTCCTTCCCCAAAATGTAATGCTTCCATTGTCGGTAGGCCTGCATAATCGAATACATCTCTTTGCCATAAGTGGGATACTTCTGGACTGTGTCTGAAAGTGTCTCACTGTGATATGCCATTGGATGCCTGTGTTGAGTAAGGACTGCCCTAATAGCATAGTCATAGGCATCTGTCTCGATCTCAAATGGTTGTTGCAAGTTTGGTAATGCGAGCACTCGTGCTGAGAAGAGGTGATGTTTCAACTCTGTGAATGCTTTCTGTTGAGATTCAGACCAAAAAATTTTGCTTTCACTCCTCCCTTGGTGACTTGACTCAAGGGCCAAGTGATATGAGAAAATCGCAACACAAACATGTAGTAGAAGTTGGCAAGACCCAGAAAGCTGCAGAGCTCTATCAAAGTGGTTGGAGATGGCCAATCCTAAATGACTTGGATCTTGGTTGGATCCAGATGCACCCCCTGTTCATCAATAATGTATACTAGATACTGAACTTGGGTCATGCCAAAAGTGCATTTCTCCAAATTAACACATAACTTGTGTTGCCGCAGTGTTTGGAGAACCTATCGAATGTGGTGGAGGTGCTCTTCCCAACTCTGGCTGAAGATTAGGATGTCATCCAAGTATACCACTACAAATGAGTTGGTGAATGGCCACAAGATGTCATCCATTAGCCTCATGAAGGTTGTAGGAACATTCATCAACCCGAAAGGCATAACCAACCATTTCAAAAAGGCCCTCCTTGGCTTTGAAGGTAGTCTTCCACACATCGAAGGGTTCGATTGGTACCTGGTGATATCCTGACTTCAAATCGATCTTGCTAAAATATTTTGCCCCCTTCAGTTGGTCCAAAAGGTCATCAATCTGTGGGACCGGGTACCTATTCTGGACAGTGATCTTGTTCAGTGCCCGACAGTAAATATAGAGTCTCCAAGTCCCATCTTTCTTCTATACCAACACAATCAGGCTCCCATATCACGATGAAATTGGTTGGATGTGACCTTTCTGCAATAGCTCTTGAATCTGCCTCTTGATTTCATCATTCTCCAGAACGTAGCATCGATAGATTGGTCCATTGGGTAGTGGCGCACCTGGGGTCATATCGATGGAGTGTTTCACCTGACAGTGCAGAGGAACCCCTGTGGGGGAAGTGAAGGTGTCCTCGTGGTACTCCACGACCTTTTCCATCTATAGTTGTCATGTGGAAGGGCCATGTCTGGAGGTCATGGCCACTGTCTTCTTTTTGCTTGAGGGTGTATCATCAAGAAAACAAATTTCCTGGTTTCGGAAATGAGCTTACTGCATTGTTTTGCAGTGACCAAAGAGATGGCGGTAAGCGGTGCTACCTCCAGTATCATGTACAACTTATTTCCCAATGTAACAATAACAACACGAGGCCTTGATTCATATACAACATGTTGCTTCCACAAGTATGTTTGGCCTAATAATACATCACAAACATCAAGGGGAGTAACGTCACACAATACATCATCCGTGAAGGGCTTGAAGTTGTATGGAAGGCGACATTGTAGGCTCATGTGAAGATCCGTCCTTGGTGAAGCCACCCGATGGTGTACGGTTGTGGATGTGATGTGCTTGGTAAGCCCAGTCGCTTCACGACCTCTACCGAAATGAGGTTCTTTTAGCTCCCACTGTCGATAATGAACTCTAGCAGGGAGCCCTTTACCCACATCTGGGAGTGGAAGAGGCGCTCCTCCTCCTTTGGACCTTTGGGTTCCTCCTTCTGGATCTTCATGGTGGCAACAGTGGCATTGGGCTCTGCATCAATAATCTGCTTCCCTTTGTCATTCCCCTTATCGGGTTCTAACTCAAAGTCTAAACATGCATCTGATTCTGAATACTTTAGCTCGACCACTAGTGACTGCTTGGCTCGACACTAACTTGTGTTGTGAGTGGAGCTCTTATGGAACTCACACCACTTTCCTATGTCCTTCTTTAGCTTCGCGGTGTTTCTCTTTTCTTGTGGCTTTTGCAAGTTGTCCTGCACCACCGTGCCTTGGCTTTGTCCTTTTTTCAGTGCTTTGGGGGGCGCCTTTCCCTTGCTTCGGATTTGCAGATCCAAAGTCTCGCTTCTTCTTTTTAAACTTTTGCTCGATCTTGACAGTGTATCAGTGCCGAGCGAGGAGATTTCTAGGAACTCCATCACGTCCTATATGTACCTGTGTAGGTAGCCGCGGTATTTGAGTACCAAAAGCAGTACAAAGTCCTTGATACCCAACTTTGTGCGAAGGGTATGAAAAATATTGGTAAACTCTAGCACGTCTTGGTCCATTCCCTGCCGCAACGTGGTCCACTTTATGTATTTATCCTCATAGCTTTTGACAGGGTAGTACTACTCCTTGATGGAATTCTGGAATGAATTCCAAGTGGGTGTGGCTGAAAAAAGTGAGGTTGTACTTTCATCCTTCTGCTCGTAGTAGGTTTCCCACCAATCCTTGACATGGGGTGCAGATTTGAGAAGAGAGAAAGTAATCTTTTCCCAACCGGAAAAATCATGAATAGAAAAATACCCTTCTAGTAGATTTAACCATTTATCTACAACATCTGCAACTATCTGACCCTCAAATATGGGAATGTCAAAGTTAACTTGTACCTTAAAGGGTGTGGTGCTTCTAGAGTAGCTACTGGAAGTAGATGTATCGACCCTGGGTAGCCGCTGAAGGATCTAAGCAAAGATGTCCATCATCGTGTTCCTTTGTCGCTCGAGGGCCTCTTAGAGCAAGATTTTGATAGGATCTCCTACCCCCTCATCTTTATTTTCATCTGCCATGGGAGGCCATTGGGATTTGTGAGGCTGGTCTTGAAAAGGTTCGATCAGTTCAAGCCCTAACTCCTTATATCCTGACCTCGTTGGGGACATGCAAAGAAAAAGAGAGAAAGAGCAGACCGCTCTAACTCTGTTGATGATCTAGATTTAAACAGGAACGCAACAAATTACAGAGATAACCATAAATACAGAGATGTAGAAGAAATAATACTTAATTTCATTAATGTAAAATACTAAAATATTCTTAAGCCCCGAGGGATAGCTCAAATGGTCGAGTTCCCGTTGATAGTACTCTCCCGGTTTGGGAGGTCACGGGGTCAAATCTCCTCGACGCCCTCGGGGTCAGGCCTGATGGCCGTGCTTGTCTACGTGGACGTAGCGGCCCACCTCCGGTGCCCCGTGAACCACATCGAAAAAAAAAAAAAAAATACTAAAATATTCTTACAAACAGAAATGGAAATAAACTAGCCAAGGCGATGGTAGCTTATCTCTGAGGAGAGATGTGGCGGCTACATGCCTCTGAACTGTCTTATAATGAGGCTTATTTATTGTTGAGAAACAATGGAAAATCCTAAACATCCAAAACCCTAACCCTATGAGATGAAGCGGCAAACTATGGGCCCCATTTTGGGTAAATTGGTACATCAACTTCCCGGGGTCGTAACTTTGGCATACGATCTCTGTTTGAGGTGCACAATACCTCGTTAGAAATATCTATCCGAGGACTACAAATTTGGGAAGAGAAACATCAACTTATGGGTTATGTTGCTCCAAATTTTCCCAAAAAACGTCGTTTAGCGCCTCAAAACGGCTTCGGAAGTTTAGAACCTCGAAAACTACCAAAAATAGTAAATTGTGCTACAATTAAGGAAACTGAAAAACTGAAAGAAACAATGGTGGGGGTCCAAGTGGAATTGGCAGGTGGCCACCAATATCCACCTGGATCAGCTGAACACTAATGTAACAATGAAGAATAATTGATCGAGAGTGAGTCACAAGACCTTGCCACTCTCCAATAGAAATTTTTAGCCTACGGATAGAACCCCAATCGGATTTGATCCCAAATCAAGTTGTTGAACACCATGCATCCTAGACATACGAAGTATGGCAGTACATGATGTTTCCATCTGTAGTGCTATGGTCTCTATCCTCTTTTCCCAACTCATTGGCTAGATGAGAGGTACTTCTCATGAGTACCAGACTACATGGGTAGGATGTATGCTAGGGCATCCGCAGGAGAAGGTGAACCACTCACCCTATGGTTTCCCATAGCTCCAATAAGTACTCAAAGCCCCCAAGAGTTCCCAGAGCTCAATGTCCAACTCAAACAGGATTCTCATGGGAGGGTCCTTCCACAACTTGAAGTCTCTCTCAGAAGGCTAAGAATTTGACCTTCCCCAAGGGATTTGTGAGAATGTCAACAATTTTCTCATTGGTCTCGATGTGTTGAAGCTTTATTGATCCCCGTTGTACCATATCCCAAATAAAGTGGTACCTGATATAAATGTGCTTGGAGCGGTCGTGGAACACAAGATTCTCTGAAAGGCGAATCCCACTCTAGTTATCGCAATAGATCACGGTGGTATCCAAATCATGCTCAAATAGCTCAATAAATATCTTCCTTACCCAAATAGCTTCATAATAGGCCATACTAGCTGCAATGTATTTGACCTCGACAGTGCTTATATCAACTGATTTTTACTTCCTGCTCATCTATGAAATCGAAGCAGGCCCTAGATTTGAGAAGAAACATCAAAAAATGCTATTTTTATCCACCACATTGTCTTTCCAATCAACATCATAATATCCATGTAGCCTCAAATTCCTGGTAGTGTGTCTCATCCCATAGTTGATTGTGCCACAGATATATCTTAAGATATTATTAGCAGCAATCCAAAGTATGTGATGAGGCTCAAACATAAATTGACTTAAAGTATTCACAGTGAAACATATGTATGGTTAGGAGTTTACCAAGAACATCAGACCCCCCACAAGTTGTCGATACTTAGAAGGGTTTTCCAATTCGGTCTCAGCTGCACTTCCACATAGCTTCTTGAAGTTGAGTTCCATCAGAGTAGACACAAACTTGCAATCAACCACCCCACATCTCTCTAGCAACTTCACAATGTATTTTCCTTGAGAAAGGAAAATATTGCCTGGTTGTTGCCAAACCTCTAGGCCTAGGAAGTAGTGCATCAGTCATAGGTCCTTCATCTCAAACTTAGAAGTCAACTCCCTCTTACATTGATAAATGAGAGGTCCCGCACCATTCAGAAAGAGATCATCAGCATAAAGGACCAAAATGAGAGGCATGTCCTTTTCAACCTTAAAGTATAAGTTTGGATCAACATAGCTCCTCATAAATCCCAACTTCATAAAATTGTTGTTAATCCTCTCATACCAAGCCCTAGGGGCTTGCTTAAAGCCATAGAGGGATTTCTTCAACTTACATACATGTGTCCTTCAATCTTGTACTTCGAACCCCTAAGGTTGTTCTAAGTAGACTTCCTCCTTAAGAAAGCGATGCAAGAAATAAATATTTACATTCATTTGATGTAGGCCCCATCATTGATAAGCAACTAGAGAAATAATAGAGCATATAGTGGTATATCGGCAACTGGTGAAAATATCTCATCATAGTCCACTCCTTCCTTTTGAGAGAAGCCTCTAGCAACAAACCTGACCTTATATTTTTTAGCACTCCCATCATCTCCATATTTAATTTTGTAAACCCATTTAGAAGTGACCACAGACTTGTCCTTGGGTCTAGGCACCACGTCCCAGACATCATTCTTCATGATTGATTCGTATTTGTCATTCATCGCATACTTCCACTTGGTGCTTTATGGCTTCTTCGAACATGCATGGTTCAGCTTGAACAATAGTACCCATAGTAGCCAAATATCCTTGGTACCTGTTCTACTTCTTACATTCACGAAATGTTCCTCTTGGAGTAGTATGTCTTCCAACATCTTTGAGAGTATCTTTGAGCCATAGAGGTCATTTCCTTGAGGTAAAGGAATCACTAAGAGGTGGATCAATAGGATCCATCGGACCATCAACATTCGACATAAGCTCATTTTTCAGAGGTTCATTTTGTTTTTTGGTAGCATCATCATTATCCTTCCTTGGATGGGGAGATCTTTGGCTTTTCCAAGGGTAGTATCTTCATCAAAGGTGACATCACGACTTACTTCCACATCTCTTTGACCAAGCACATAAATTCTATATGCTTTCAAATTTTCACTATAGCCAACGAATATACCCTTCTTCTCAAATGCTTCCAACTTGTTCCTTTTATCTTTAAGCACATGAAAATACATGGGACAACCAAATATTCTAAAATGAGAAACATCAAGTTTATTACCAGTGAAGATCTCCTCGAGTGTCTAGAATTCCAATGCTTGATGCGGGCTCCTATTTTGAACATTTACAACATTGTTGGCATCTTCTCCCCATAAGAACTTTGGTAGATATTGATCATGGAGCATGGCACGAGTGGCTTGCATGATTGTTTGATTCTTCCTTTCAACAACGCCTTTTTTCTTAGGAGTGTATGGAACAGTTGTCTCCCTCTTAATGCCAATCTCTCTACAAAAGTCAATGAATTCATTTGATTCATATTTGGTTCCATTGTTGGTCCTTGATATCTAAATTTTCTTCCCTGTTTGATTTTCCACCAATGCTTTGAAAGAACAGAACCACTTGAACTCTTCATCCTTCTTATTCAAGAAATAGATCCATGTTTTGTGTCAGAAGTCATCCATAAAGATTGCATGATATAGGTATCCTCCCAACGAGGTTACGGGAAACATACCAAATAGGTCATAATGGACCAATTGTAGAATATTAGTTGTCTTACTTTCACTAGAAGGGAATGGTCACTTTATAATTTTCTCGGTTGCACAACCTTGACAAACACCTTTATGATTCATATTGAACTCACACATACTTATGACCATCTTCCTTACCCCAAGTAAGGCTTTGTAATGTAAATGGGTGAAACTTCAGTTCCATAGCTTAGATTAAAGAGAAATATCACTTGCCAAAGCTCCCAATGGACTTCCTCCAACTTAATAGAGACCATCAACCCTAAATCCAAGAGTAAATGCATCTTTAGGGTTTATTTTCCAAATATGTACCTTTCCATCAATGAATGCTACCTTGAAGCCTCTATCTTCCATCGTAGAAATAGACACCAGGTTATTCTTCAAATCGGGCACATACAAAACTTCTTATAGATGAATGGTTTGGCCTTGATTCAAGTGAAGAGTGACAGTAGCTATCCCTTTCATGGGGTAGGTGACACTATCTCCAAGTATGATATTAAAATTAGTCTTCTTGTCAACCAAATTTTAGAGGGCCTCCTTGTACCCAATGAAGTGCCTTGAGGCTCCACTATTAATCAACCAATGATCCAACGTATCTAGAGGAGGGGAAGCAGATAGAGCGGAAATAAGATATAATTCATATTGTTTTTCTACAACATTACTTTCATCATACCTGATATTTCTCATCCTTTTGGGAGGAATACCTTTTCCATTTCGAGTAGCAGGAGCACTCTTCTTTCCTTAGTTGTTGAACCTATTGTTACTTTGATTTCCATTTACTTTGAAATTATTGGTTTTTTTATTGTTATCATCCCTTGGAGAATTCTTCTTGTGAGGACACTCTCTAGTATAGTGGCCAAACTTGTTGCAATTGTATCATCTTCCTTTTCTTTCTTCTTTGAATCACTTCTTGGATCCTTGACCCTCTCTCCTCGAACCAACATTATTCTTCCTTTTTGCATGAGTGGAGAAAGAAGTAGGTTCATTTCCATTTGAAGGCTTGTCTCTCTCCATCATCCTAGTCTCCTCTTGAGTGCTTCTAGCCAATAACTCATCGAAACCAGGTATCTTGTCATTGTTGAGAATGGTGGTGACAAATACATCCCATGGTATTGGAAGAGCTCCAAGGGAAATAAGAGAGAGCTCCCTGTCAGAAACAAATTCTCCAATAGATAGCACATCATTCATGATTTGAGTTATTCGCATGAAGTAGGGTTGAATAGAATCCCCTTTATCCATCTTGATATACTTCAACTTGTTTTTGAGAAAGAGGATTTGATTCACTTTGTTCACTTTGAACATCCCAACCATATTATCATATATCTCCTTAGAATATCCCAAATCAGAAATATAGGCAAACAAATGCTTTTGAATAGAGTCAACCAAAATTTTCTTTTCTTTGACCTCATCTTTTCTATACTTTGTCTTAGCAGTAGTCAGTGCATTTGAAGGAGGCTCCACCACTTTTCCTTGCACATAGTCCAATACTTCATGTTCCTCAAGATTCAGGTCCAAAGTCATCTTCCATGAATGATAGTCATATTTATCAATGAACTTGTCCTTAGTTTTGAAGTAAGATGTAGAAGCGATTGATATTTGTCCAATATATCTCTCTTGGTGATTGCTTTTCTCTCTCTTGTTTGGGCTTTGTCTTCACCTAAGCTCTGACTCCATGTTAATTTTAGTTAACAATGGTATGTTCTATGCTTAGCACAATTACTTCAATGTTACTTTAGCAGTCCAATCACAATTTCCAATTTAGTTTTCCAATAGCAATCACATTAACCATAAATCACATTGACAGTAAATGTAGATAGAACATGAACAATAAAAGTAGAAGACAAGCTAATTGAAGGGGACACCAGATTTGGTGGATGCCAGGGAAAAACCAAGATTGGGGAAACCCTTTGATCAATTCTTTTTATTATTATATCAAATGTTTAGCAGAGCAAAATTGAATTTCCAAATGATGATTAAAGCAACCCTGTCAAATATGAAACTTTCTGCAGCAATTAACAACCCTAACCAGAAAGTCAACATTAGTCAAAGTAGTAGAAAAATTTCCTCAAAGTAGCTAATTCATACCCAATCAAACTTGGCCTGATAAGGTGGTCAATGTTAGCACAAAAAAGTCCTGAAAACAATGGTCAAACCTAGTCAAACTTTGTGGTCAGGCCTAGAGTAAACCCTGTGAATATATGTCTATGGTAAAAGTCAACAAAATGCCTTGGTTCTTGTGCCAATAGATTCAACCTTCCAAAAATGAAATTCAGGCACAAAAACCACAGTCAAAGGAGGTCAAACCACCCTTGGTCAACACTGGTCAAACCTGCAACAATCTCTAAAATTTCAGCCCTATAAATTGTCCTACAATTTTTCCTTCTACTACCACACATGTGAGGATTAACCAATCAAATGATAGAGAGGAGAATGTGTGAGTTATTGAGGTGCCAAATGAGGATGGATGTCTCTTATATTTATACAAATCATCGAGGGTCAATGACACGTCCATTGGGCTTCATGAGCCTACATGATGATGTGGTCGACCTTGACAATTTACATGTGTCTGCATAAATTCAAAAACACATTTTTGCGTGTTCAAATTTGATGATCTTTATGTCAATTTTGGTCCTTGTGAAAAGAGGAATTCAAATAAATAGTCATCTCCATCAAATGAGTTTTCAAAAGTGGAATTTGGTCCTAATTTCCAATTTTAACATAACCTTCATTAACATATCAAACACGAACTAAAGTCAAGTTGCACAATTCCCACCCAAGATTTGTAGTGCCTCAACTTGACATCACAAATGAAGTTTCTAATCAACAAGAAACACATATCTACATGATTGTGTATGGATATTTTCCTATTTCCCACCCTCAAAATGTTCTAGGGTTTTGAGAGAGTCATTGACTTGTTAAGATATTATTGATTTTTTTTTGAAGACTATTATATTGCAAAGGATTTTAGTGTTACAATTCCATATTTAAACTTTTACTTGTATCCCACTCTCTTTGAGTCCCTTTCTACATTGGGATGATACTATTGGAAAATTAATATTAAGAACCTGTTGATGCCTCTAAAATCGTAGCACCAACATTGGGGGATAACCACCCGGTCCGGACCTTAGTACAACTCCTTTTCCGTTTGGTATGGTGGCTCTGACTGGATATCATGGGGCTAGTTTCCCAATAATGTATGGTTTAATGAATGAATGTTTTAAAATATATAACGAACATGATAAATGATTTTAATCTATAACTCTAAAATATACAAATATATCTATATAACCTGGGTAATCTCTTAACAATGAGATTTTTGATGATTCCTGATAGACAAATAATCATATAGATGATTTACTTATCCATAGAAAGATGCAATTTAAATAATGATTACTTTGTTTAAGAAATTAAACGAAGTAATTATGAAAACATATCGCATACATAATAATATTTATTGCTGACATATATCTCTAATATAACAATTCTAAATCTTTCAGAAGTGACTCAATATAGAATTGTTTGAAGCATGTGAATACATCAACAATAGCAAATTAAATGGAATGCTTGATTACATAAAGAACAAGACAAAAGAACAGTGATAGAAATAAATCATGCATTTGAGTCTTGTTATGTAAGTAACATTCTGGTTCCACCTTCTTATTCTAGAAAACTTCCAGGAGATACAAAAATGTAGGTCTTGAAAAATTTATTTCACAAAAATCTGAAACCTTGATCCACTGCTTATAAAAAATAAATTTAGTAGTGCAAAAGTGCAACTTCTCAAGTCTAGTTTTTGTATAAATTGAGGACCCCTTCTTCAATAACATGAAAGGGTTTATATAATAGAATTAAAACAAACTATCAACAAAAATCACTTAGAGTTGTTGGAAATGTAAACATTAAAATATGGGATTTGAATTGAAAAAATAGTAGTGCGATTGCCTTTGAAAAGATTCATCGTATATATTTCTTCTCCTATATCCACAACTGACAAATTGAGAGCATGTTTTGAATTTCCGGAGGATGACTCATCCTGGAGTGTAGTTGTCCCGTGTATGTGGCATCTGAAAGCTCGGGCACCATGCGATCAACAGCATCGGCAAGGCATTTGATGGTCATCTGTTGGCTATGTGGCTTGACTAAAAAGGACCAATACGCATCCCAAGTAAGGCTTTGTACTCTGCTGAGTTGTTCATCTTTGGTGGCCAGATCCTGCTTCCATTGATTTTCTAACACTTTCACTTTTGGAAGCTTTCCTGGGGAGCAATCAAAAATTAAATTGGCTCCATATAAATTATCATTTACCAACTCAATCACACTTTTCATGATGGCCCTGGCCCTGGAAGTAGCCCTTTCTGCCTTTATCAACTGTGTTTCCCATTCCGAAAACAATATTTCTTTATGCGACTCTTGAATTTTCGGTAGGTTAACAGCTCTTCCTTCCATTGTGCTTTTCTAGGAGAGGAAATTTGTGATCTTATCATTTGCGTCCTCAAATTCTAATCTGGTATTGATTGCTTGATTGATCAATGATGTAGTTATGATGCATAATGGGTTGACAAGAGATATTTTATGGCAAAGTAGATTGAGCTGTTGAGATAAGGCCTTATTCACTTCTAGGGTTCCTTCTTAAGTTCCTCGACCTTAGGATAATCTCTAAACTGTTCTATATATAGTTGTAGCTGTGAGATTTTCTCCTCTTTAGCCTTCATTTCTTGTTATACTGTTGTTTGCTTTCAAGCTGAGTAATCCTTTGATCTTTTTCTTTGATTAATTGGTTAACTTCAGTGACCTTATCAATTGTAGCAGTTGTGTATGCCCCTGCAAATTGGGATAACTTAGTCAAATCCTTAAAAGGATTGACCTCTGAATCCTTCCATATAACATTCATAAATTCAGATTGAGGAGTTGTGGATGATGTCTGGTTAATTTTCCTCTTTTTCCTCTGTCTCTTGACTATAGCCTGTGCTTTGGGCTGTAAAATACATCCAAGGGTGGTATTTCCTCAATATTTAATGTAATTTCTCCTGAAGGATTTTTAGGGATTATTTCAATCTCTTTCTGAGCTATGTCTGTATTGGGTGTCCCTTCAATCGCACTATTAGTAACGATGGGCTGTTGTGTTGCGGGCGATGCTGATGTGATAATGTTTTGGGGGTCGCTCTGGCTTTTGATCTGCTGATCAAATTGCTCCCATTCTCTAATCAAGATGGGGTCAATATTAACATCTGTGCTAAGGGGTTCACTAGTTTTTTCGCTTGTTTCCCCTTCCCCGGAAATCTCTTCAATAGTTTGCTCCCCGCTGTGCTGAACAGTAGGAGTAATATTCAATAAATCCAGAGGTAATGTTTGTAACCTCTATGTCCTTCATTCCATGAATTTATCCATCTTCTCGTCTCCTAATTTGAATCTTTCTAGATGAGTTACTTGTGAGAATAACTCTGTTGAAGCGAATAAGTCATCAAACTCATCATTCTCATGTATAAATTTACTAATTTTCACCTGACTAGTGAAATTGAAAGTGACCTCGTTTGGATCATACTATCTCTTAGGAATCATTACTAGACTCAGATCCTTAGTTTTCTCTACTTCTTTCTTATAATGTTTAAAATCATGCAATGTGTAAGTGCCACAGCAGAGGGGAAATGGAGGCCACACTTGTTTCTTAGAATCTTTAAGGTTTCTATACATCCCTTTTTCCACTATCTGGTAGGCTATTTCCCTAGCTAATAGCTTGTCTGGAATGTAGAGTGGAAGGACATGTGGACCTGTAATACTGCCAAAAACCCTAATATATGTGAACTTCTCCTCCCCAAACCAACTGTCGATTGAAGTTAAGTCAATGCTAGCCTCGTCAGACAGCCGAGGAGCAGGTTTGTTAAAGATGGCTTGATGGATAGGTAAAATGAAACCATGGAAAATTCTGTATATATGATTCTTATTGTCAAGCTTCCATAACTGCATATGATAAATATGGAAGGAGGTTGGATCCTGAACAGTCCATTTCCAACCTAGAATGGGAAAGTCAGAATTAAAACATTTTGTGTCCATTATGTAGGCACTCATATAAAATGGGGGCACAACTCGGGTGGTGACAAATCTGTTCCTTCTATAATCTAATATTTGACTGGCCATTTTATCTAATAGAATGGTTTCCCAATCCATAATAAAGGATTTGATTGCTGCTTCCATCAATGGAACCATTTCTATACAAAATCTAGCAGAATCAGGGTTTCCAAAGAGCCTACATACCACAAAGCAGCATAACAATATGGACATGCTAAGGAGTCCATAGAGTACATACCAGAAGATTCATGTTTATTCTTGTTGAGAAAATGTCTCCAGTGTTTGATAGGGTCTGACTCTACCTTGTTCTCCCTAGCGAAAGCTTCCAAGAATGCCTTGTTGTAGTGTCGCTGGGGATTCGACAAGTGATATATTTTCTTGACATCTTCAGGCTTGAATGTCCTAAACACATTTCCATCGGCTATAAAGAAAGCTCGGTCTGTTATATTAATACTTGTTATAGCTCCAAATACCACCTTATGTATTTGTGATGCTTGGTTTAGTACAGGGCAAAGTCGCATACAGGGAGTAAAACACTATTTTTTGAATATTTGGACCAAGTCTGGAAGGAGGGGTTGCCCTAGGCCATAAACCAAGCATCACACTAGATCATTGTATGGTAAAACTTTTGCATGGGCTACTATTCTATGGAGGAAGGAGCTGGCCAAATCACTGAGCGTGTTTTCTATTTGGTCAGTTGCATCAGTTGTTGCTTCTTCTTCTATCTCTGTTGGATTTTCTACTTCAAGTAAAGCATATATGCCTTCCCATGAGATTTTACCAAGGCCTTGATAGGTGGTATCTGCAATTAGCACCAATTTTGCTGGTCCTTCTTCCACTGTAATGGGGGCCTTTTCCTTTTGATATTTCTTAGACATCTTGCCCAACTATGTGATTCTGGATCAGCTCCGCACAATGAGAAAGAGGAGTGTAACAGTCGAAAAACTTGAGAGGAGATAATACACAAATTACAGACCAAAAGTAATTATGCGCATTAGATGCCAAAGATCTTATATTGTACATAGCTACCACGGATGAAATCCTTAAAGGACTTAACCATAACTGCTCCTTAATGTTTTACCATAACTTCCAATGTGAAACTTTAATGTTGAAGCCATATGTCACATCGCAAGTTTTGTAACGGTCCTTTTTAGAATAGCTATCGCGACTCTGCGATTTACGATTAGCGATTTGTATTATTTTAATATTTATGTAATAAGCATGTATCGCAAATCGGGAGCTACAAGCGCCACACTCAAAAGGTTTGCTTGTATAGTTGCGATTGTGATGAGTGCTGAGCTGACATGTGGAGATGGCAGGTTTCAAACTTGGAAAATCATGCTATTTTCCTTTACAATCAATTTGTCCTATACCGCGTGTATTCATAGTATTTTATAACTTGCTTTTATCGATAGCACGATATGCGATAATTAAATCGCATTGGAAGATTTCAATGGAGTGTTTTGGATGCTTCCCTATGAATCAGCGATATGCGATTGTGATAGCATTATCGCTTTGCAACATTTCAATGAAACGCTATAAGTCATCCCTTGGGATATATGATGTGCATGACGCAAAGTTTTATCACATTGTATTTATAAATGGCTTACTTTGATAAAATTTCACGATGAGGGTTTTATGACTCTGATCACATCGCACCTTTTTAAATGGATGTTCACAGGTTCTAAAGAATTGCAATTTGCGATGAGCGGTCCTAAATACTCACAAAGCAATTTTTTTATATGACTTTTTATGGAAATTTTATTTTACTTAAAAGTTTTATTGCTTTTATTTATATTCTAAAGGGGACCCATTTCTTATTTAGCATTTTAAGACTAAGATTTTAAAAATTGAAATTGGGGGGAGGGTGTTTGTATAGCACAACAATTGGCGATTCACTGGGAGAAGCAATTATCTCTGAAAAATAATGAAATCTCTAAAACTTCTTAAGTGGAAACAATTGAGGAGAAAGAAAACTATATAAGAATTGGTTAGATAAAAATTTACTCTGAATAAAGAAAATATCAATTTTGCAACTTCTTTTACAAACCCTTATGATAAAATAAAAACATTTTTTGGTTTCTTCCAGCTTTAATTGGTTATTAAAGATAAAGTAGGGGGCTCTCCCAGCTTAGCTTTTAAATTTACTCTTTTGTCACAGGTAGTGCCTTTGCTGCCAGTAAACATCTATAGTCTTGATAGGGTTACCTTTTAACCATCAATCATTCATTGTCCCATCCATCTAAGAGTATAAATTTTGAAAGATAAATCTAGAAAGATATATCTACATGTATTTTTATTTTTTGTTTTACTTTTTTTTGGATAAAAAGCCATTGTCCTGGTTTGGGAGCCAGATGATGACAATGCCATTCATTGGTTGTAATTGAACTGAACAAGTTGGCTCGTAATGAGACCCTTGTCTTATGATTATAAGCCATTACCATGTTTTGATATGCAGTGTTGGTAATGTTAGTTTAATTAGTTCCCTATGATCATGGTAAGAAGACTCGTCATGAGACCTCTTATATTTTAAATCAAATATATTTTTAGAATTACACTCTGAAAAATCATAAACCTAGTGGATGGGGTGAATGACTTACTCCTTAAGAGTTTATGGATGAAAATTTTAGAGTTGTGGATGCTTAGCTGGAGAAAGTATTTACCTTTTTGTAAATAACCCTTCTCAACTTGATAAAACTTAAAATGATTTACTGTATTTTCAACGTTTGGAAGATTTCACAAATTTAAAGAGGATCTCAGTTTCATGTTTTATCTAATTTCCAAAACTGTAATCATTTCCTTGAAAGTTTCTACTTTTCGAAAGCAAGTATTCACAATATTCTTTCAAAGAGGTTTTCAATAGTGAAAAGCCAATGGGAGACTATTTGCAACATTATTTTCTAAATAAACTAGCTTTCATAAAGAATATGTACAGGTAAGAAGGGGTTACCTCCTTAGGAAAAGAATTTATTTAAGATAAGCCCATTCACAGGAAGAGAATCTCTCTTTCCTGAGAAGTCTAGCAGTAGAAACGTTGATGAGCCTATCTTTTCAACGATCTGAAATGGTCCAAGCCACATCTTTTGAAATTTAGTATGCTTACCTTTGTCTTCATGTGCTTTGTCCCATTTCAAAAAGAGATCACCAATCTGTAATGTTTTTGAGCCGGCGAAACTTGCATCAAAAGAAGATTTAATGACTTGTTGATGTTTAGCATGAGTAATTTGGCCTTTTCTCTTTCTCATAATTTAAGATTTGGTCAAACCTTATTGTAAGAGGAAGAAGGAATTTCTTCAATGAATTGTACTAGGGCTAGAGATGGGAGTGCTAAATTTGGCGGTATTACAGCGTCTTTCCCATACACCAGTTAAAAGGAGAAGTACCTATTGAGG